>OOIL02000912.1:590632-623132 GCA_900332095.2 Cuscuta campestris
ACATAATAAATTTAGTTAATTTAGTTAACTATAATTTTTATATACTTTCTATAAAAATACAAAAGTATTTTAACTTAAGTTATAAAATGCAAAGTAAAAGATTTGTACATGAAAGTAGTTACATGGTTTGCACCCATAATTTAAATATGTTTTTTTAGAAACACATCAACATATGTAAAAATATATAGGTAATTCGTTTTCTCCAAATTCATTTGATAAATGAAATATTAATGAACTTGATCAATTTCGGGTCTAATCGGGTTCGGGTCTAATCGGTTCCGGGTTTAACCGGGTTCGGGTTTAATCGGTTCGGGTTTAATAGGTTCGGGTTTAATCGGATTCGGGTCTGAAACGGGTCTAAATACATTCGGTTCGGATTCGGTTCGGTTCGGATCATTTCGGGTGTTCGGTTCTATTTCGGTTCTTCAGTTTTCGGGTCAAATCGGGTTCGGTTCCGGGTTATTCGGTTCGGGTTATCGGGTCCGGGTCAGTTTTGCCAGGTCTACCTTTAGTCAATTTATCCAAACAATCTCTCAACTAAGTTTCCGGAGTATAAGTGACCATTCAATCACTCATAGCTCGTAAAAGCTTGTAACTTGATTGAGTTTACTAAAAATATAAAGTTATACCTCCTTACTCAAATAGGACTCTGTTTTGGGACGGAGGGAGTATATTTGCTTTACCACGTTATAATGGTAGTTCCAGGAATGTGCAGGGTACTGGTTCATAAAGGTCTCAAACACAACACTGTAACATCTGAGTCAACAAAAGGTGCAGATTTAATACATATTATGGTCACCTGGCGTAGGCCTTTAGCATTGAAAGGGGATTGTCGCACAATACGGTGGGTTCCTTTCTCTCCAGACAAATAACCATATGCGTATCGACCCTCAAATTCGATAGTGGCTGACTTAATCCCAGCCTCCTCCCCAGGTGATTGCTCGACTACTTTTGTTTTGTAGCGTTGCTTCTCTCCCCATCTCACATACATTCTGAGAAGCATCTCAGCCCAATCCTGCACTGGAGTTCATCAAAAAAATCACAAACTGACACAAGAAATATCTCACAAAGAATGGAGTAGGAGGAGACTCCAACAGGTACTTGCTTGCTTATAAACTTCCCAAGGTGTATGAATAATATATACATTTGAAAGGGATTTTCTTTGTTAATGCCTTCCCAGCTTGTAAATTCCTCCTAGCTTTCAGGAGCCCATGGTTAAACAGTTAGATGATAAGTTATCGTTGGTAAAGATATAGGATATCTTAGTTTTCTTTCTTAAAGTAAGCTAATCAACATAGTATCAAGATCATTCTCTCTCTCTTTCTCTCTCTCTCTGTTAATCAGTTCCTCTTTTTTTGATCCTCTTGTTGCTTTCTTCATTTTAGCTTCTTGCTAGCTTCATCAGGTTCTTGATGAATTCATACTCAAATCAACAGTTATGAAGACATCTCTCAAAAAGATTCAGTTTCATAATGAGTTTCATTGTTTCATAATGATATACTCCCTCGGTCCGAATTTATCAGGCATGTTATAGTGTTTGGTATGTCCCAATTTATCATGCATGTTTCTGTTTATAGAAATAATTGTGGTTCATATTGTTTGTTTCTCATCCACATAAATCTCAACCAACTATTTTCACTTTATTAATCTTCGGACAAATCAAAGTAGGCACAATAAAATGGGATGGAAGATCTAGTATAATGCACTCATATCTTAGTTGTACATTTGAAGGTACCACATGTTCAAGTATGATGGGCAAGCAAACTTTTATTGCTGTTACACTATAGTTGAAAAGCATAAACGAAATACGTGGAAGGACACACACACACACAGTAGAGTTTCTTTTATTTCAGTGGTATCATTGTTATGTTAATTTAATTGCCTTTAATGCTCTAGCTTTATGAAACTTCATTATTTTAACATTTCCCACTATGACTTTAGTAAATTTTATAACTCCCTATACTGACCACTTAAAATACAAGTAATTATCTCTTTTAAAATTTTAAAAGTTGTTTTTATAAAAATTTTATGTATATCCTTGGTAAATTCTAGAATACTACTTCATCCGTCGCAAACATCCCCGAAATAAAAGACAAAATTACTATTCATAAGATCAAATTAAATCTTGATTCTTTACATATTAAGTTAACCAAATAATGCAGTCTGTCAAATTTTCAAATTCTTTTAGTATAAGTTAAAATAAAAATAAGTACAGTCAACCATCCTGAAATGTCTTTTATTTTGGAATAGAGGTAGAAATAATCTTTTAGATATCTCTTATTACTTCATAGTTCATAGCAATTTGAAATTTAGTGATACTTTATATCACTAAGATAAATAATTTGTAAAATTAACTTTTGTTAGGCCCCGTTTGGTACACAGAATTCAAACTATGGAATTGGAATTGAGGACTTCAATTCCAATTCTGGTGTTTGGTAGCACAAAAATTATGTGGATTTGAAATTAATAGTGCAAAAAATGAATTGGAATTGGCAGAATTCAATTCTATGGAATTGAATCCCATGGAATTTTAATTCCAATTCAATTCCAATTCCATCAATTCCGTATACCAAACGGACCCTTATGGTTATTTGTTTCAATTACATTTTAATATTATCCTTTTATTTTTTTCATCACTAAATAGATGTAAGTATCATATTTAAGAAAACTTATGGCTTAAACTAATTTCAAATATAGAAATAGTTAATGACTTAAATTACACTTTTATGTACTTAAACAATTAATGATTTAAGTTTCAATTCTTTTTATAGCTTTTTCATATTTTTCTCTCCCTTGAAAGATTTAAATTATCAAAGTTAAATAAGAATTGTACATTGAATTTTGAGTAAATTCCATAATTGGTCCTTTATAACAGGGAGGTTTCGATATTTAGTCCTCTATTATCAAATATTACCCCCGTAGTCCTTTTTTTAAGGGTACCTTTCCACAAATGGTCTTTTTTTATCTTCTGCCGTGTTGGTGTTAATTTAAAGGCTAAAAGTATAATTTGACGTCAACATTATGTCTAGTGACGTGTTCTGATATTGGTTAAGCGGATAACACAAAAATAATGACTATGATTGTGGGCTAGGATTCTGACGAAAGATCACAATTGTAGACTATAGTTGTCGTAAAAAGCGACTGTAATTCACAAACGACGCAAACAGAACAGCCTTTGGAGTTGTGTATGACAAAAAAGATATATTATCATTGTGAAATTACACTTTTAGCCCTCAAATTAACACCAACATGATAAAAGAGCAAAAAACGACTATTTGTGGAAAGGTACCCATAAAAGAAGGACCACTTGGGTAATATTTGATAATAGAAGACTAAATAGGGAAACCTCCCTGTTATAAAGGACCAATTATAGAATTTACTCTTGAATTTTTTAACAAAAGATTTACTTTCTACACTAATAATAATAATAATACTTATCAATTTTTTTACTACTAAGTTTTAATAGTAGTAAGGGGCTGTTTGGCAACTTCTGAATAGGTAAGTGCTGAACCAGTAAGAGGTCTGAACCAGTAAGAGGTCTGAACCATTAAGAGCTAGTATATTGCTTAACTATTCAGAGGCAAATGTCTGATCAGTTCAGATAAGAGGTCTTAACCATTCAGACTCTGTATAATACTTAACCATTCAGAGGCAAATGTGTGAACCATTCAGACATCTGAACCATTAAGAGGCTGAAACAAACAGCCTGAACCATTAAGTGTTGAACCATTCAGACATCTGAACCATTAAGAGGCTGAAACAAACAGCCCCTAAGTGTTAATAGGCATATTCAAGAGAGCACTTTTCAACTTAGATCTGTCGGTCGGATAGATCAGACTTTAAAAAATATAGATTATAAATAAGAGAAAGAAATTTAGTAAAATAGTACGCGTAAAATCATAAATTTAATTTATTAAGGCTTGCTTGATATCTTTTTTAACGTTTTGTTAAATAAAATAAAGAATGGAATTGAAAATAAAAAAGTTAACTAGTTCAGTTAAATATTGAGATATCTTTTATTCTACCATAAGAAGATTATCGTATCTAAATATCTAATAGATATACAAAATATTCATATAGCATATATCATATGTATTTCACAAAAGTTAAAACTTCAGACATATACGAGTCTGTGCAAAGCACGGGTTAAAACTAGTAAATATTAGAATCCAATAAGAAGAGAACCTGTGATCCTTCCATAATATCATAGTACTCTGTATTATTTTGTTACCTGTGCGTCAGTGCCCCCTGCGCCAGCTGTAACTGTAACAACAGCACCTTCTTTATCATAAGGACCAGAGAGAAGCTGAGTCAACTCAAATTTATCCAATGCTTTGTTCAATTCCTTAAGAATGCCAGCAGCTTCATCAAGAAGACCTGTATCAATGGATTCCATCTCCTCAGTAAGCTTAACTATCATTTCTGCATCACCAACCTGCAAATACGAATTTAACATGATCTTTGAGTTCCACTTCACAAGTCAAGCTACGAAAATACTTTGTACTATTCAAGTTCATCAGAAAAAGTAAGGCCACGTACACAAATAAAAACAGATAGTGAGACAGTCAGACATATAAAAAGAAATACATACAGGAAGATTGAGACATTTAATACTGCTATCTAAAAAAAAAGTTCCACTATATCATCATAGATAGGTGAAGTCTTGAACGAGATCCGATATGCTTACCAACTAATCATATCAACCACCTCGCTACTAGAGTACTACTACCAGATTACTTTTGGTGTCACTCTCTGAAGCAGGTCAAGACTGAAAACCCCAAAACGTTAAATGTGTCAATAATTACTTTTTTTAAAGCCAATGCATAAAGTAAATGTTGTCAATAATATACTTCCTCTATTTTTAAATAAATGCAACATCAAGGTTTTCATGTTTGCCATTGCATAAAGTAAATCATTAATATCTTCAATAGTGTTTTGGTAAAAATTATAAAAAGTTAATGTTATGGAAATTAATATTGAGACGAATCTAACACGATCCAACTTGACTATAATTCTCTTTATGCATACAGTATACGTCACACAAGAAAATCAAATGTGAATGAGTGTGTATTTGGTGAGCGAAACCGATATAGGTTTGGATATCTCAGACATAGAATTTCTAGAATTAATGTATGGTGATTGGTGAGCAAAAAAAGGGTCCAGCTTTCGTATGTGAAGATATGCGAATTCCCTTGTTAAGCATTTTTTATATTCGGCTTAACCCACCAATTTCGTTATTGATAGCGGCAATTTCACTCTCCCATTTAGAGCTTGCTCTCTACTTCTCTTCAACTTATTCCAATTACTTACTCCCTCCGTCCCAAAATGTTTCACTTTACGCAAAACGAAGCAAAACGTCAAGTTTTTTAATCAATTTTATTTAAAGATTGGTATAGAAATTAAAAACAAAACTCATATATTTAAAAACTACGTCAAAAATTCTACAGAACAAGATGTGATAAGAATATTTTATTTTTTCAAATAATAAATCAAAACTAATTTTAGTGAAAACTAATTTTGGGCAATTGAAACTAAAAACTGCATGCATCTAACTCTGGCATAATTTGGATTAAGGTGGATGGTGGATGATGATGCCGATCTAAGCAGAGTGTGAATCTCTTGGCCTTATCATCATACTATGGTTTGCATCTGGTGCAAAGTATTGATTTTGCACCATATGATTTTCCAATGAGACATCACTGTCAGAAGAAAGAAAGACCAAGCTGGTCTTTATCCATTCCTTTGTACCACCTTTTGAATAGAAAATCAAAGAGTATATAAATTAAAAAATCTTTGGTTCCCACAAGAAATAGGAAAAGATAAGGAAAGTGCTTCAGTACTTCTTCCTTACTCTCATAGCATCCTATCTGCTTTCCTTGTGCTTCCTTTAAAACCAGCTATTGTCCCTCGTCGTAAGAAACTCAATAGGAGATTACAGCTAATGTCTAGGAAATTGAGTGTATCCTTCTTTATATACTAAACTAATAGGTTCTTCATCAATTCCAATGACACTAAATTTGATGTCTTGGATGTTTAAGTGCAAAGATTTTTGCACCATGGATTAGCACTGGCCTATTTCCATCATCTCCGATGGAGCCAAAATTTCACCATTTTTTGGCTTTGGGGTGTGATGGAATAAATCAAAATGGATCTCTAAACTGTCTGCGCTTCTTTAGTTAATGAAGTAGCAGTTAGTCAAGCAATGCAACTTTCGACGTTGAGCCGAGGGTCTCTTTGGAAACAGCCTCTCTACTTCGAGTAGGGGTAAGGTCTGCGTCCACACACCCTCCCCAGACCCTACTCTTGTGGGATTTAACTGGGTTGTTGTTGTTGTTGTTGATTAGCACTGGCCATATCTAAGTATTCTTCTTCCATTATCGAGATGTGAGCAACCCTATGTTATGGGCAGAAACAGTGCAGCAACCAATTGAGCCAATCAATGCTGCTAATCTCAAATATATTTCCACGACAACATCCTAGATAGGTCCGTCCTTGAACCAGATAAGCCAATGTAATCCTATAGTTCACCCGATATGCCTACCAACCATTTAATATCCACCACATCTGCTACTAGAGTACTGCTACTAGATTATTTCTGGTGTTACTGTGTGAAGCAGATTAAGACTGAAAACCCCAAAACATTAAATGTTGTCACAAATATTATTTTTAGATTTTGAAGATAAAAATGTTCTAAACATAATTCGGTGGAGTGCATGATCTGTGATTCCATGTTTTAGATGTCAAATAGGTGCAAGAGAGAAACAGAAAACACTTGGGAAACTGTGTTACACACAAAGTTAAGCATATTCCTCTACTGTAAAGTGTTTAAACACAGATTTTCATAACGAAAGAACTAAAGAAGTGGTCAGAGAAATATCGAAGAAGAACAGGATATTCATTTTCCATAACGTGTTTATGTTGATTTTACAGTAGCAATCCGCAATGTGATATTGGTGATGGCAAGTGAAAAGATCCTATGATGATGACAATCTTGGAATTTCATTATTCCTTGCTGAGAAGGTTGTGACATGGTGAGCACCCACTGTACCACTTACTCACTATACTTTTGCATGATTTTAATGTTAACTGATTTTTAGCAACTAAAACTACAAACTACATGCATCTAACCCTGACATAATTATATTGATAAAAAATGAAAGAGTTTACGAATTAAAAAACCTTTGATCCAGACTAGAATAAGGATAGTGATGATGCTAGAGTGAATAATTCTCCTTCCTTACTCCCCTAGCATCCTATATGTCTTCCTTGTGCTTCCTTTGGTACCATCTATTCTCCCTCATACTCGTAGTAAGAAACTCCATAGGATATTACGGCTAATACTTAGATGAATGCCTTGGAAAATGGAAATTGAGTGTGCCTCACTTTATGTACCACACAACTATTTTCTTCAACCCCGAGGACACTACATTTGTTGGCCAATGAGTAAGTGCAAAGAATTTCACACCATGAAAAAGATAGAAATATCTAGCTATTCTTTTGCCATTGTTGAGCTGTGAGTATCCCACTGTTTTAGGAAGAAACAATGCAGCTACCTATCGTTCTCACTTCTCACTCAGTGTGAGGGGTGGCAGTACTTTAGCATGAATTGATAGACAGTAACTATGCAACACCGGATATGAAAACAGAAGAATGATAACTGTGAACCTGTGTCATGAAACCATCAAGAAGTTTCAATTTCTCTTTGGCATCAGTCAGAGCCTGAAGCGTCTGTTGAGCTCTGGCAGGATCTTCCCAGAGAGAGCTATCTGCCGCTGCAGCTTCTAGAGCTGCAATGTCTTCTTCACGTTGCTGCAGCCCCACAGATGCCCTAATTTCTTCAACACGGCGTGAGGTCAGCTCAACATCTTTTCTTAAAGCATAGAAATCTGTTATCCAACCATCAAAGCCTCTGAGATACTTCAATGAAACAAATAAATTTCACAACAGATAAAACAGATAAGTAGTTGAAAAGTTGGAACACATAGCTACCTTGCATAGCCCATTCCCTAGTTGTTCCATTGCTACCAATTGCTCCTTCCTCGTGCCTGGAAAACAGCACGGTGCAGCCACCTGCAATAGAGCCATGTATGGCATTACTTCATGCTAATACCGATACAGTACACCCATGACAATATCAAAATTCAAATTGGAAGTAGCAGATAAGCCAGATAGAAGAAGAGATTGAACAACTCATGCATCAAACACATGACAATAGGTACGAGAAAGTATGTTCTGTAAAGGAGTGGTTCTATCATACAACCATTTGTACAAGAACACGGTACATCCATTTTTCCATGGAGACTTATATGCTCAAAAACCAGAAATGAATTGCGTGCTAAATGGAAGTTATGTGTTAGGTAATCATGAATTGCTCACTAAATGGAAGTTATGTCACATATGAGTTGAGACATATATGGTCAAGAACCAAAAATGAATTGCTCGCTAAATGAAAGCTATGTATTAAGTATTCATGAAAGAGTTGCTCACTAAGTGCACTACCATTACACACCAAACAAAACTTATATGCTCACTGACCATAAAGAAATTGCTAACTAAATTGCAGTGTAAGTACAACAACCTTATGCATGTGGTTTTAAGATTGAATTTCCTCTCAATAAGACTTTCATTGGGACGCAATGAACAATTCCAATCAAATGCGGAAGATACTTACAGGAAGATGGAGATGAGATATTGGAATGGAGTGAAGCACTCGAAGAAAGCCCCGAATCGATGCTTAGTCGGGTGTGGAGTCTCTTTTGCGGATGGATCTGGAATTGGGAATGAATCGATCGTGTAGCGCTGATGGAAGATGTTTTCACATGTATAGTTTTAGCGAACGTGGCTCCTCTACAGTCACTGAGCGGAAGCGACATATGCGACGGTGCTAAGCGGTTGCGCACCACCGCAGTCTCCATTGCAGGCAGATGCTGAGAACTCAAGTCATTTTACTGAGGACATGCTACATTTTTAATGGGTACAACAAAATAGCCGGGTAAGGGGAATTCATTTTCTCCTTTTATCTTTTCTTTATCTTTTATTCTAAAAAATTGTTGTTGAGTGCCTCCAATTTTATAAAAATAATTTTCAGATCCAATCATTTTTATAAGTATACTCTGAGATATTCTAAAATATCCAAAACTTACTCTAGAAAATCTTTTTTCTCTTTATTGTTATTATTATTAGTATTAGTATTATTATTGTGATTACAATTACTATTACTATCACTACTACTACTACTATTATTATTATTATTCTAGTACGTGTAGCAACAATCCAACGCAGCTCAATATGCAAAGCGGAAGCGAGTGACAGCTGCGGAAGACAATGATGAGGTGAGTAATAATAATAATAATAATAATACTTCATAATAATAAGAATAATAATACTAGTAATAATAATAATCACAATTGATGGGAAATTAAATAATACGTGGCTCGGCTTGCATTTTCTAATTATTTACGAAAAATAATCAATCAGAGCCTGTTTAATAAAATGGAGGAATAAAAGAATATTTTCTGAATATGCTCTCCCTCTTTCCATATAAATAGGGTTTGCCCCCAATATTAGGGAGGCTCTCTTCTCTCACCACTATCTCTCTCAAATAATCTCTCTCTAGATTTATGTGTTTTATTTCTTCAAAGAAGCTTCAAGCTTCCATTAATGGTTTCCGAGCCCAAATCATATACCGTGTACAATCTCCGATATTAATAAAATCCTACGTTGGCAAGGTACCGCCAAAGAAGGCTCGTGGTTTTCTCTCGATTTGGGTTTCCATGTCAAAATTCCTGTGTTTATATTTTGGTGTATTTTTTAGACTAGTTTATCGTTTTTGCCCGGCTAAAAACGATATACCGGTCCATAATTTACACCATCATCAACAACAACAATAATAATAATAATAATAATAATATAATAGTAATAATAATCTCTTAATATACAAAGCTCAGGGGGGGAAAATGAACTAGTACATTTTCCTGCTTAAGGGCATGGGTTCGGGTTGGGTGTTCAAGTAGGGCATTAATAATCGGGTATCCAATTTTGTAAAAGAGAAACACTGTCCAATTAATATTCGGGTGTACGGTCGGGTATCCAATTCTTTGGCAAAAAGCAATTATTATTTTCGGTTATCCAAGCTTCTAAAGAAGGCTTTGGGAAACGAAATTGTATGCTTTTAAAACATCACCTTTTTTAATGCATTAAAAGAAGCATTGGCCGTATTTTTGCTTTTGACGGCTTGGCCGCCTCTTGGTATTCATGCGTGTAAAAAAAACATTGGGAGACGAGTTTAATTGCTTTTGACGGCTTGGCCGTATTTTTGAAATGTTCCCAAAAAAAAAATAATTATTTCTCCCCACTCCATACAAACAATTATTTAAAAAGCCTTCTTTACCTAACCATTTCTCAAATCTAAACCATCTTCTTCGAAATTTTCAGCTTAATATTTTCATTTCAATATGGCTCCCAAACGCGTTTTTCGGGGACTATTTACCAATCTCGAAAACCTCCAAAGGGACCAAAAAAGCATTGCTATTCATGTACGAGTTGTACGTGTCTACCATGTTAATCCTTTTGGAAGAAATGTGGAGTTAATGGAAGTTGTGTTTCATGATGATGAGATATGTGATCTTTTTCTAATCCAATGATTCCATTATTATTTTAAGGATACCATGTTAATCCAATGATTCCAGTTTTTTTTAAGGCATCATATTTTTAATCCCAAAAAAGAGTTTGCCATGTGACAATATGACATTATATATTGGCATTCCATAGTATTTTTTGGTATTACATGTTGGTACTATTGACATTGTAACTCTTATTTTAAGAATTAAAAGATGGTACTCGTATTTTGGTGATTTCTTTATAATATTTAACTTCTAATTAAGTCTTTTTCTCAAATGAGTATAAGAAAACAATATCGGGAAGAATGTTTACATAGCTCAAATAAATTTGGTACTATCTAATCTTAAATTATTCTTGAAGTCTTAAAAGAAGATAATTCCTAATAGTCTTATGTTTCGATATGACTATTATTAAAGGGCAATGTCAATCATGATCATTTAATTTGTTGGATAATTTTTTTTTGCTATGCGAAAGCAAAGACATTGTTGAAAATACTAGTTCTAGATGGCACTAGTAGCCTTTGCAACTTTACCGAAATTGTACGTTGTATTATTGAGTAATGTATTGCTCATATGTAGATGATAAGAATAGGTAAAGGCCGGGCATTTGTTATTGTGGAACATCAATTCCAAAACAAAAACAAAAAAAGAGTCTAAAACAAGTGATATTCTACAGATGCATGAAAGTAAAAGCACATAAAGAGGATAGTTTATTATTCAAGCTTACAAAGGCCAAAACCACAGCAGAAGGGGAAAAAAACAAACAAACAAACAAAAGAGTGCATGCATGAACCTGTTCAGATCAACTTGTGAATGGTGTTCATGTCCACAGCTTCATTCAGAGTCCCACTCTCCACATGGTCCCACCATTTGAATAGGAAATTGTCGACTACGAGCCGGAACCAAGGGGACAGGTGTATGCCCCCGCCGCCGTCCGCTTTGCTCACGATCTCCCTCAGCTGCTCCCTGTTCACGTATTTCACATCGGCCACCTCATCGGGGTTCGGATGCACGCTCACATCCCGCACGATGAAGAGAAGGTAGTCCACTGAACACCAGCAACAACAAAGCCACCACACTCTTAGTATGTATTAACGGTGTGATTGGAAAAAACACTATGAAATGCACTTGATGATTCCCACTCAAGTAGTGCTGGTTTTGCCTTTGAAAGAAGTATTTTGATTGCCCGGGCTTTTCATTTTGGAGCTGATGAACTCCAAAATAAGGACAATGTTCAGTAAGGGTCCGTTTGGTATACGGAATTGACGGAATTGGAATTGAATTGGAATTGAAATTTCATTAGATTCAATTCCATAGAATTGAATTCTACCAATTTCAATTCATTTTTTGCACTATCAATTCCAAATCCACACAATTTTTGTACTACCAGACACCAGAATTGGAATTGAAGTCCTCAATTCTAATTCCATAATTTGAATTCCGTGTACCAAACGGAGCCTAAGAGTTTTAAATGACTCAATACAGCAACAACAACAGTATCCCAGTGCCTCAATTGACGGAATTTTATCAGGGTATGGGAGCATTAAAAAATCAAGAATTAACTTAAATGACAAAATAAGCTTAATCGACTAAACATGTACGGGAAGATATTTGTTAAGAAAATGAAGAAAAAAATATGCAGTAACATCTGAAAGACCTCTTCATTCTAAACATTTCAACTAAGTGACTCGTGAATTACGAAGTATTTTATTTGCAGCAAGTATCGATTTCGTTGTATTTTTATCTTTATTTTTACCAAAAATCAACTCATGAACGACATACTTCTTAATCATCAAGAGATTTAGCTGAATCGGCAAAAGAGAAATAAGATTTTTTTGTAGAAAAAATGGTTGATAATGATAAGCAGTCATTTTAATAGTAGACAAAATGGCCACTAAATACCAATAAGATGGTTTTGAAGCACAGCTATGGCAGATGACAATAATGTTAAGGTACACATGAGTTGAGTGAAAAAAGCATTTACGTTCATGTTCTCCCCATTTCCCATCAGAAGGTGCTTTATAAAGCATACGACCCAGAGGTATGAACTGGTCGACTGGAACATCTTCAGCAGGGATGCCCAGTTCATCTAAAAGCTTTCTTTGGGCAGCATTTCTAACACCTAAACAAGAAAATAATACGGAGTAATATTCAATCACAATATCGTTAATTGAGTCAAATTGTAGGCAATTTAGTGCACATAAACATTTACCAAGGGCATTCTCTGTAATAAGTTCAGACTCTCGGTAAAGAGGATGGCTACAGCAAGTGTTTGTCCACACCAAAGGAAAGGTAACTTTTGTTGAAGACCGTTGCTGCAAACATCACACATATCAGAACATTCATCACATGCCTTAGTGCCTTACGAATGAAAGAAGGTATATGCCAAGCAAACTAGTTGCACGTGCATTTTCTAGGAGCCATTGATAAAATATACTCACTCTCCATCCCACAAAAACAGTCATGTTTCTCATTATTTTTTTATCCTATGAAAAGAGTCAGAATTTGAAAAAAAGATATATGAACTTCCATCATACCAAATGTTTTTTTAATAAAAAAATGTATGCCAAACAAATTAATATGTTAACTTTAGTTAAATTAGCAAATAAATTTGGAAATACGACTATATTTGATATTTGATGCTTTTCATTAGTTGTACCTCAGCAACATTTAAAAGTTGTGTATTAGAGAAATATGACTCCTTTTAAGGGACAGAGGGAGTATTATGTATGTATATGCACCTGAAGAAGCAATTCATATTTTGAATTGAACAAGAAAACACTGAAAGCCCTATGTAGCAAATTTTCAGACTCAATCTTCTCCATAAGATGGCCTGCGTATCAACCACAACAATTTGCTGACAATTAGGAGTATACTAGACTAGCAAATCATAGTGCAGAAACTTGTCAAAACGAACTATTAACTAATGCCAATAGCTCACATGCTTGTCAGACAAGTCTGTAGCATAAACCTAATAATTCTCTTTGTTATTGTAGTAGTGCATAAAATATGTATACTAACGCCAAGTTCCAACTTTTCAAATATAACCTGTTATAAACATACTTAGCAAGACCATTTGATTGCACTAGCGAATAACAAATCTATCTAAAATATTAAACTGCTTTATTGATTAATTACGTGTCAAAAGAAAATCTGCAGCCTTAGATACCTTTAAAAACATTAAAATGCAACAATTTTATCTTTAGAAAGACTAAATTCAATATTTTTCGGCAGACATACATATTGGATCTTAGAATTCAGATAATAGCCACTAGATATTCAACAACAATAGAATTGAGTCGCATGCTTACATCAAGACAGCTATACAATGCAGGCTGGAAAGGGCACTTACAATTGTATTTGGTATCATGACCAACAACATTATCATTCTCGTCAACCAATATGCATCTGCAGCAGTCAGGAATTAATGTTAACTTTACAATGAACAGAGGTGAGAACCATCATTATTACTCCATCCGTCCCAAATTTTTTTAAATGTTCTTCACTTTTGTTTGTCCCAATTTAATGTGTTAGTTTTCATGTATGGAATACATTATGTGGTTCATAGTTTTCACTTTATTAATTCTCATCCACTCAAACTGGTCACAACAAATTGGCATGGAAGGAGTATTTGTTAGCACTCAGAAAGCAAATTATCAATCTTCAGTCCCATACTATAAGTCCCATTTTCATTTTGACTTTGTAAGCAATCTATGATAAGATTCAGACCGAGAGATTATATTCGATACACATGAAGAAAAAAAACAGAGGACATCTTTTGTTTAATCGCTAAGAGGAAAGATGGAATGCTGTTAAACTGAGCTTGACTTTGGATAGATTGTCCTCTAATTTCTGCAGTGTTTCGAGTGTTGGAAACAAACAATGATGAAAAACACAAAAACAAGGATCGTGTAAGCAAAAATGAGGAGCAAAGTTAAGCAGATCCCCACAGAAATCGTTAGAGAACATGGAAGAAAACTGCACGAACACTTACTCCATCGAAAAAACCAACTTAACAGCCTTACAGATCTACGCAATTAAATAGACAGGATTTAAAATGAAATCGATAGAGGTCGCATTGAAATTGCGACAAAGACGGACGGGAGAGGAGAATGGGATAGTACGCACTCGTCTTCGAACATGAGGCGGCGCTGGACAGCGTCCATGTTGGCGTCTGCGGCGGCGTCGGCCATGGATATGGCGGAGGAGCGAACGGAGCGGGGACTTAAAGATAATTGCGAGATCCGTATAGTGGCAAAGAATGTGAGGATGAAGATGATTAATGGTGGGATAGAAATTTAAAAAATTATGAAGATGAAGATGAGGATGAGAGAAAGAGATTTATATAGGTGGTTACGTTCAGTCAATGGCTGCTTGTGCATTGAATCATCTTTCCGCCATCGTTCTTTGAATCTGCTTTCCATTATTCCATACGGGGAAATCCTTAATTTGTTTATGCAACTTGTTTGACTTCCCTCTTAATCAGTGGGATTTGTTTTCAATACTCATAAACTGGTATAGAATTCAATGGTGCGAACAATTTTGGTGGGTTTTTATACATTTACTATTATTGATTGGCCAAATGGTGATTAATTGAAAGATTGGATAATGTGGTGTAAGTTAAAAGTTGTTAATTCTTCATTTGGTTGGATTCATCTTTTTTTTGACATTTATTCATTTCTGTTTTATATTTCTCGTCTCTAATTAATTTTTTTTACTTTTTTTGGTTGATCCAATATAAACTCCACCATCTTTAAAAGGTTGACATTTATTGATTTTTGTTCTATAAACTGTTTATAAGTCAAAAAAATCGTTCAACCACCAGTCCACGGCAACGGTGGGGTCACCAGCAATGGTCGGTGGTCATGGGCAGTCAAATTGAAAGCTCAGCAACTTCCTATGCAAAATTCACCAACATGCAATGGAAAGCTCACGAAAGAATAATGCAAAGCTCACCACTTTTTTAAAAAAAGGTTAAAAAAATAGCATCACCAATCTACGACGTTGATTTTTTAGTCTTCAGTCATTTTTGACTTAAATTAAAGTATGACGAACTTTGCAGAAAGAGTGAGTGAGATTTATTGATGGGGTTTGTGAAAATTTTAAGTATTGGAAAATCGTGGTGAACTTTGCAATGATTAGTGGTGAACTTTGAAATGGTTTGTGGTGAGCTCCAACATCATATTAGTGTAGCATATCATCTTATCATAAGGTATCATCTTACTAGGATCATCTCACACACACACAAGGTAATGCTACACAAAATTAGTAGTGTAAATTTATTACACCAATTCAATTGATTGCTCCTATCCCTAACACCCCGGTAACCCTCTTAGCCTGGGCCAGTCCATAGCTCACATTGTACTCCCTCTAATTTTCTACTTCAATAAGCATTTTTCTATTTAAATAAGCTATTTAACAAGTAAAAAAAACTACATTTGGATAGGCATTTTAGCCATATACTCCCTTCTCACAAAATAAATTTTCTTGTTTCTTTTTTTATGTCGTATCATATTAATCTTTCTCTACCTTTTGAAGAAAAACTTTTTGTGGCATACCTTTTTCTCTCTCCTCTATATTAATTTCAATTATACAATTTTAATTTTTTTAACTGTGCAAAATGAAATAAGGAGCATGAAATTAAGATAAAGGGAGTATTATTTTATGCACAAAAAGTTAATTTAACAAAAGCAAAATACTAAAAAAATCCAGAATCAAAATGTGTACCGCCGCCCATTGATACCGGTGGCGGTCTACCTCCCAGCGATTCCGAAACCAGTCCATCCCTAATTTAGGGAATGGGGGAGTATATAATTTGCCGACTCTAATACTTTGAACATATATGTACGAGCATATAACTTTATTGTTTAACAGAAAAATAAACAAGTAAATATAGAAATATTTAAAATTAAAATGGAAACTGAAAACATAATAATATAATAAAATAAAAACCTATAATAAAAATAATTTCAAAAAATAAAAACATTATAGAAGAAAAGGTAAGAATTAATAATAGTAAATAATTATAATAATAAAATAAATCAGTTTATCAATAATGAAAAATCATAGTAATTGATAATAAATAAAATAATATGTGTGTGTTTGTGTGTGTGTGCGTACATATACATATATAAGTAAATTTTTAAAAAAATAGATTAGATAAGAAAATAAAAAATTAAAATGTAGGATAAATAATAAAAAACCTAAAACTATAAAAAATAAATTGAAAGAATTAAATATTATATACTGATAATAATTTTAAAATAGATAACAAAATAAGTTTAAAAATAAAAATGTAAATAAAATATTGAAAAATAAAATATTTCCTTCCCCACCCAACCAAGTAAGGTGAAGAGAACCCTTGCCTTCCCTCCCATCCATTCTTCCCCTCCCCTCCTTTCCAACCAAACATACCTAAGGCTATGTATTATGGAGAGCTTGATCACCTTCCCTTATGCGCCATGTGACATTTTCCTCCAAATCCCCAATCATCCCATCACCCAAAGTGTGCCAATGGTACAATGTTTGATCCCATTAACAGTTACTCTTTCATACTTAAAATTAACTTTCTAGTTTGAGTTTTATAGTTAGACTTTTTGAATTTTGGTTACATATTACGGAAAAAATACATTAATTTTTTATAAAATTTTAATTTAATATATAAATTTTAAAACATGGTTTTGAAATTTTTTATTATAATATATAATTATGTATAAATAGAGATATTAATGATCAAAGTGTTGCATAAGAAACCATGAAAAGTCAAATTAGAAGTTAATTTTAAAATGAGACAATTTTTTAATTTGATGTGTTATTTATGTAATAATATATAAATTAAAATAGTAATATAAACATAATTTGAAATAAATGCATTGATTATGAAAAGGCAAAAAAAATACAACAAAACTAAAAAATAACAACGGAAAGAAAATACTCTCTCCATCCCAAATTTTTAGCACATTTCGAACAACGTGCAGAGTATAATCCTTTTAAAAATCATTATAGTCATACTTGAAAAATGAAAAGTAAAAATTAAACTCTTCAAAAGTTCAAAAGAAAAATGCAATAAGAATATTTATTTTATCGGACGATTAAAAAAAACAAACAAACAAAAATTATTAAAAAATCAATAGTAATAATGATACTCCCTCCGTCCACAAATAAACTTCCCGTTGCGCGTTACGATGTTTGACGGAAGTTATTTTCAAATCATTTTATATGAACAATGGTGTAAAATTTAAAAATAAAAATTACATATAAAAAAATATATCAAAAGATCTACAAAAGTAGAGATAACATGACTATATTACTTTATCAAATAAATTACGAAAATAAATCAACAAAATGAATAAAGTTTGACTTGAAATTTATTTGTGGAGGGAGGGTATTATTTGTCGAGGGAGGGTATTATTTTTTCGACTCAAGGAGTACAATGGAATCTAAGGAACGTGGCACCCTAGAAAAGAGAAAAAAACTAAGGGCCCGTTGCGTAGGACTTGTTTTTTCTACTATTACTTATTCTTATTAAAATCAGATAAAGATCAGATTCAATCTGATCAAATCAGATCAGATCAGATCCAATCAAACCAGATCAGACCAGATCCAATCCAAGAATATCAAATCAAGGAAAAATATAAAAAAATATTTATATCTTTCAAGGATTGAATAATAATTACTATTATTTGATTAAATCACGTTACTTTATCTAAAGTTACACACGCCTAAATCTTAATCTATATTAAAATTTTAACTATTATTATTATTGTTATATTATTATTATAATTGATATATTTCAACTACAAACCATTATTTTTAATAATTGCCCAACTGGTAGGAATGATGCACAAAAGCAATGTTAAAACTTAAAAGATTGTATTTTTCATACTTAAAAGGAATTGTTTTAAAATACTTATGTATAAAATAATTGTACAAAATATAGTTTTTAAAAACATAAATATGTTATACTTCAAAAGACTTACTTTTAAACTTTAAGATGGTATAATATATTCAAAGGTGAGTTGTGACAAAATTGAGAGGTAAAAGAAATACTAGTGTTGAAGATTTTATATGATATTTAATTTGTAACTTGAAATATATTATTATGTAATATAAATATAGAATGTATATTTTTGTAAAATAGCACCTATGTTTTCTAATATTTGGTTATTTTAATGCCGAATATTTTATTTTCACAAAAATTCAAAAGTAGTGATATTGTAATATTTCAAAAAAAGTTTAAATGTATCAATGATGAGCTAATTTTCTTATTTTACTTTTTTTATGTATATATGAATTTAAGTTTTACTTTTTACTTTTTATTTTTTTAATTATAATTTATGGTAAAGTATATATCAATGATTAGCTGATTTTCTTATTTTACATTTTTTCTAATTTTCTTAAATTTTGAAATTTTTTTAAGTTTAATTTAAATCAAATTTAAATTCATTTACACGAGATCTAATTAGATAACATCAGATCTAATCAGTTCAGATCAGATCCAATCAGATCAGATCAGACACATGGCCTGTTTGGAAATAGCGTTAGCGTTTTGGATAAAATTTTAACGGTGCAGATTACTTTGAAAACGCTAACGCTAAACGCTGTCCGTAGATAGCCTTTTCAAAACGCTAACGTTAATAGCTAAAGCTAATCCCAAACAGACCCACAATCAAATCAGATTAGATCTAATCAGATCAGACCGAATCAAATCAAATCAGATTATCTAACAAAAATTCAGATATTCAATCATATCAACGGCGGAACAGAGCAAGAAATACGAAGTATCGTTTACAAAGAAAAATACGAAGTATCTATACGACTTACGCCGTATATTTGCAGAAGCGTCTCTCTCTCTCTCTCTCTCTCTCTCTCCATTTCTGCATCGCGAATCTGAGAGAGCCTCTGCGCGCGTTCCGATTCATCTAGATATTGGTTTATGAGGTAAATATTCGTCGATGACATTTAATTGTAACGGTGAATTAAGTTTTCATCTTTATGATCTAGGATCTGGTATTTTTCGATCAGAGATCTGGTTTTCTGTAAGGCTTTGAATGTTCACAGTCTCTAATTGTAATTGGAAACTCAAATTGTCTAATTAATTGTTTTCTCTATGCGTTCTTATAATTATTGTGCATGATGATATATAAGTACAGACACCGATACACATATATGTGTAGTTTGATTTGAATTTCCATCTTCTTTGAAAGCTTCATAGTTTGATGGGTAGGTTGAAGTATTTTCCGCATAGATAGTGACACAAATTATTATGCCATATAATGACATTTATTCTTTTTTACTTTCTGTAATTTATGTAAATGGTGCACTGATATCAATCTAGAGTATCAGGGTCTAGCACCCCGTGAACCATCATGGATTTTTTTCTTATACAATTTTCCATCAATCTATCCGTTTAAAATTGTTTTCCTGAAATAAGGAGTATTACTAATCAAATTAGCGTAGATAAAAGATATTTGTTCATGACCCAGAGTATTCAGTTCGGGTCGACCCAATGAGTGTGGAGTGCTTATGTTAAAAATATTTACATGTATATTAGCACTTGTAACAAATGTATGAATTATTAAATTATGTAAATCAAAGCTACTTTAAGATAAGTATAATGTTTTCTTTCGCAATTGTAATTAGATTTTGAGAACAAAACTTTATTATTTAAGATAAAAACCCAACTTTAAACGTACAAAATATTAATAAGACTAAAATAATAATGAAATATTACAAAAATAACACCTAGCAAAGAGAATAGTACTCCCTCCTTCCGGGAATGATCTTCCCATTTGACTTTTCATTGTCAAAGTTTGTAAACTTTGACCTCGATATGCAAAAAACAACATTGTGTTTCGATATAAATGTAATATCAATAGTTTCCTTTTGAAATGTAAATTAGAAATATTAGATTTTTATGAAATACATCGATGTGTAAATATAGATATTAATGGTCAAAGTGTTATTATGAAAAGTCGAATTGGAAAACCTTTCCGGACAGAGGGAGTCTATGTTAAAATGAAGTCTGAAGAAAATAATATGATAATTTGCTTTTTATCTATTTATATTTTATATTAAAGAGCACAATTTGTCAAAAAATCTTACCTTTGTCCAGGGTAGTCTAAGTTTGGTCGGGTCTGTTCCATTTTAGCAGGTTATTTCCGGTTCAAAATACCGGGTCAAGCAAATTTTTGACAGGTCTAGTGAAGGATTGCCGTGCCCAATGAGTAAGAAATTAAGAGTCAAGTAATAGAAATAATAAAAAGATGATGATAAGTGGAACAAGATTAGAAGAAAAAATAAGATGATGAAGGAGCAGAGGAACAATGAGTGACTGCGGCAGAAGAAGAATAGAAACAAGTAAAAGAGGCAACACACACAGATAGAATTAGGGAGTGGGTGGCGAGTTTATGAACATCTAATAGTATTTAAGATAATTTATACTCTGTACCAATTATGGTCACTGAAGGCCTAAAGATCTTAAATGTAATGATTGTGTTTTTGTCCAACCACTCTATTTCAGTGATATTTCTTGTAATATCTCTTTCTAAAAGTCTATATCTTGCTGCCTCTTATTTTTGTTTGTTTTGCATGAAGCACCTCCAAGGAGAAGCCCACTCTAGGGTAAGTAGTTTTCATTTAAAGTTCTTCTATTGAATTGTTTTCCTTCTCACTAATAGCTAATCATTCAAATGTGATTTTGAAGTGGTACGCGGATTAAGACCCGCAAACGGAATATTGCAGCACCGCTGGACACTGCATCATTTGCGGATGCAGTGGTCCAAATCTATCTAGATAATGCTGGCGATCTGGTATTTACATAAAATATTCATTCTATTTCTTTTATGTTTATGCTCTGAATTTGTCTCAACTCTCAAATCTTATTCAAATCACACACACACACACACACACACACACACACACACATATATAAAGTTGAGCAGATTAAATGCCATTGCACCATCTGTCACGCCACATCACAATTTTAGTGCCAACTACCATGCCACATCATGTCACCAGTTTCCACATAAATATTAGATAAATGAGGTCCCTATGAATGTTAAGAAAATGAAAAGACACATAAATATATAACTATTCATTGTCCAACCTTTATACCAACATTCCATCATTAAAATATATTTTTTATCCATAATATAATATTCTGTATATAGTTTAATTATTATTATTTTTAAAAATAGAACTTTATATTAATTATTATAACTATTAACTATTTTGTCTTCTTTTACTTGTCAAAAGCAAAGATTTATATTAAGTTAAATTCATGTGCATCTTTATTAAAACTATTTTTTTTTAAATTACCCTTTTCAATTTTAGTATCTTTATTTTTCTATTTAAACAAAATTTTATGCTTTTATTTACAAGCTCTAAGAATTATATAAAACTGGTAATATTTAGTTTTATTGTTGAAATGTATACTTTTGAAATACTTTAAATATGACATTGTGTGATTCACTATATAAATGTCACATTTAATAAACTAGTATTTAACCCATGCAACGCACGGGGTTTAGCAATTTTTTGTCAATTCTAAATTTTTTAAGGTTTTGTTCTTTTGGATTATAGTTCTTAGAATATGTTTGGTTGAGAGAAAAATATTTTTGCAAAAAATTCCAATAATTTGTTATGTTACGTTGCATAAGTGGTAGGAAATAATTTTTTAAGAAAAAATTTTTTCTCTTAGAAGAGAAAATGACTATTAGTTGTTTTAGATTAAAGTTCATTTTCCTACTCAATCTTTGAGTACTCTACTTCCGCGAGTTCATTTCCCCCACCCACCCTCATTCTCTCCCCTACCCCCACTCCCGGCCACCTCTCCCCCAATGAAGCCCTTTGAATGGGTAATTTAAACTTTCAAATCCTAATGAATTCCCGGCCCCCAAAGATTTTTCATGATAACTTTGTATCCAAAACTTTTTAAATAAGAACCTTTGAATAGTTATCTTTAATCGGCACGGTTCTAGTGACACCGGAAAATGGTGCCACTCCGATGCCACTGCATTTTTGGGGCACCTCCGGTGCTCCGTTCGTAAAATTGACGGTTCCAACCCCCCTATCCCACCCCCTAAACCCCTCACCCTACCCCCACACCTGCACCCCCACCCCAACCCCGCCGTAAGGCCCCCACATTTTTGTCCCAAAGATTTTTCATGATAACTTCGTATCCAAAACTTTTTAAATAAGAACCTTTGAATAGTATTCTTTAATATTTCTTTGGTGTCATTATATTTTCTTGTATATGCTAAATTTAACATTAAAAATGAAACTAATTTTACAGAATATGTAGCTAATTAAGATATATTGAAGAACAATATAAATTGAATATGCACAATTAAATTGGGGAAGAATAACAATTGAATATGAAAATTGAAACATACCAAGTAACATTGATCGCAGCACCCGTGCAAATTTTCATATTGATTCTTGAATCTCAATTTTGGTATTTTGGATCTCAAATAAGCTAGAAGATTGATGAGTAGCTATGGTATTCGTGTTTCCGGCAAAGCAGAGAAGACATAGAGAATCGGTGATGAAGAAATTTTGGAGTTTCCTGCGATGAAAAAATACCGTAAGAAGAAGGGCAGTGAAAGAGTAAATCTCGAAGCAGAAAGACTGCAGAGAAAGACCGTAATTTTTGGAATTTCAATTTCCTTCTTTTTACCAATGTTCTGAAAACCGGACCGGACATCGACTCGAAAGAGCATTTGGGTCAAGAGTTAACCGGTCGGACCGGGTCAACAACTCGGTCAATCAGAATAAAAACATTTTTAATATATATTTTTAATAAATTAATATACATATTTTTACACAATAAAAGTATTTAAGTTTCAATCTTTTTTTCTTCTCCACCTAGTTTTTAATATCATTTTTCATATAGTACTCTTTCACACTTTCAAATTTTAATTTTTATAACCTTTATTAATGTTCTAGAATTTTAAGTTTATTGAAATAAAAAAAATACAAAAAAATAATGTTCATTTCTTTATTATAAAAAATTATTTTGAAAATTCTTAAACTAAGAACCTTACACAAACATATCTCTATTTTTTAAAGTAACTATCTTGTTAAAATTTTGAAAGTTTTCTACAAATATACATTAGGTAGGTGCCATCCTAAAATGAAGGCTGTGCAACGAATATATAAAAATAGTTATACACAAAAAAAACCAACTCTAGTAGTGCAGTTGGACGGAAATGCTAGAGCTTGGGCCTGAAGTTCAGGGTTCTATTCCCGATGGTGTAGATTTTTTTCAAAGAAAACAAAGTCACCTTAGACCCGTAAACCGTCCAGGTAGAACCGGGTCACCCGGTTTGACGATTTTTTCGTGAGTTTCCTTTTAGAAGAGAAGGCTGGTAGTCTTGATTGTAGAAGTGACACGTAGCGTGGTGATTAGGTGTCAAAAAATTAAGCATTAAGCATTAAACATTGCCAAATGGCAGGTTCTTAGAGTATCAACTCTCAAATTTTATATTAAATGATTTACTGTTATTAAAAATAACTAAACAAAGAATGACATTTAAATAAGTGTATGAAGTAATAAATATGGGATTTTAGATGTTCAAGACTCACATCTATGAAAACAAAACAATTATTTCCAAAACTAGTAAATACATTTTTTGGATAAATAATTATCTTGCAAACTCATTTTCTTATGAGAGAAGAACTAAAGTATGAGTAAAACATATAGAACAAACCAAAATAGGTCTCCAATGTTTTTATTCTTCCCAAAAGAGGACCAAAAGTTATTATTTTAAAAAAATCTATGCAAATCCCCCAAAAAAATCAATGTTGCCAAAATCATGTTCTTATTCTATTCACATTTTTATTCTTTTTTCACTATTTTCTAAATATGTTTTCCAAGTGTTAATAATTTTTTTGTGCATGTATATTTTTTATTTAACTTTTCCAATAGTAGTAATTTTAGTGTTTAAAAAGTATTCAAAGGTTTCATTAAAAATTTACCTTTTCAAACTTTTACATAAAAACTTACATCTAAAATATATTCATCAAAACTATAATTCTAAATGAATTTATTAAAGTATAAAAACATAGAAGTAATTTAAAAAGTTTTGTGCTTATGAGATTTACAGGTTCTATATATTGGTGATTCAACATATCAACTTTAATACATATTCCGCTTAATTTTTCAATTCTCATTTCATTTTTTTAAAATCAAATTTATAGATATATTTTACATAAAAATATACGAGCCCATGCGAAGCACCGGGGTAAAAACTAGTACTTTTGAACTATCAAATTATCATGTTACCTATGTGGAGAGTCATGGAGTTCACCTTTTTGTTCTTAGGTGATTACTCTGATAAGGGATTTCTTTGGGTATGTTTGTGAGTTAGATATTGGAGGCTTTTGCAGGGGATGGGAGGTGGGGGGTTAATTTTTATTTTTAAGTAATGAGAATTATACAGTATTTTTTAAAGAGAGATTATCGAGTAATGGTCATAAATAACTTGCTAGGACATTGAAACTGTATACTCCATATATTTTAATTTAAATTATTTCATTTTAAACCACTATTTTCTTAAAATGCAAGTTAGTCTTTTTACCCCACACTTCTTCCCCTCTAAAATCTTCCACAATAACATTCAAACATACACTTAAGTGTTATATATTCTGCAGGAACTTGTTGCTAAGAGCATTGAATCATCAGAACTTAACTTCAGTAGATACGGCGACACTTTCTTTGAGGTATATTAGCAGGTTTAACTTAACCTGTGCTGAATGTACTACGGAGTATGTATCAAGCATCATGGTAGTTCTTATGTGCACACGGGTTAAGCTAAACATGGATCTTATGAAACTTAATACCGCATTAAAAACATTTCCATTAAATAAATTATCTCTCTTTTTAATTTATTTCATTGAAGTGTTTTACCCATAAATTTTATTTAGAGGTTAAGGAGGTACTTTTGCAGGTTGTATTCACAGGAGGTCGTACTCAACCTGGAACAGTAAAACCCGATGAGGGGGAGCGCCACCCTTATTCTGTGATTGAGTGTGAGCCTAAGCGCGAAGTCATTTTGCCATCTGTCATCTTTGTGCAAAAGATATTGAGAAGAAAACCGTTTCTCATAAAGAGCCTTGAAAATGTTATGCGGCGACTGTTGCAGTCGTTGGAACTTTTTGAGGAAAAGGAAAGGAAGAAGCTTGCAATTTTTACAGCCCTTGCCTTTTCCCAGAAACTCTCTGGTCTTCCGCCAGAGACAGTGTTCCAACCTATGCTCAAGGACAACCTTGTCGGGAAAGGGATAGTTCTCTCATTCATAACAGAGTTTTTCGCAGAATATTTGATCGACAACAGTCTTGATGACTTGATCTCAATTTGTAAGAGAGGCAAAGTGGAGGACAATCTCTTGGAGTTCTTCCCATCTGCAAAGAGGACACCTGAAGCTTTCTCTGAGCATTTCACGTAAGTATTTTTTAGGTCGAGCAACGAACTCTGTTATGCAGAGAAGACTGTGCATTATTCCAGTCTCCACCAGTCTTTTTGTTCACCACTCTAGGTCTAATAATCATCATGGAGCGAAATCAAAGTCAGAAAAAATGTATAGATTTTATTTAGTTAACGAAATGCAATCTACCAATCACGGAGTGTTGCACACCATTGCGAAAGGGAAAGTGGGATAGAAGATATCCAGAACCAAGGGTAGGAAAAAAATGTCAGAGAAAGCAAAGGATTGGTAGATTATTATGATTATTATTATTACTATTATTATTATTATTACATGTTTTTGTAACTTTTGAAGAGGTTTTTTTGTGAGTCTAGTCCTTGATGTTAATGATAACCCTACCATTTTACGACAGCAATGCTGGCCTTTTGCCCTTGGTTGAATACCATGAGAAGAAGATTCTTGAGGTGAAACTCAAGGAAATGAAAACCACATTAACGACTCAAATATCCGGAGAAGTTGATATCTCTGAGGTCATAGATACTGTAAAACAGCATGTTAAAGATGCCAAACTTCCAGATATTGATGCTGTTAGGATCCTTTGGGATGTATTGATGGATGCCGTTCAATGGTCTGGGAAAAATCAACAGCAGAATGCTAATTTAGCTCTGCGTCAGGTAATCAATCTACAAACTCTTTCATAAGAGATTCTCCGTATTATTATATGCCTGGTGGAATTCATTTAGGATCCGTTTGGTACACGGAAATGACAGAGTTAGAATTGAATTGGAAATTGAGTTAGATGGAATTGAATTCTCCAATTCCAATTCATTTTTAGCACTACCAATTCCAAATCCACATATTTTTGTGCTACCAAACAGCAGAATTGGAATTATTGTCCCCAATTCCAATTCCATAGTTTGAATTCCGTGTACCAAACAGAGCCTTAATATCCTCTTCAACGCCTCCATGTTATACATATGAATATTTGTTGGTCTTTATGTATGTTTATATAGGTCAAGACATGGGCAAAACTGCTGAATGCATTTTGCACGAGTGGAAAGCTGGAACTGGAACTGATATATAAGGTTCAAGTGCAATGCTATGAGGATGCAAAGCTGATGAAATTGTTTCCCGAAATCATTAAGTCACTTTACGACCAGGATGTACTGGCTGAAGACACCATTCTTCATTGGTTCCGCAAAGGAACTAACCCCAAGGGCAGGTAAGTTCTAAACAGCATTTGGTTTTGTCCCTTGATTACTATTAACCTTTTCTTATAAGATCAGTTACTATTGTTATTCTGCTCGAGTGAAACTTAGAATTTACACTTTTTTGGCAGACAATCATTTGTGAAATCACTGGAACCCTTCGTGAAGTGGCTAGAGGAGGCAGAAGAAGAGTAACGACCCTCTCAGAAGGGCGGACAGCCGTGGAGTGCATCGTACTCTCTTATTCAAGTATCAATATGTCTGCAATGTTCCTTGGAGAATTGTATTTGTTTGTTTTTATTTTCTTTGTAAACGTGGCGGCGGGTGTTCGGGACTCACGATGCTCACTTCTTGGGGATGTTTTTAAGATCTATTGACCTGATACATTTGCATTGTTCCTGTTTATCTTCTCTCACAAAATTCAGTGTTTCGACTTGGACCTTGTTACTAAAACAAATTGATAATTTAAATAAATATTTGTCGTAACATTATGAAAATGCTTATGTAGCTGTTGAGAAGGTTCATGTATTATTAGGTGTATGATACTCCAAACTGCAATAGGCTTATCATGCTATTCAAGAGGACCAAAGAATGGGATTGTGGGAATATGCACCCAATGCTTAATGCCCTCAAGCCCAATGATTTTTCCACAACAACATTGCAAAAGTAATGCCAGTAACAAAGAAGTGAAAGTACACACATAAATCACATGCTAAGAATTTATCCAAGATCAATCCCCCTAAATTTACAGAGCAATTTGGCTAATGTGAAACCGCCTATATTTTACAATGGAAGAGCAACGTTTTAGTGACGAAATGCTGAAATTCAAACACGCCTGCAACAACAAATATTCAGCCGAATCTCTACTGCACATCCTAGTCTACTTCTACAATTCTTGGGGATATATTCTTGAACTAGCACAAAAAAATGAATTGAAATGAAACCTATAAAATGAATCACCAACAATCACTCTTTGTTTGACTTCTTGGGCATTTTTTTTACAAATTCTCATATCCCACTCAGCCATTTACCTTCTGTATGAGTGAGCATAATCATGCCCACATTCAAATCTTGGTAATTTGAGTGCAAGAGCTGCCATGGCTGGTGCTTGTTGAAGGCAAATGTTGTTTTGATAGAGCACGAAGCGTTAACTCTGCAGCAATCAACTTCTCCCTCAGTAAAGCATTGTATTCGTAGAGACTTTCGATACTTCTCTGGAGATTACTTAAACTCACTTCCTGGGAAGCATGGAATTCTGCGATCATGGACGACCAGTAAAAACCCCATTTTACCCTAACCACCTAGTTCCTCACTAGGCAATCTGAGAAGAGATGGAAAGTATAGTCTTTTAGTTTCAAAACATACCTAATGAAGGAAGTGGTGGAAGCTCTAAATCACCAGATGTGGAATGCATGGTAATATTGTTCTCAAGTTCTCCATCTTTCACATGAGGTGCAGTATTTTTCTGGAGTCAAAATTACCAAAAAAAAAGAGATACTATTCATTTTCTTTTCGTTTCCCTTCGAATTCCTTGAACCAAACACATTGTTAAGGATTTTATAATGGGATTCGAAAATCTAAAATCTCCATTGCTGCATTATGAATATAGTTTGACCACATAATGCCTAATGAATCACATTAGGCACACTGAAAACAACAATAATTGGCATAGACTCTTTAAAAAGCTCTAATGAGAACAGAAGGCAAAATACCAGTTTTGTATTAAAGGATGATACTTTTTCCTGGATAGGTGTCAGACGTGCCGTCTGAAAACCAGTCTGCTCCATGATAGTTGTCTGCATAAGTACAAAGTGAACCCATCATCCAAACTTCCAGTTTAAAATTTCAATAGGACTTTTTGCCGAATTTAAGTTGGCATTATGTGTCACCTTATTTTCTGGCAAGCTACCTTTCTTGCTGAAGCTTACAGTATCTTGTCCCATTCTCTCTCTTTGTTTGGGCAATGGCCCCTCCTTATGCAGTGTTCCCAATGAAACGCCCGAGCAGCACCCATCATAGCTCACATTGTTTCCTTTGTCTCTCATTGCAGAAGGGTCCCATTTGAACATTACATACTTCCTTAGCTGTTTGACAACAAACACATTTATGCGGGGTGATGACAATTAAATCAGGAGATGAATTCTCAAGATGTAGCAGCGCAAATCCTCTCAAAACAAAACTCATGTAGTCATGTTTATGTTTTCATTGTATCTGTTGTTTTTAGGAAACCTAAATATATCACAGAACTCACCTTGTCCCATCGATCTTGGGCTCTCCGACGACTTCTAATCCTTTGCATCACACTATCCTCATTACGGAGTCTCTTGATTCTGCTTTCACACTATATTGTACAAATTATAGATCTAAATCAATACGGAGCATATCATTACCATTACTAATCTGCAACTAAATCTTCCCTGACATCCCAAATTTCCCAACACCAAATGAAGACTAAGCCAGTCAATTTATAAATGCTGCAGTGTATATAGAGCCATCAAGTCAAAGTTAACGTGCAACATTTATCTCATATTTTTCATTCCAGGGATACTAAACTGATTACTGAATTCCAGCGCACAATTATTCCCAAATCAAATGGCACACATAATTGTTACACATTCCATAAAGCAGTGCAAAGACAATAAAAAAAATCTGTTAATATAGAAATTGAATTGAATGGAAACATACCTGCACCAACATGTAGAAGAAGACAACAATGCTGATACAGAAAAGGCCACCAAGATCCGCAAGGAAGCTTACTGCATTCTTGAGGAAGGGAGGTATGTTAAGTATTAGCTTAAAGAGGGCTTAAATGACTAATAATGTCATCAAGATGTATTCTCATGTACGGAATTGTTAGTGGCATTATTATCCATATCTGCAAGACTATTTTTAATGTGTATAGGTAAACAAGACTCCTCATGTATACATCTCCCCTACTTGGTAACAAAGAAACATAACACCATACTAATGCATGCAAAAATTTGAAGCATGTAAATACCTAATTATACTGCATAGATTCCCTATGTAAAAAGCAAGTCTAAACAAAAAAGCGATAGGGTGAAAATTTCATATACAAAATGCAATAACATTCCTACAAGAAGAAAATGTTTACCTGTTTACACACAAACATTCAAAGATGAGCAAAAAAACAAAGACTTAAAGAAGATACACTGAACAGTTTGTAAAGATAACTTTCTACTCACCAGGGCCCATGATATTTTCATTTTCAACCTGAACAATATACGAAGAAAGAAAATTGATGTATAATGTTGTGTTGATGAGGCCATCATTAGAGTTTTGGAGAGACGACTTAAGCTGATTTACTTCACTGAAAAATGAACCAGGGAGAAATCCATGGAATAGTGGTTGGACAAGACTCAACCCATCCATGTTCCGGTAAATTCTAGGAACAATATTGAACTGCAACATATTTGAGACTGGCCCTCTATAAGTAACCGGCTTGTTGCCAACATTACTTCCATTTCTCAGTGTTCCACTGACAAAACTCATGTGCTTCTTGTTTTCTGGATTTCTCGCAGTGAGATTAAACTGGAACCCAACAGCACTTGCAGGATCATTTGGAAGATCAATGAATTGCCAAGAGATGAAGGCATTGTCACGTGTAAGTGGACAATTGGTGCACTTCAGTACAATGGTTGGTCCCTTAGTGGTGTTTATGCATGAATAGCTAGCAAAAGTTGAGAGAGGAGCAACTCTATAGTCAAGAAACCCAGGATTCCCACTTGCAACTGTCTTAAGACCTCGTAAGTGCGCACAAGTCATGCTTGAAATGGTAGTAACATTAAATTCAAGATCATTCCTGAATGCTTCCAACTCAGGTGCATTTGTTGCTCTGACATTATGCACCTCAATGGCTCTCTTGGATATGATTTGGTAAAGCAACCTGTACAAGTATAAACAAACCAGCTCTTACAAGCACTAGGAGCAGGAAACAAAAAGGTAAGAATGTTGTAGTTGAAGATGAAAAGCATGGGCAAGATTAAAAGAAACTTAGTATGGACATCTACGAGGAAATGCACTTATAGGTAACGCGGAAACATAATGCACTCACGCAGCAAATAAACCAACAAAAAGTATCCAGCTTGCGGTTGAAAATGTTCCACCAAGTTCTGTTTTGCGCTTCTTAACTACCTTCTGATCATCCTACACAAAGACGCTTTGTAGTTATGAAATGGCAACATGCATAAAAGCTCACCAAATATAGTGGAGCCTAAACTTTTCCCCGAAACACGAAAGAGGGCAATCAATGATGAACATGGGTAGCTATATACTCTTGATGAAAATCATATGGATAATGATATTAGGAGTACAAACATGTAAATTTAGGAATTCAGAGATAAAATCAAATTCAAACATGTCTCTGGACTGTCCAAAATCCAAATCTGATGTGCCACCCCGCCCGTATGTCACTACATTTAAAGCCGTTGAGAACGTGTTTTTCAATGGCTCTAAATGTAGTGGCACACCATGTGGTAGAGTCGATTTCTGTATGCATCTACCCATGAAACAATCAAGAAACTCATAAAATGGGTGCACATGATATATACTTCCAATAAATTTGGCAGAAAGAAATACAACAAAACAGAAGTGTGTCAATTTGAGGACGGAAAAAACAAGAAGAAGACTACGCACAAGCCAATGGCTGGTGGAGAAGAAGCCATCGAGGCGGCTAATGGACCAGCGAATCTTGAACCAGAGAGAGCGGCCGTCGCCCAATGGGGCGAAACGAGCTAAGAAGCAGAAGGCGAGCCAGGAGAAGACCAGAATGAGAGTACCCTCAATGAACACATCCTGCGACTGGGTGAGCTTCTTGATGGAATCGGAGCCGAATATGGTCCCGGTGCGGGGGAAAGGGGCGGACTTGTGGTCAACGCCGGAGTCAACCTCGATGGGACCCCAGTCGGCGAGGAGAGAGCAGCTCCGGCGAGCTGCGTCGAACACGTGCCCGGGATTGCAGGAGCAAAGGGTTCCGTTGTACGGAAACGCGTTTCTGGGACACTGCATTCTTCTTGCTGTTCTACTCTAGTGTCGATTGTCGCCGGACATTGGCCGGAGCAGCTGGGAATCGCTGGGAGAAGATGAAGAAGGAAGTAAAGAGAGGCTGGAAGGATATGGAGAGAAAACGTGGAAGGGCGATATTCAATTGGCCGTTCATTATTTTTTATTTTAATCAAGATTCGTGACAGGGCAGAGTGGCAGACTAAGACATGACGGCGGACGGTGG
>OOIL02000912.1:628132-642259 GCA_900332095.2 Cuscuta campestris
CTCCATATATACTACTCCCTATATACTCCGTAATTTACAAGTAATATAATTAGACTCTAGAGGACTAGTTTTTTGGACTAGTCCTAGTCTTTAGACCAATCTTTTACTAGTTTCGGACCGGTTCAGGTCTTTCACATGTCTTTTACTAGTCTTAGACTAGTCCTATCTTGAAATATTAGAATAATAATATTGCTCTCTGAATTATAGAGTACATGATAGAGTATATATAGGAGAGACTCCTAACACAACTAGGAATAGAGAATGGAAACTAACTAACATACAACATCTAGCTACCACAAATAGGAGTAGGAAACTGACTAATAATCAAACACTACCATAACCAATACTACTAGAAGTAATATTAGTATTACTGTCTAACATCCCCCCTCAAGCTGAACTCTGGCTGAAGCAAGAGGAAGCTTGGACACTAGCTGGAAACTTTGAGAAGAGAGAAGTCTGACGTGCGCCGGTGGCTGCAGACATCGTTGAAGAAGAGAGAAATTGATGTGCGCTGGTAGCTGCTGACGTCGAAGAAGAAGAGAGAAGGTTGGCGTGCGCTTGTAGCTGCTGACGTCGAAGAAGAATAGAGAAAGCTAATGGAGGTGCCTGTTTGATGGAAGATCTTTGACATTCTTTGTCTTTTTCTTGGATCCGGGCAACGCCCTGTTTCTTTCTTGAAGGGGTGAGTTGTAGAGGTATTCTTTCCTCTTCCACTACTTCCCCTCTTGGCTTTGCTTTTGTGTTGATTTACTTTGAATTTTTAATGGTTCAACAGAAGAGAAAGAGAAGGGAGGTTGATGATTAGAATGAGTGATTTTAGAGAGAAAAAGTAGGTTAAAAATTGGTGATGGAAAAAAAATTTGGGTCTGAGATTTTGATATGGTGAATTGGAGAGAAACAACAATCATTTTTTTTCCTTTTTTTGAGAAGATAGGATGATCTGAGAGGGTTTGTGAGGAGTTGGGTTTTTTTTTGAATAACCATGAAGATGACAAGAGAGAAGTTCCTCCTTTGAAAGTTTTTTGTGTGATTTCAACAAGGGTTTTTTTTTCATTTGAGTGGAGAAGTTGATTTGAGGATAAAGAAGGAAAAGAAAATAGAGGTGAATAGGGTGGAGCCGCCGTAGCCGGAATTACCGACGGCGGCGGTGGGAGCAAAGATCTTTTTTAGGTCACCAAGAGCGGTGACTCCGATACCATCTTGAAATATTAGAATAATAATATTGCTCTCTGAATTATAGAGTACATGATAGAGTATATATAGGAGAGACTCCTAACACAACTAGGAATAGAGAATGAAAAGTAACTAACATACAACATCTAGCTACCACAAATAGGAGTAGGAAACTGACTAATAATCAAACACTACCATAACCAATACTACTAGAAGTAATATTAGTATTATTGTCTAACATCCTAGTCCTCTATAAATATTAAGGAACATTTGAGACTACTGGTCTTGGACTAGACTAGTCTCAAGGACTACTTCGATACCAATCTTTCAAGTCCAAATCCTAGTCGGTATCGGTCAATCTTTTCGGTCCCAGTCTTTATGCTCTTCTTCTAGTTGGGAGGCAAGACGGTATAAGATTAACGTACTAGAATTAAAAGATAAAAATCATTAATTTTTCGATCAAACACAATATCCTTGGTTGAGGATGGATAGAAAGAGATTGGTCGAAATAAATGTTATTGCTCCCTCTCATCGATCTCCTAAGCTAATTATTAAAGTACGTAGCTCCTCCATATCCGAGACGTGCATTCAATTTGAAAAACTCTTGGGTTACTTGCATAATTAATACTCCACTCCGTAGTATACGACCGATGATCTCCACTGCGCGCGGTTCCCAATAATATATGCATGAGTAATTTATATACTATCTATTACTTGGTCCGTCCCTCAGTGTTTGTCCACTTTTGACTTTTGGAACTGTTCATCTAAGCACTTTGACTTATCAAATTCTCTCAATGTGTAAGCCTAAAAATAGTCATGTGTGATCTTGTTTGATTCGTCTTAACATATAGATTATTAATATATAATTTTTATAATGTTTTAATATACAAATTACAAGATAAAATGGATTAAAGAAGTGCATTGGATGGTGTGCAAAAATGAAAGTGGACAAACACTCAGGGACGGAGGGAGTAGTCATTATTCAACTAAATGTCCAGCATCACTTGAACATTACTCTTCTCACTGGTCATTCTTAAGTCGTATTTAAAAAATAAAAAAATTTAAATCCTACGTTAATAAATGACTTATGTTTTAGTGTGCAAATTTCACTATATAAATCCGCTGTCTATGGGTATATATATATATATATATATATATATATATATATAGTACATCCATGCATGCCCGCCTGGCCTCAACTAACCAGCTTCATCATCATCCATATTATTAGTACAATACAGCTGACCATCCGATCCATCTATAATCATCGACGACGACGGTCATATATGGCTACCGCTACTAGTACTCCGAGAGGGCACGTAGAGGAGATCCGGAGGAGCAAGTTCTCAATCGGCGGCGAACCCAACCCGCTGACGGAGGACCTCCACCAGGCCGTCAAGAACCTCTCCGCCGAGCTCTACTCCAAGGACGTCCACTTCCTCATGGAACTCATCCAAGTATGTATGTCGTACTAATACAAAGTATAGTTTCGTACTAATTTATTTATGTGCACAAGTATATATGTATGTAATTGATTAATTAAAAAAATGTATTGAGAACGACTTGGGTGCATGCATGGTGCAGAATGCAGAGGACAACGAGTACGAGGCGGGTGTGGAGCCCAGGCTGGAATTCGTGATCACTTCGAAGGACATAACGGAGACTGGAGCGGAGGCGACGCTGTTGATCTTCAACAACGAGAAGGGTTTCTCCCGGAAGAACATCGACTCCATTTGCAGCGTCGGGCGTTCAACCAAGAAAGGCAACCGCAACAATGGCTACATTGGGGAGAAAGGTTCGTACGATGGTTGCCTACATTAATTATACGTGTCTATATGGCCATGTTTGATACTCCCTTTCTCCTAAGATCTTCTCGTTTTGACTTTTGATGATTTTTAAAGAGAGTTGAAAAAGAGAAAGTTTACCAAAATACCCTTAATGAGAATGAGTGGGGTGTATTAAATAAGGTGTAATAAATAAAGTAAGTGGGAATAGTTGTGGTATTTTAAAAGTTAAAAAATGTAATGAGAAGATCTATGTTTGACAAATAAAAAGAGCTAATGGGAAGATCTATGGAGGACGGAGGGAGTATATAAGAATCTTTGCAATTAGTTTTTTTAGTGTTTTGAATAAAAATTTAATTCTTTAGATTAATTTTGAAATGCTAATTTTAGACACGCTAGACTTGTTTCCAAATATATCCTATATTCCTGCCCACTTATTTCACCTTTAGCTTGAGTTTATTTTATACGGAGTACAAAAATGGGTCTAAATTTTAAAAAATGAAAAAAAGATGTGAATTAAGTACTTTTAGATCCGAAATCGATAATACCCGAAATCGATAAAACCGAAATCGATTAGATTTGAAACCAATAATATCTGAACCTGATTAGGATTAAAATCGATAAATTTGGAACTGTGTTTGCCTTTCAATAAGCATATTATATTTTTAAATTTTTACTTTTATTTTATCATTTGAACTAATTAAATTACTTGCTCATTCCTTCATAAAATGGATTACCATCTTGAAAAAAAATTACAAAATCTCATGCCTTAAACTTATTATATTTAGAGATTGAAGATAAGTTATACATATAAAATCTTGGATGAATAAAATAAGTCAACTATTTTGTTAATAACAAAATTAAAGGGAATAAAATATTTTAAAAGATTTTCTAGCGGCAGCATTTACTGTTATCATTTTTATTGATTTACACCATTACATTTAGGTGTAAAATTAATTATATTTGACTCTATTAAATTTAATTTTATATAATTTCAACCAAATACACTCAAATAATTTATAAGTTTTGTATTCAATTGAATAAAATTAGCTTAATTTCATCCAATTTCATTCAATTTTTACCAAATTGTATTCAATTGGAATGTAACACTATTTGAATTTATCTTTTATATTTTCATTTATAAACATAAATATATTAGTAGATGTGAGAAAAATTTGGTGTATCAAAACCAAATTTTAAAATCAACTTAATTATATTAAATTTAGATCATAATTAAATATAAGCTTTTTCATAATTTGTAGTCCAAATTAGTAAAATATGACTAAAAAGTCAAAAATGGAAGATTATTTAGGATAGAGATAATATAATTAGAAAAAATATAAAATAATATGAGGTATTGAATTGATGATATATTGATAAATGTGATAAAACATAAAAAGAAACATATAATTAAATTTTAATTAGAAAATAATAAATATCCAAAATATATTTGATTCGAAACCGAAATATATCCAAACCGAAATATATCCGATTCAAATTGTATCCGAACCGAAATCTATCTGAACCAATTTATAACCGAACCGTATCGATCTGAACCAACTCGAAACCGAACCAAACCGAAAAATGTATGGAACCGGATCAAATCCGAACCGAAATTTAACCGATTCAAACCGATTATAACATATATCCAAAAGATATCCGAACCAAAAAAATCCAACTTGAAACCGATCTAGTTGACCCGATTGCCACCTCTACTTGACACTTCATTAGGCTCTCTTAAACTCTCATAACACAAGATTTTAGACTCTATCATAGAGTTGTATTTCCTTTGTTCCAAAATCTCTCTGACATCACACAAGTTTTTTTTCCAATTCATTTTAACAATGTTAAAATGAATTAGAAGGTAAAATCTCACGATTTTTATATCATTTAAATTTACAAATTGGTACATCAATAAAAAATAAAAATTACATATTAAAAATTTACATCAAAATAAAGTTTTGCAAAACAAAAGGTGATAAGAATATTTTATTTTATCAAATAATCAATTAAAACGCACAAACAAATAAAAGTTATCAAGAAGAGATAGAAAATAAACTTGTAATTAAAAAGGGCTGGAGGAAGTATTTAAAAACCAATTAAAAAATTATCCAAAATAAGAGACGATAAAAATATTTTATTTAATTAAACAATCGATCCAAAATAAATGAACAAAAGTTGGGGTAATAGTATGAGTGCCCCCGTGGTTTATAAAAGGGGCTTCAAAATCCCCTATATTTTTAAAATTTATTTGTAAAACCCATGTGGTTTTTAAATTGTATACAAACACCCTCTTGCTTATTTTTAGAAATAAAATGACATTTATGTCTTGTTTTTCTCTATCTTCAAGTTTCGCTCTTTTATTTTTATTTTTAACTATACAAATAAATAAAATAAAATATACTCCCTCTTTCTCAAATTAAACATTTTCATTTATTTATTTTTCAAAAAAAATATTTTTATTAGAAACTATTACAAAAGAAAATGAAAAATAAAAAAATGAAATAAAATGCACTTTTTTATTATAAGTAAAAGTATAATAAATAAAATAAAAAATTAGATAACATATACTCACTCTATCTCTAATTAAAAATTCTAACTTATTTGTTTTTAATTGTAAAATAATTTATTTAAGGACTTTAAAAAATGAAGAACAGAAAGATGAAACATAATACGGAGTTAACGAAAAGACTATATTTTATATTTTTCTTTCTTTTCATTACCTTTTTCAATTATTTTATTTACTTTGTACATAATATTATATTTTTTATTTTCTTTTGTAACATTCCCCAAAAAATTTTGTTTTTAAAAATACATAATTCAAAAATTTCAATTTGAGATGGAGAGCGTATATCTTATTTTATATATTTGTATAATAAAGGAAAATAAAACAATGAAAATTAAAGATAGAAGAAAAGAAAGGACATAAATATCATTTTTACTTTGAAAATAGGTAAGTGATCATCTGTGCTCTATTTAGAAACCATAAAAATTTTACAAATGATTTTTGAAAATAAAAACAATTTTGATGTCTTTTTTGTAAACAACGGGAAAACTTATGCAAGTAGCCCAATAAGAGTTCTCATCACTTTTAAATGGGGTACAAACATTCCTTCTGTTTTTTTTTGAAACAACATTCTTTTTTGTTTTTTTGAAGGAACATTCTTTTTAGAGCAATGCTATGGGTACACCAAAGGTGTACCCCATTTGTCCCCCACTTCCTTCTTCACTGACTATTTTTATTTAATTTTTATTAATTTTTTTTTTTAAGTTTTTACCCAAGGGGTGGAGGACTTTCTTCTTTTTAACGCTAATACCGTAATACGGAGTAAAAACTTAAATTGAACTTAGCGTGGCAAGCCAACTCCACTTCCTCCTAGAGTAGAGACCCGAAGGCATTACTCGTCGCTGTTTCAGGGCCTTCGGAAAATCAGAAAATGTGCCGCCGGTCGCTGCTGCTCCAACGGAGCTGCACCTCAGTATGGTTCCACTGCGGTGGCTGCCGTTCCCGTATACCAATCTTTTTCAGTGGGTTCTATCCCGTTTGTAACAGTTTCCAGTCTAATAGAATCCACTGGATTAAACCGGGAACTGCATGTAGAAATTGGCTCTGTCGGGTTGATCAGTTTAGGTGAATCCGAGGGGGGCCTAGGGTTGGATAGATCTTGAAAGGGTTTGCAACTGTGAAAGTAAAATGAGATAAACTGTTCTCTCCTAATTTGGGTATTGTGCTACTTATTCTTGCTGCTATGGATGTTGTGCCTGTGCGATTAAATGGCTTTGAGAAGAACAAAGGAAGAGAAGCAAATTTTTTAGAACAAATGGCTTGTATTCACCGATGTAAAGAAAGAGAGGCAAATTTTTTAGAAATAAAAAAAATCATGACCCACATTTATTTCATTAAATTAAACTTGGGAAAGTTTGAAGTATTGGCTTTAAGAGTGTATTTCCATATATTTCTGTTTCAGGTATTGGCTTTAAGAGTGTCTTCATGATCACATCCCAACCTTACATTATCAGCAAGGGATATCAAATTCGGTTCTGTGAGGAACCATGTGCAAAGTGCAAAATCGGCTACATAGTCCCTGAATGGTTGGATGATGCAAACGCAGTTCTTGCACACATAAAACAGATCTATGGTTCTTCAACTGCACTTCCCAGCACCACCTTGGTGGAAGGTGTTGCCTCTAAAATCTGACAAGGTGAATGCTGTGAGGGAACAACTTTCAAAGATTCACCCAGAGCTTCTCCTTTTTCTGTCCAAGATTAGAAAGCTTTCTGTCAGTGAAGACAATGCTGAAAGGAAGCTCAATACTCTCAGCACCATTTCCATTTCTAGTGAAAAGGATCTTGTGACACAGAAAAACATTAATGCCCAGTCATATGCACTTACTCTATCTGCTGATGAAGATAGATCTAATGAGCAGTGTAGTTATCACATCTGGAGACAAAGGTTCCCAGTCAAGAAGGAATGTCGGGTTGATCGGAGAATGGACGTTGAAGATTGGGTAATCACACTTGCGTTTCCTCATGGGGAGCGTCTCAACAGGGGAAATATCTCTCCCGGGATCTATGCTTTTCTACCTACTGAGATGGTCACCAACTTCCCATTTATCATCCAAGCAGATTTCCTACTAACATCATCCAGGGAAGCCATTGTTGCAGACGACAGATGGAACAAAGGAATCCTTGACTGTGTTCCATTGGCCTTCTTGAGTGCTTTCTCCTCGTTAGTGAAGGCCAGTGATGATGCTCCGGTCTCCAGCCTGATTGAGATGTTCCGATTTTTGCCTATTGCCACTTCTTCATATGCAAGCCTGAATGCTACTGTAAGGGATCCTATCAAAGCAAAGCTGCTGGAGGAGGATATAGTTCCATGTGAGTCGTATACAAATCGAAGGTCTTCCGGAAGCCACATCAAGTTGGGAGGCTATGGTCTTCCTTTTGGAACTTGTTGAAAGAGGCTAGGAAGCAGGGGGTCAAACTCCACAATATCTCTTCACATGGACAGTGCATTCTCAACTCTGCCTTTGATAAGGAGAAGTACAACCAAGTTTTGAATTTCTTGGATGTGAAGAACGTGGAGCAGGGGTGGTATTCTAAGTGCATAAAGGGTTCAAATCTCGTTCTGGGAGTGTCTGAAGATGTTTATTTACAACTTCTATTATTTGTTTCTGACCACTGGGAGAAATCCTTTTCGAAGACTGAGATGGTGAAATTACCACTGCTGAAGTATGTGGACAGTAATGATCATGTGGCCTTGTGCAGTGTAGATAGTGCATCTAAAGGCAGTCCCACATTACTTCTGTCCAAGACTTCTAATCAAGTAACTTGGATGATCAATTGGAACAAAGAGTTTCGGTGCATGAAGGGTTATGTCATTGCCAAAGAAACACAAGAGGCGTTATCATGGTAGTTCTCACAAATGGCAGAAAGTGTGTGATTGGCTGATTAATGTGGTCAAGGTTAAATCTCTGGACATGAATGACTATGCACTTCTCATATCCCCATCGCTCAGCCATGATCACAAACTTGTCGTTGCGTATGCTCATTTCCTATATCACTCATATATGAAGCAATATTTTTCTGCAAGCCAAAATACTTCACTTTGCCGCAACATGCCGCTTGTTGATGACCAGGGGAGAGTGGCAACCCAAAGAAAAGGAATTATTGTTCCTGCAAATGGAAGTAAATGGGTTCAACTGACTGTTTCTAATCCCTGGAAGAGTCAGGGTTATATTGAACTTGGGGAAGCCTATTTGCATTCTCGAATATATGCTGGTGGTGTGTTGACACAGAGAAAAAAAATTCTTAAAATTTTAAAGAGTTATGCAGGTGCTATGGATATCCCCCATTTGCCCCCTCCAGATGCTGGCCTGTCCTGTATGTATTCTCCACTAACTAAGGAAAATGCTTTCCTGTTGTTAGATTGGATTGGCTTTATCCGAAGTAATTGGATTCCAATTCCTGGGAGCTTCTTGAGCTGTGTAAAGAATGGAAGTTGGCTTAGAGTACGTTTGTGTGGTAGTACTGGAAACAGACCTCCATCACAATCCTTCTTCCACTCCTCGTCATGGGGGCATCATTTGCAGAATGGTTTGTTGCGTGTTGATATCCCATTTGTTGATCTTGACTTTTATGGTGAAAGGATTTCCAACTATAAGGAAGAACTGAAGACCATAGGTGTAATGTTTGAGCTGAATGAAGCTTGTGAATTTATTGGGAAGCATTTTATGTCTTTGGCTGATTCTTGTGCTTTGGCAAAACGTGATGTCATTTCCATACTTAACTTCATCAGATACTTGAGGGAGAAGTGTCTTCCTCCTGATGACTTGGTTAATAGCATCAAAGATAAGAGCTGGTTACATACCACACAAGGCATGAAGAAGCCAGGGCAATGTGTATTTCTTGATGACAACTGGTCATCTGCTTCACAGATCAGCAACATTCCATTTGTTGATCAAAATCATTATGGTCGGGATATTCTCGTCTTTAAGGAGGAACTTAAACTGCTTGGTGTCATTTTTGGTTTCAATAAAAATTTTGAGCTAGTTGTTTCCAACCTGAAACCGGTGAACAACTTGAATTCATTGAGTGCCGAAGCAGTTCTCTTGGCACTTAAATGTATTCGTCACCTCAATTTGAATTCTACTGATAGACTTGTTCGGCGTGTCGTAGTGCCTACAAATTAATTCTTTTTTCTTATCCCCTATTTAATTTAAAACTTATATTTTATAGCTAGGGTAAGTAAGAGTCGATCCCACGGAGAAAGATATTCTTTATTTTATGAAAATCACTTACTTAAGTTTTACGTTTTTTCATTTAAAAACAACTAATAAAAGAGCTAACTATTCGGGGGGTTTTAAAAGATAAATTGGAAAGATAAAGATAAATAAAAAGGATAAAAATGGGAAAGAAACACAACCATGGCAGCCACTTAGAACAAGGATGAAGACACACATGACAAACACCAACACGAAAACAAACACTTAAACTTTATAAAAACTTAAACGATATTAACTAACTTAAACTGATTTTTGAAAGTACTTTATAGTTTTGAAAAACCAATTGATCAAACCCAGATTCTCAAATTAATTAGAACTACTCCAAATTAAAATGATTGACAAAACTCTTGGGTTAAGTTGAAGAAGAAATCCACCTGCAGTCCTTCCCTATTCTCCCTTGTATAGCCTATGTTAAGTCCCGCCCTAACTCTAGACCCTACTATTTTTAACAACCCAAGGACCTGCCCCCAGATTTAATTAAAAATAGAGCATTAAGTTCTTTGGAAAACATCACTTAACAACTATGCAGTAGACTATATCTATTTAACATAGCCAGTTTGAAAACTCCAATTAATAAAAACCGGGTGGGAGCCAATTAAGTATTAATCGGGTGACACTTGTGTTTTGAAAATCTCAGCTATTAACGTACTTAAGACATCAAAACTATCAATTTGGAATTAGAGTTTAGGTGGCCATCCTAAAGTGTCTAATCCAAGCATAAACAAAATCAGTTTTCAAACACCATTTTTGAGTTTCAACTAACCGCTAGCACTAAGGCTTAGAACATCTCCCAAAGCACATTACTCCGTCAAGAATCCTTGAACCGAGCATTCAATTGGGCTACTGAATATGTCTTTGATAAGAGAGGTTCAATTATTTCAGAGGCTAGTTAATCTAAGCAATCCAGAAATGAACAAGAAGAACATATATACGTACTAAACAAACACAACAAGCTAAATAGGTTAGACATAACCACCACCAGAATCATTCNATCTCCCAAAGCACATTACTCCGTCAAGAATCCTTGAACCGAGCATTCAATTGGGCTACTGAATATGTCTTTGATAAGAGAGGTTCAATTATTTCAGAGGCTAGTTAATCTAAGCAATCCAGAAATGAACAAGAAGAACATATATACGTACTAAACAAACACAACAAGCTAAATAGGTTAGACATAACCACCACCAGAATCATTCAAAACTCTTAGTTTCAATCCTTTCACAAATTATTAAAATATGTGATTGAAGTAACACAAATTGGACAATTTAAGAACAACATTGAAACTAATACTCTTGAATAAAATGAGTGCAGGGCAGATGTTCAACCCAAAACAAATAAATCTTGCTAACAATTCCAACTAGGAAAAAAAACTAGAACATGCCAAATTTGAGTAGACAAAAAGTTGCTGGAAGTCTTGAATAGCAATTGTTGAAAGAAAACAACAAAGGAAAAACATAAAGAAGAAAGAATAGGAGGATCTGGACCAAAGTCCAGACCCCCTTAGGGTCGTACCCTCTGCGATTTCAGTCCACGTTACCAGCCGCTGCCCTAGTCGTGTTCTCTCCGCCTTCCTTCGCTGCGCCAGCTGCGTTTTATAGGGGCTGGAAATCAGCTTCCCGTCTTCAATTAGGACTCTAAGATTTTGTCGGGGTTTTCCTATTTGCTGCGCTTGAGATCTTCTTCTCGAATTAGGACTCCAATTTGAATCAGAGTCTCTATGTTGCTGCTTCTTGTTAGCTGCTGGCAGGATCGAAGAGTGGCGCAGGTTTAAGTTTTGAAGATGTTTGGATTGTCCCTTGGGTGGGCTCCTGACTTAATTACTCGTTGTGGGCTGCTCGGAACTGTTGGGTCATGTCCTGTGTGACTTGGCCCATTTCAATTCTCCGTATGATTCTTGACAGCTTCCCCGGGATTTAACTTGACATCGTCACCGAGCCCTTTGATGCTTCGTAAAACAATTTTTAAGACCTACGTCAAGGTAAATGAGATAATAAAAATAGTGAAGTAAAAGAATACTCAAAAGAATGCAATTTATGATCAAAATATAAATAATGGCCTAAATTGCTATATGAAGATAATAGTGATTAAATGTGTATAAAATACATTTGGAACATGCTAAAACGGGCTAATATGAGAGAATAAAATATAACATTTAAAAACTCATCAACTGTGCATGGCACTCAAGGGCAACAAGTGCCTAAAGACCTTAACAAATGGGTATAGACCAGCGGTTGAATGTTTTTTACCGGATCCAACATGGGGCTGCCTTCTCCTTGTTTTTGACAACTTCCCCATAATCGATGTAAAGTTTTATGGAAGCAAAATCTTTTCATTCAAGGATGAGCTGATGAATTTGGGAGTGGTGGTAAATTTTGAGGATGTGACCAAATCGTTTGCTCAAGTTTTTAAGCAGCAGGCTTCTAAATGTGCTTTGGACAAGACGAGTGCCCTTTCTTTCCTTGCATCCTACAAAAAGTTAAAGGCGGCTGACATCAATATTCACTCAGGCAAAATCTGGAAATGCATTCAAGAAGCCAAGTGGCTTAAAACACGACTTGGTGTTGCTAGCACCCCAAAAGAGTGCATCTTGTTTGGTGAAGACTGGACATCACTCGCTTCTGTTTGTCTCTTACCCTTTCTTGATGATGCTTACTATGGCCCAAAAATCCTTGAGTTTAAAGCAGAACTTGGTGCCATTGGAGTTGCCACCACATTCAGAAAAGGAGCCCAGTTTGTTCCTGCATGCATTCGTTTGCCTCACAACCCTGATGGCATTTCACCATCTACTGCACTTTCCCTGCTGGAATGCATAAAGATCTTACAAGAGAATGGCGACAAGAAGGAAAACGACTTGATCTCTGCTCTCCGAGAAAAACTCAACGTTAAGTGGATTAAGACGACAGCAGGTTATCGTTGTCCACAAGAATGTATATTTTTTGGGCCTAAATGGGCTGATGCCCTGAAGCAAGATGATGGACCCTTTATTGATGAAAGTTTTTACGGTCTAAAGATTTCATCATGCTCTAAAGAGCTTCAAGCTTTGGGTGTGGTGGTTGAGGTGAAAGATGGTTGCTCGCTGGTGGCCAAGTATCTTGAATTGCATTCTAATAGGACCACTATTACTCGTGTATATACGTACTTGCACAAAAATGGCTTCTGGTTCTGCTAAGACTGATGTAAATGCAAGCATGATATGGGTTCCTAGTGCTGAGAATAATGGAAAATGGGTTAGCCCTAACACATGTGTTCTCCATGACATTACTGGTCTTTTTGGCCCAGAACTTATTGTGTTGGACAAGTTTTACAACAAAGAATTGCTATTTTTCTTCTCCAAATTGGGTGTGAAAGCCTCTCCTTCACTGGATGACTACTTCAAGCTATGGCAATCATGGGAGGGTGCAGAGAAAATACTGTCACCTTCTGAGTGTTGTGCATTTTGGGAGTTTGTCCTCAGGCACTGGAGCCCGAGCATGAAGAAGTTTCTTGCAGAAAATTTAACAAAACTCCCAGCTTCATCAAGTCCGGATGGTGGGATTTATTTGCTTGACAAAGGTAGTGTTTTCATTGCTGACGACCTCTGCTTGAAAGATCTCCTTGAACAGAGCTATAAGGACCCACTTTTTGTTTGGTACCCACAACCAAGCCTTCCTTCACTGCCCCGTACATCCCTTCTGAACATCTACAGAGAAATTGGAGTTGGGGCATTATCGGAATCTATCCAGAAGAGCAGGCTTTCCTCAGTCGACCGCTCTGGGCTGGAAAATGTGAGCCCACAAACTATCTATATTGGGAGGGATCTATTCAGGCTTATTCTTGGCTTTCTTGCTCAGCCTTCTCTTGAAATGGTTGCCGAGAAAAGACACGAATCTCTCAGGGAGCTAGTGAACACCAGCTTTCTAAAGATGGATGAACCCATCACTTTTGAGTATAGTCTCGTTCTGCCCAGGCAGGTTCTGACCGCGCGGGCAAGGAACATCATGCATTGAGATAGAGAGAGTTCAGAGTTGTACTTTGTAGAGCTTGATGAATCAGAGGGGTACAAGGGGATGCTGGAATATGCAATGCATTTCTCCCAAGTGATTGCAGAAGGAATCTTGTGGGAGAAAGATCAGGTTTCCCAGCTTGCAGAGCTGATCAAGCTCGGCTACCTTGTGAAGTTCGATGGGGATGCTATCAGTTTCTTGATGAAGACCAATAACTTGCAGGTTTTCATGGAGGATGAGCAGTTTCTATCTTCTGTCTTTCCTTCCCCTGAAAAGGTATGCTCCTAATTCTTTCAAATTTTTCCCTTTGATTCTATGCTCTCTTTGTGAACTTACGCCATTTGGTTTTGTGTGAATTCAGGCAATCAAGCTGTGATTTTGCAATAATGACGGGGGGGGGGG
>OOIL02000912.1:647993-676492 GCA_900332095.2 Cuscuta campestris
TAAGCGCGATCGGTGCACTCATGTATCTTGCGAATAATACAAGGCCTGATATTGCATTCTCAGTACATCTATTAGCAAGATTCAGTTCAAACCCAACACGTAGACATTGGAATGGGATAAAGCAAATATTTCGATATATTTGTGGGACACGAGACTTAGGTCTCTTCTACCAGAAAGATGAAAAGTCCCAACTTGTAGGGTATGCTGATGCTGGGTATCTATCAGATCCACACAATGCACGTTCTCAAACAGGTTATGTGTTTACATACGGTGGTACGGCAATTTCCTGGAAGTCAACAAAGCAAACTCTAACAGCAACATCATCAAATCAAGCTGAATTGGTAGCACTTTATGAAGCTGGTCGAGAGTGCGTTTGGTTGAGATCGATGATTGATCATATACAAGGAGCATGCGATTTGGAAGAAATCAAGAAGAATCCTACAATTATATATGAAGACAATGCAGCATGCATAGCTCAGATCAAGGAAGGTTATATCAAGGGAGACAGAACGAAACACATCTCACCAAAGTTTTTCTCAACATCTGATCTGCAGAAAGAAGGAGAGATCAATGTTCTTCAAGTTAAATTAAGCGAAAATTTGGCAGACTTATTCACCAAATCTCTACCAAGACACAGTTTCGAGCAACTCATAAAGAAGATTGGACTTCGCAGACTGAAAGAGATAAATTAGTTTGAGGGGGAGTTTAATTTTAGGGAAAATATTATACACGCTGTACTCTTTTTCCCTTAACTAAGTTTTGTCCCATTGGGTTTTCTTAGTAAGGTTTTTAATGAGGCAGCATAACTGATCCTGCAGTATCAGTTAATATAGGTCCTGAAGAACCTAGCCAACATTATCCAGTAGCATAATGTTGTTGGTGTATAATGCATGATGATATATCTGAGGGGGAGTGTTAAATATGGCAGATATATTTCTCATTCTATTTAGAATATATTGTTTCTTTATTTACATTTCTATATCTGAATTCATAACCGAAGGATAATTTTCAGTTGAGATATATCTGAATCCGATTACATATCCAAAACTGACTAAATATCCAAATCAGACTGAATATCCGGAACTTTTAATAAAAATTTAAATGGTTATAAAAGGAATGTGAAAGTGAATATCGGAATTCATAATACTAAAGAACATCGAATACTAAAACAAATGATTCGAACAAAAATATAATTTTATAAATGACAAAGTACTTTGAGGAAGTAATGGGAAGGCACTAATGTTAGAGACTTAGGTCATGTTCTCTTATTGTTATTACTTATTACGGAGTACTTTTTTATTAGAATTAGATTATACCAGATCAGATCATATCAGAAATAGTTTTAAATAGAACTATATTCAGATCATATCAAAACTTATTTCAATCAGGCCAAAACGATTCATATCAGGTGAAAAGAACATGACCTTAGAGGGTAAGGTATGTTTTTAAAATATATGGACCAAGAATAAATGTATAATGGATTGAGAGGATGATTATATTTTCCTAGAATAGTTTTAATTCAGTATTTGGTTAAACAAATATTTGGATAAATGGTTATTTAAACAGATGTATCTTCAGATCGCATTTTAAACGGATGAGATATACAATTACCAAATTTGTATCCGTTTAGTAATCGAATGTCTTTAATTGGATGCAGATAATCTCCGTTTAAAACAGATGCGAATTTATTTTCGTTAAAACAAATACGGATGCGGACAGTAATCGAATTTTCGATTATCCATCAACAGTCGTATGAAAAATGTTTTAAATCAATTAGAAAAGTGGACGGATTCCAATGACATTGGAACCCCGCCGGCTGCTACGGTGTCCCGTTCATAAAATTGATAGTTCCTCCCTCCTAACCAACCCCGGTAAATCCACCCACATCACCACATGCCCTAATCCGAACACAACCACACTCCTTCAGTTGCACCTCCAAGTTAATTTGATTTTGGAGTAAAAAATTTGACTCCAAACTTAAATAAACTTGGGGGTGCAATTGAAGGGGGTGTAGATTGTGTTTGGATCGAGATAGGGTGAGGGTTTACCAGGAGGTTATGGAGTATGAATTGTCAATTTTACTAATAGAGCACTAACCATTTTATGAAACTAAATTTCAATGTCAAAGGAACCGTCCTTCCAAAAGACCCTTTATGAAATTTAACATTTTATTTGTACTACCTCCGTCCCACTCTTTTTGTCCAGTTTTGACTTTTGGAACTGTTCATCTAAGCACTTTGACTCATCAAATTCTCTCAATGTGTAAGTCTAAAAATAGTCATGTGTGATCTTGTTTGATTTGTCTTAACATATAGATTATTAATATATAATTTTTATAATTTTTTAATATACAAATTACAAGATAAAATGGATTAAAGAAGTGCATTGGATGGTGTGCAAAAATGAAAGTGGACAAAAAGAGTGGGACGGAGGGAGTATATGCTTTGTAGTGATAAAACTATAAGAGTAATGCTAGAGTCACAAAAAAATAGTTCACAAAATTTACAAACTTGCCTTTTTANAGCACTAACCATTTTATGAAACTAAATTTCAATGTCAAAGGAACCGTCCTTCCAAAAGACCCTTTATGAAATTTAACATTTTATTTGTACTACCTCCGTCCCACTCTTTTTGTCCAGTTTTGACTTTTGGAACTGTTCATCTAAGCACTTTGACTCATCAAATTCTCTCAATGTGTAAGTCTAAAAATAGTCATGTGTGATCTTGTTTGATTTGTCTTAACATATAGATTATTAATATATAATTTTTATAATTTTTTAATATACAAATTACAAGATAAAATGGATTAAAGAAGTGCATTGGATGGTGTGCAAAAATGAAAGTGGACAAAAAGAGTGGGACGGAGGGAGTATATGCTTTGTAGTGATAAAACTATAAGAGTAATGCTAGAGTCACAAAAAAATAGTTCACAAAATTTACAAACTTGCCTTTTTAACACTTTCCTAAAAATGAGATATACTCAAATAATAAAAGATATTTTAATTTAAAATACACAAAAGGCAAGTTTGTGAAGTTTGTGAACTATATGTTTGTGAATCTAGCATTTTCCAAACTACAAGAGACAGAGACGGGAGAGAGAGGGAGACGGAAACGGAAAGGCTGAAATGAATGAGAACCCCGCCATCGCTTCTTTCGCTCGCCATTGACTCTGCCCTTATTAACCTCTCCTTCATCTCCGATCTCTCCTCCTTGCCCGATCACATCCTCGTTGACCTCTTCCTGGTACGCTCTCTTTCTCCTTCTCTACACCACATCTCCCGTCACCCCTTTCAATTCTTCATTTTCAGTCTGATTTCACCGTAACTTTGTGCGTTTATGAATCATTTCTATTTCTAGGTAGCCTTTTTTTAATGTGGTGTTTCAATTTTCGCGTATGGATTTGCTCGAATCTTACCTTGTTTGATCTGGTGAAATTTTATTTTGTACTCCTGTTGTAATTTCGTGGATGGCCGGGTAATCTCTCTTTTCAGATGTACTGGAAAGAAGATTTTTTTGAAAATTAACATGTTTTTTTGTTGTTCTTGCTGTTAATTTTACGATTTCCTCAATTGCGTGGTTGCAATTGTTTCCCTTGGAAAAGGGATCTTCGTGATGAATAGGGAGTTTTAACCTTTTAGGTATGATGGCATTTGAATCCATGGTTTCACTTTTTTTTTTTAATGATAAAAATTTTTCTGAGATCTTATGAATTTTATTTCTTCAAATGTTGAAAAAGATACCAACATGTTTCTAAACTTCTTGCCCAAGCCAGAATAAGTGCCATATGGGCTATTTTTGGAATTGATCCCACTTAGTGTATGATCCCAATAGCTGTAAATCCAGTATATCCTGAAATGTCTGACTAATGATAACTTTTTCTTCAAATGCTGGTGAAAACTGGCAATTTGTGTCATTGCCGTAGTTCCATGTGTTGTTTCTTCAAATGTTATTTTTTATTTTTCTCAGAAAACATTAAGAGCTGGAAAGCTGACTGAGAAGATTTTGAAGCTGTTTGTGGCTACTGGCAAAGAAGAAATCATTTCTCTGATTGAGTCTTTCAACATCCAAGCTGTTCTCACTCCTATTCTCCCCACCAGTAAGTCATGCATCCATATTCCTATTATGATCCAAGAGATTCAGGATGTTGTGCAAGTATAAGAATTTAAATTTCTACCTTTTTTTTGGTAATCCAGGATGCTGTGAGAGGAAGTTCTGACCTTGCTTATATCAACTGAATCTAGTTATTATCTTGTTTTTTAAATCAAAAACTGATAAAATGTCAGAAGTGAGCATCAGAGATGATGAGATTGACATTGTTATTGGTGCACTCCAGCCCGATCTCACGTCATTCTTGGAAGAATGGAGACCGATCTTCTCCAGATTCCACCTCATAATCGTCAAAGACCCTAACCTCCAAGAAGAACTCAACATCCCTGGTGGATTCAACCATCATGTCTATACAAAATCTGATATCCAACGCATTCTCAGCTCATCAAACACTGACCTCTTCTGCGGCTACTCATGCAGATACTTCGGTTATCTCATCTCTAACAAAAAATATATCATCTCAGTTGATGATGATTGTTTCCCAATAAAGGATCAAAACACTGTTGATGCAATCACCCAACACATCATCAACCTTAAAAGTCCAGCGGCACCCTTTTTCTTTAACACCCTATACGACCCTTTTCGTGAAGGAGCAGACTTTGTCCGTGGGTACCCTTTCAGCATGAGAAGTGGTGTACCTTGTGCATTGTCGTGTGGACTATGGCTTAACTTGGCAGATTACGATGCTCCCACACAGGCCCTCAAGCCGGACCAGAGGAACTCGCGGTACGTCGATGCTGTCCTAACCGTGCCTGCAAAGGCAATGATGCCTGTGAGCGGGATCAACATAGCCTTTGACCGTGAGTTGGTAGGGCCCGCTCTCTTACCGGCTTTCAGGCTAGCAAAGGAAGGGAACCTGAGGTGGGAAACAATGGAGGACATATGGAGTGGGATGTGCGTGAAGGCAGTGTGTGATCACTTGGGCTTCGGAGTGAAGAGTGGGGTACCCTATGTTTGGAGGAAAGAGAGAGGGGACGCAATAGAGAGCTTGAAGAAGGAGTGGGAAGGTGTGAAGGTGATGGAGGAAGTGGTTCCTTTCTTCCAGTCCTTGAAGCTGTCACCACAGGCAACCACCGCAGAAGCTTGCATTACTGAGATCGCTGCGGCTATTAAAGGGCAATTGGGGAATTCGGAATCTGTGTTTTCTCGCGCTGCTGAGACTATGGTGGAGTGGGTCAAGCTCTGGAAGACGGTGAAAACGCAGTGACACCATTCACGTTGTTGGTTGAGGTGTTAAGGTTACTCCAACAGTTTCTATTGTTTTGCCTTGCCTGTTAGTTAAATGCCCATAAGTCTTTTGATGAAGTTGATGTTGTCGTCTACTCTTTCTGCTTCCATGAGAATCACTGTCCTTCATACCCACTACAAGTTGACATAGAACTCTTTGAGTGTTTATTATGTGGCACTCAGTATAATAAGCATATGTTGATAAAAAATATTGATTAAAAAACCGGTTGTTTTGTAGTTGTGACACTTTTGATTTGATATGCCTTCAGCTTATAAGTATTTTTTTTACACAGCACTAATTTGTTTTAGTTTTCTTGCTGAATCCATTAATAATGAGAGATGTAATGGAATCCACTATTTTTTAGCTTTGGGTGTGGTGGAATAAACAAAATGAATCTCTAAATTATTAATGAAGTAGCACTGTAGCAGTTAGTCAATTGATTCAATTCTTGACGTTGAGCTGAGGGTCTTTTTCGAAATAGCCTCTACTTTAGAGTAGGTAAGGTCTGTGTGTACAGGCACTCTCCCCAGACTTTACTTTTGTTAGATTCAACTTGGTTGTTGTTATGCTATGTATTCTGGCATACGGTGACATGAAACTACATGTACTATATGAAAAATAATATAGAATTAAAGAAAATTACATATTTAAAAACTAAATCAAAAAGTCTAAAAAACAAGTGGTGCCATGACTATTTTATTTTATTAAATAACTAACAAAAATAGAGAGAAAAAAAAGTGAATGAAGATTGATCTAATAAATAGTTAATAGACAACTTAATTTGGGATGAAGGAAATAATTTACTTTTGTTTTATTTTGCTGGAATGGTTGAGATGGTAGATAAATGACATTGCAATAAGTTTGTAGTACTTCATTTTCTGTGCTTCCCAAAATCGCTTATTACGTCTTAGTGGAGAGCATTATGTGGTTTATCACGTTTCTGTCCTTTTTAAATTTCAAATGCATTTTTCATCATGTCTTAGTGTCAACAATGCCACGATTTGAGCATTGTCATGTTACAGGAGAATGTTTTTTAATGCATTTTCAGCTACTATGGCTATTTCAACATGATTTGAACTTAGTGTAAGCTCTGTCAAAAAGAAACAACCCTAGTTGAAAAACAATTCCTTCAAAAAGCTCTTAATGGATGCCCCAAAAAGACTTAAGTTTGAAAACAAGCTTTTGTAAATTACGATAGCTTATCTGGGAGAAAACACTCTCGGAAGAGTTTTTATCAAATACTTTTAGGCTCCGTTTAGTACACAGAATTCAAGTTATAGAATTGGGATTGGAGATTTCAATTCCAATTCTGAGGGTTGGTAGCACCAAAATATGTGAATTTAGAATTGGTAGTTCAAAAAATGAATTAGAATTGGAGAATTCAATTCTATAGAATTTCAATTCCAATTCAATTCCAAATCTGTCAATTCTATGTACCAAACGGACCCTTAATGAACTCCCACAAAAACTCCTTGCCAAGCATCACCACATTGCTAAAAAGCTTCTTTATTACAGTAAGAAATTTCCCAAGAACCAAGCTGTTATATTTTGCAGAGAAATCTTATTAGAATACACACTGAGAGTACTGTAGAATGGCACAACTGCATAGGGAAGGAATGATCAGCCAGCAGATGGGATGCAATAGAGAAAGAATGTGCTTTCTTCTTTGACTTTCAAAACTAGGAGTCAACCGTGGAAGGCGTAAAGCACTGTCTTATAGAGAGCAAACTGTGAGGACGACGCTGCGGTGTTTTAGTTTCTGACTCATCGACTTCCTTGCGAGGATAATGCTTATAGAAAGCTTTGACCGCTCCGGTTGCACCATCTTCGTTTTCCATGGCTTTTGACAGTTCAACCGCACTTTCTTTCACCTACATTATTAACATCACAAGCAATTTATTGAAAGAAAAGTTGACAATGTTAATGATTGTCTCTCTTTACGTGTTCACGTTTCAAGGAAGCAATAAATTTATGGATGGAGAAATGTAGTGGCAGAAATGATCCACTTTTTATATTCTAAAGAGGCAATTATTTGGGAGCACAGTTTTCTCCGCAAATGCAGCGAAAAGAGAACAGAAGCGCGAGTTACTAAAACTACTGATAATTTTTTCCCCATACATTACCTTTTTAGTACTTGATTTATATCATCACTTGCACTTTCAGTCATCTGCTATTTTTTTTTTACATACAAAGCATTTCCATTTTCAACCTCCTAGTACCTTTAGAACCCTAATGACGGAAGAAATATATTTCCCGTTTTTGAAGGCTAGTTTGGGAAAACATGGGACTGAAAATGCAGAGCTTATTTATGCGAACACTACCAGTGTCCCTCGGGTATAACTCAAGACTTCAAATGTCTTATGAACTATATACAAGTCATGCAGAGGATGATGGTAATGACAATTATTACCCGACCAATGAGGCTTCAAGTTTTACCTTTGGGTCCAGCATGAACTTGATGGCAGCAACCAGCTTCTCAAGTGAAAACTCATCTACAGGAATAGGTGCAGGACCAACTCCCCTAGCATGTACCCGATCACCCCAAAACGGTTGGTCCCCAAAGAAAGGTACCACAGTTGTAGGGCACTGAAAAAACATAACCACCCCATAAATAAATTAGCCAATGAAATGACCACTACTCCTTAAATATGGAAAAAGTAGGTTGAGAAGACTTAGGGCCCATTTGGTAAATGTTATTTGATTAAAATGACATATATGCTGATTTTTTTCCAAATAAAAACATTTTGTAACATCCATTTCAGCTAGATAAACAGAACAAGACAGATAAAGCTATCAAAGGGAGTCTTAGCTATTACCGCAGCTCTAAGGCCGGCAGCAGTTGTTCCGGCACCCCCATGATGCACCTGATTCCACAGTAAGTACATTTGTTAATTAAGTTGATTCTTCATGTTACGAATATGACAGTATAAATATGTTCAACAGATCATTATCCGAGATCAGGATTTACCACGGCAGAACATTGCAAAAACAGCCAATCATGCGGGCAATTATCCAACAAATACACATCATCCTTCGGCTCCTTTACTGCAACAAGAACGCATCATTTTCGCAATTAAGGAACCTTAGCATTCTGGTAACAGAGAAATGCCAACTATGGTATACAAAACTCTTTTCACTTACAGTTCCCAAGCCCACCCCACCCTTTGTTGATTATGCCTCTCTGTCCTGTGATCTCCAATGCTTGAACAATGATCTCCGTCATTTTTTCTGGCTCTTGAACAGGCTGCAAGAATGCATGGCATATATAGATATAAATACACATAATCCACCAACTTTACTCCCTCCTGTCATGCAAATTGAAAAGATCATCCAGTCTCAACTCTCAATTCCAGATGGACAAAATTATCTGATTATGAGTAATGTTTATAAACACTCTCTTTATAAGATGGAGCTGGAAAAGAAAAATAAGTCAAATTGATCACCAACACTTACAAGGCTGCCAAAGCCAATGTAGATGGGCTTTTGGCCATCTTCAAGCCATTTCAAAAGTGGTGCTGGCGGAACATAATTAGAGGCAAGATCTAGGAAACAAAACCCAACAACATCTGTTTTGGGACCCCAATCTGCAAATCATGGAAAGTTAAGTCCATTAGAGTACTGACACTGACAGATAGAATTCATAAAGAAACAGTTACCACTGATAAGGATACATGTTTCCTGTTGTGTGGAAAGTGTAGAATGATAAGTATAGCAGAGACTAAATATAAGCTACATTGGTAAAACCATCGGTAATTTGTTGCATACTGGAGTAATATACAGCACCCAGTTGAAGAAAAAAGAAAATCTTGAAGTTTAAATTTGGAAGCAAAAGCAACAGCTAGAGTAGTAGAAGGCAAAAGATTGAGTTTTGATCAAAACAATGGTTTATAGTCTACCTCAACACAGTACTTTGATGCACTGTTTATCACATATCAATTTTTAAATCAAAAGATGTAGATCTAATGTAGTGTCCCTAATGGCTCAAAACACAATATATATATGGTCATTACATTATTAAACCGCATCAGGTGAGGGTATACGAAAAAATGACCTTTGGGTTTAGGAACAAGGTGTGGACTCCATATATATCCATGTGGAATTTCAGGTGAACTGAAAGAACCAGTAAGATATGTAAACCGCCTCAATTTCAATTTTTTCCTCCTGAACTCGTTTATAACATCCCGTATGCCAAGCCAGATTAATGAATCAACAATTTGATAGGATATCTGCATAGAAGTTCAAGTGCTGTCCAATGAATGAAACTGCAAGAAAAATGATTCACATCAAGATTTCAATTAGGAGGAATGGGTCACATCACTAGGCACCGACTTTGAATCCAACTTGTTGCTTAACACGAGAGAGAGGATGTGGGAAGTAACTAGTAGGCCTGGAAAATAAAACAGTGGGAGAAATTAAATAGCATAAAAAACTTTTTATAGATCATTGCAAACATTAGGGACCCACAGGTACAAATACTGCATGGAAAGAGAAGTGGAAAAACTTACGTCCATGGCATTGTGAAGAATATATGCAGTGGTACATTCAGGGCCATTGCAACGTGGGTATGCCCTGAAGAATCATCAATGTGAATGATCAGTAAAATATACTCAATCTACCAGCTCTACTTGTTAATGCCAGAAAATGCTACTGATGTATCAAGCAAGTTATCAGAAGCATTAAATTTAGACTTCTTGGTGTCTACTTTTATAATGAGATACAAAACCAGGGGATGCATTATTGTATAAAATATGTTGGTGTGTATGTGGAGTTTGGAGACATTTTCTTAAGGGGCAAGAAGAGACCTGATGAATACAATTATTGAACATAAATCAAATTGCAATGCATCATGCCCATGGATTCACCATCTGAACTCACTCACCACACACACACACACATCAATTATCACAGACACATTTCTCTACCTTCTACACTCTGTTGTTTATCGTGCTGACATATTTCTTTAGACATACAAATGTGGGAGCACACAAGCACAGATGATGGAAATAAAAGATTACGATGGAAATTAAAGATTTTACCATATGCCGGGGGGTTGGCAATGATGGCATCTACTTTGAATGGATGATTAGATTCTGGATCAGGATCTATGCATGCCGGAAGTAAGGAGAAAACTATATCTCGTATCTCCTTACGTTGAATATGTATCTCAGAAGGCCCAGATGGCAAAAATCCTTTGTTTTTTACCATATCTGCAATAGCCATAGTTATTGAAATGAGTAGCTAATTCTTCCCCTTGTAAACAATATATTAGCAAACTATGATGCTTTTACTCATCACTTTATATTATGTAATTACAATGCTATGGTTGATGCTAGTTCTTATTGCAGTTTCTCAAGTAAACTGGAAAAACTAATATGAACTCAATTCTGGAGTGCACTTCATTATATAGTATATACCATCACTGCACCAAAAAAGAAAACAAAAGAAGGCAATATAGAAATGTTCTCAAACGTACAAGCTGCAAGGACTTTTGGGTCCCCACCAAGAGGATAAAACTCTAACCCAGACTCCAAAACAAAGTCTCTAAAATTGGCATGAGTAGCCAACCTCACCCGATGACCATGTTCCTGCCAAATGAAAAATGTTGATCATCTGGTAAAATGATAAATACTTTAATCTAAAGGATTCAATACCAATCAGGACATACTAATAGCATGATGGGAAGAATTAGAGGATGTTCATGCAAATACAATGCTCTCATCAACAATGAAGGGATGTTTCACGAAGAAACAAGCCCTTATATTTCCCATGGTCAGTCCCAAAGTTTTCCTCTATGAAAGGTTTTAACCTGTAGTTTTTTTCCAATCGCAATAAATGGTTGTACATCTCCTCTGGTTCCAACAATTAGCATAACAATTTGCAACGGAGGCAAGTTTTGAATATCTTCCACGTCATTATTAGCTTCCTCTGTAGCTCCGTTGTCAACAATGTTGTTACCAAAGTCAAGGAGTTCAGGTTTGATGTCTCCAGGAACCTCAAATTGTACAGTTCCATCATCCTGAATGGTGGCAACTCTTTTTAACAATTTGTGCTGCACGCATCGCAAAAGTTCCATCTTTACCATCAGTTTAATGCCCACATATAGATGGATATCTCAGTTGATATTTGGAAATATACGCACGCATTGCAAAAGTCAACACTCTCCAATAACACAAGTCAAATGCATCCATGGTATAAATTAAAAGTATGTGAGCTACAACTAGAGGATTTTCTTAGTAATGTACCAAGCTGAGCTGACCTTCTTTCTAAATGATATTTTTTCATCAAAAAACTTTGCAGCTAGCAATGCTAGAGAGTGTGGTCTGCCATTCTCAGTTTTATTAAGCTGATTAGTCGATGGGGGTACTGGATCTGTTGGGAAAAGGAAAAGATTACAAAATCTGAGAGTAGTATGAACACTGAACAGAACTTACCTAACATATCCAATATTAGCACTAATCAGGACTATGAAGAGAGTAAGAAATCTCCCTCCAACGAATAATTGCATAGAAATGCCCCGTGAAGGGTCTTCTCGGAACACTAATTTCATACAGTTATGGGAGATTTATCTTATTTCGAAACAAAGAAATGGAAAATGAGAAACAGTACGTACGAGCTACATCAACACCTGTGCCGCTATGCGTGGAGGATCCGCTTCCATTGGTATCGCCGCTATCGGATTTGGCCTCCGATGCCAAGTCGACGGATACCTCGCCAGAGCTAATGGATTTCCGATCTCTGGGATGCCGACGCGGTGAGTGCTCCATTGTGGAATTGGGGAGATGGCGGAAATCCCTGGATGAAAAATGGGGAGATTGCCCAGGTTGGAATGGAGAAGAAAAGCAGGAGAATAAAGGAGGAAGAAAAAGAGAGAAAAGGATCGATTGAGATTTACCGGCTAGTTTGCATCCATGCGTTGCCGGTGCCGGCGAAGGCAAACGCTTTTTCGCGGCGAGATGGGGACCGTTGGATTTGGAAGACGCGCCCTTCAAGATTGCGACTTCTATGAAGCCATGAAGTGTGATTATCCTAAGCTAACTCCCGGTTCCCTTGACATTGGAATGATTGGAATGATAGGATCATTCTGATACCGTTAGTAAAATTGACGGTTTCCCTAACCTCCCGAAAAAATCTCTATCTCGCCCCGATCCGAACACACCATCAACCCCTTCAATTGCATCCCCAAATTAATTTTGAGTTGAAATTAAATTTTGACTCCAAAGTCAAAATTAACTGGGAGGTGTAATTGAAGGGGTGAGGTGGTGTGTTCGGGTCGGGGCGGAATGGGGTCTGCCAGGGGGTTAGGGGGTAAAAACCGTCAATTTTACGAACGGGACACCGGAGCATTCCCAGATCATCCTATGACATTTGGAACCGGCCTCATGTTACCCATGTTGATCAATTCTTAAACATAAAATACAAATTAGGAATTTAATCATGTGTACCTGATAATCCTGTAAACGTAGTTAGGGATGATGCCATGATTCTCACGCAGATCGAGTTCCCGTTTAGGGTGTATCACTATGATGGCTAAGGTGAGGATGAGACTCACGAGAATAGAGAGGCAGAGAGAAGGCATGAGATTGGTGTGTTGATCTCTGCCTAATGACCTATATATATATATATACACCCAAGGGGAAACCCTAATTAGGTCATAAGGGTAATTACGTCCATCGAATAATTACCAAATAAATACGTAGGGTATTTATTAGGTCAATGATCAATTAATTAGATAAATGATAACTCAAGCCACATAATAAAATCATGTCCAACATTCTCCCACTTGGCCGAGTAATCATTTATGATGAGTATTAGATAAGTCTTATCAGATTTTAATACTCATTTTAGTTCTAAACCGAAATTGTAGCAGAGAAATACAGTCATTGAATCGATATTCAATTCAAGACCCCTATTAATCATACTACAATACCAAATTTAAAACTTAAATAAGCTAAGGATCAAATTGACAATTAAGCCCAAAACATTATTTTGTATATAAATGTTGTCTATATGTCTTTAGGCATGCATAGACACATTCAGAGACAAAACAAACAAAACAATGAGGAAATTTTATTATTAAATGTAAGCAAGTACAATATGCAACTAAATAAGGTCTTTAGATAACCTCATCTTCGAAACATGTTCTTCGAAAATCTTAGGAGGGAGACCTTTAGTCATCGGATCCGCTAGCATATTCTTAGTACTTATATGCTCAATACAAAGTTTATTTTCTTCAACTCGCTCACGTACGAACAAGTACTTTGTATCAAGATATAAAGCAGCGCCAGTCGAACTGTTACTGTTCGAGAAACTAACGGCGGCTGAGTTATCACAATAAAGCTTCAATGGTCGAGAGATGGAATTAACTACTTTGAGTCCAGTGATGAGGTTTCTAAGCAACATCACATGACAGGTTGCGTTGTACACCGCAATGTATTCTGCCATCATTGTAGAAGTTGCAGTCAACTCTTGCTTATGACTCTTCCACGAGATAGGTCCGCCAGCTAACATAAAGATATACCCTGAAGTGGATTTCTTGTCATCTTTGCACTTAGCAAAGTCAGAATCAGAATAACCAACCACTTCTAAATTATCACTCCTTCTGTAAGTCAATTTATAGTCTTTTGTCCCTTGTAGATATCGAAGAACTTTCTTAGCTGCTTTCCAGTGATCAAGACCAGGATTAGTCTGATAACGACCCAACATTCCAGCAATGTAAGCGATATCTGGACGAGTACAGACTTGTGCATCCATAAGGCTTCCTACTACTGACGCATAAGGTATCATTCTCATCTGTTCCTTTTCAACCTCTGTTTTCGGACATTGAAATACACCGAAAAACATCTCCCTTAACTACTGGAGCCACAGAAGGAGAGCAATGTTGCATGTTATAACGTGTAAGGACACGCTCAATGTAAGCCTTTTGAGATAATCCCAAAATACCATTGATTCTATCTCGGTGTATTTCGATGCCAATAACATAAGAAGCCTCTCCGAGATCTTTCATGTCAAAATTACGCGAGAGTAAGCGCTTGGACTCATGCAACATGTCTAAACTATTACTTGCCAATAGAATGTCATCTACGTAAAGGACAAGTATAGTNTTATGAAACCTTCTGACTTCAAGACTTGATGCAACTTTAGGTACCATTGACGTGATGCCTGCTTCAACCCGTATATGGATTTCTTTAGCTTACAGACTATATGCTCTTGACCTTCAGATTTGAATCCTTCGGGTTGTTTCATGAACACTTTTTCATCCAAATCGCCATTAAGGAAAGCGGTTTTGACATCCATCTGATGTAGCTCTAAGTCAAAGTGAGCTACAAGGGACATAACGATCCTTAAGGAATCCTTTCGAGAGACAGGAGAAAAGGTCTCTTGATAGTCAATTCCCTCTTTCTGAGTGTAGCCTTTTGCAACCAATCTCGCTTTGTAGCGTTCAATGTTTCCATTCAGGTCTACTTTTGTTTTGAAGACCCATTTACATCCTACGGGTTTTACACCGTTGGGTAATTCAATCAAATCCCAAACATCATTTTTCTTCATTGTGTCAAGTTCTTCAATCATGGCTTTACTCCATTCAGAAGACTAATCACTGTTAATGGCTTCATTATAAGAGGTAGGATCGGTAAAATTTCCAGCATCCATTTCTGCTTCAGTCAGGTAGGTAACATAATCATCAAAGTTAGTAGGCCTTTTAGACCTAGATGACCTCCTGAGCAAACTTTCGGGTTGAGCATTGGTGGCATTGTCTTGATGGTGATCATTTGAGGTGTCTTCATTTCCAGGTACATTTGGAGTAGGAGGTGGTGCAGTGTCCTGTGGATTAGCATCGAGTACAAGAGGAGTAATTGGAGGTAAAGTAATCGACAAGTCTCTCCCCCCCGCGTCTTGTACTTCTAGCAATTCATCATAAGGGTTTTCACTGCTCCCACTGACCTTAAAATCTTCAAGGAAATGAGCATCTTTGGTTTCTACAATGCGAGTGACGTGGGAAGGACAATAAAATCTGTAACCCTTTGAGTGAGAGGGATAACCAATGAAGTAGCAAGTTACAGTTTTCATGTCGAGTTTCTTCAAGAAGGGATTATATATAAAGTTTAGCTTCGGCAAGACAACCCCATACTTTCATATATCTTAGACTCGGTTTCCTTCGTGTCCAGAGTTCATAAGGAGTTTTAGGGACAGCTTTAGAAGGAACCCTATTGAGTATATGAACGGCTGTTTTTAAGGCCTCAGTCCAGAGAAATATAGGTAAACCTAAGTTGGCTAACATACTGCGTACCATGTCCATTAGGGTCTTATTTCTTCTTTAGCAACACCGTTTTGCTGAGGAGTACCAGGCATAGTATATTGGTTCACGATCCCCTGGCCCTTACAAAACTCATAAAATGGACCAGGAGCTTGACCCACATCAGTATGTCTACCATAATATTCACCTCCTCTATCTGATCTTACAACTTTTATATGACGATCAAGTTGTTTTTCAACTTCAGTTTTATAATCTTTAAAAGTTGTAAGTGATTCAGATTTTTCCTCAATAAGATACAAGTACATATAACGAGAATAATCATCAATATAAGTGATAAATGAGTTATGTCCAGTTATGCCAGTGATAGAGTATGGACCACTAATGTCAGTGTGAATGAGCTCTAATAAATTAGAACTCCTAGTGGCACCTTTCTTATTCATTGATGTCATTTTACCTTTAAGGCATTTGACACATGTTCCAAAATCATTGAAATCGAGAGATGGTAACACTTCATCCTTCACGAGTCTAGATAAACGTTCTCGTGAAATGTGGCCTAAGCGTTGATGCCACAACATGGATGAAGTTTCTAAGTCTCGTTTTCGTTTTCTCTTTGTTAGTGTCTAATTGATATTATATGACAACAAAGATTTGGAAAAATCATCATCTAGTTTTAATTTATAGAGACCACCATCCAGAAAACCATGACCAAACACTTGAGAATTGAAACTAATAGTAAGTCTGCCATGACCATGAGAAACATCAAAATCGTCTGTGTCTAACTTTGGTCCTGATACTAAATTCCGAGTAATCTCAGGAATATATAAGGTATCATAAAGTTTAATACATAAAACTGTTTTCATTATTAATTCTAAGGTTCCCACGGCTTCGACAATTAGTTCTGTTCCATTCCCCAGCTTAAGTGTTCTTCGATTTCTTTCCAGCTTCTGGATTGTAAGGAATCCCAAAAGTGAGTTGGTTACATGAACCATAGAATCAGAGTCAAACCACCATGTATTAGTTGGAACATTTAAATTAAAGGACTCAAGTATCATGTAAAGATGATTATCTTTCTTCGTCAGCCACTCCTTAAAGTCTTGGCAATCTTTCTGTCTATGTCCTTCCTTGCGGCAGAACTTGCAGTAAGACTTCCCTTTGGAGTTCTTAGAGCTGGAAGAAGCACTTGCATCACGTTTTTGGACTTTAGAAACATCCTTCTTATCGACATTGCCTTCCTCTTCTTTGGATTAGCGGTCATGAGGTAAGCCACATTAGGTTTGTCCAGCTTCAGACGCTCTTCTTCTTGTACGCACATAGCAATCAACTCATTCATCGACCACTTGACCTTCTGGGTGTTGTAGTTGACCTTGAAAGCTTCAAAAGATGCAGGAAGAGAAGTCATTATAAAGTGCACCAGAAAACCTTCACTGATCTCCATGTCTAATCCCTTGAGCTTGCGGGCCATGTCGTTCATCATCATGATGTGCTCACGAATGCCGCTATTCCCGTCATATTTTGTAGTCACCATCTTCAAAATAAGAGTACTAGCATGTGCCTTATAAGTTGCTTTGAATTGTTCCTCCACGGAAGCCAGATATGTTTTAGCATTAGATGAATATGGAATAGCTCCCCTGATGATTATGCTGATGGAATTTTTAATGAGCATAAGAGCCATTCTGTTGCACCTCTCCCATCTCTCATGTACTATTTTATCTTCAGCAGTACTTTTATCAGTGAGGGCAGGAGGGGCAGACTCTCTCAGTGCATAATCAAAATCCAACATGCCAAGAGTTATTATCAGTGAATCTTTCCATGAAGAAAAATTCGCACCGTTCAAGGTTTCAATTCCCATATTTGGGACTGATAGTGGATTCAGATGAGAGAAATAAGACACATAACTAAAGAAGAACTTAAGGGGTAATGAATTAAGGCTGGCAAAAATAAGGACCAATATATACTAATGAAGCTGTGATAAGAGTCTATTATAACCCCAAAATAATAGACTAAATGTAATTCTACTTAAACAAATGGCTTTCACTTTGGTTATGACCACTTATTTAAGTATTATGAATAATAAAATAATGATGTGCAATTTGAATGTAACACATCACCTTTGGGCAGAAGTGAAACATTTAAATTTTAATGCACATATATATTTAGTTCGCAGTACACAATTATAACACATCATCTTTGGACAAAAGTGACATATTATGTATTTAAGGCGAGTGTCATGCAAACATTTATGCACTAAGTGACAAAGTTTAATAAGACTTGAAATAAATTTTACAAATGTTACACATCACCTTTGGGCAGAAGTGTAATCTTAGGTATTATTCAAGTTAAGCAAAATAAATCAATTTAACTAATCATAAAATAATTTCTATTTAAATTAGTCAAATGATTTGTAAATTTATTGTTAATACTCCGTAATTAATTAACTGCAAAAGTTAAAGCGGTTCGGGGCGGGGCTTTGAAAAATTGGGGACCCATTAAGATTAATTTAATTAGAAAATCAAAAGGCATATAAGGCAAGAGATTTTCCAACAACAAAAAAAATTAAATTAATTTTTTTTAAAATGGTATTTTAACATATCCCTTACTTAGTTTTGCTATTCTTGGTAAAATAAGTCAATAAAATAAGAAAAAAGAATATATTATGCAAAAGTGAGATATGCCATTCAATTTAAGGAAACACAATCATATTCCAAATCAAATACCAAAACAAGATTATTTCATCATAATAAGGATGAAGAATAACACTAATAATCTATTTATTCGTAATTGCAGGAATCAAAAACATTAAGCAATAGGTTTTATTTTATTTTAAACTCACTGGAATGGAATCCAAAGTAAAAAAAACAATTGATTTTGAGGGCTTAGTCCGATTTTGCAGCGAAAGAAAATAAAGCCACAAGTGAATTATTGTGGAGACACCATTATTGATCCAAATCGAAAAAAAACAACAATTTCAAAAGGAATTTCACATAGTCGCTTTCCGATTCGAATTACAGCACTGAAAACATAAGGCGATAAGAATTGATTACGTAAGGGATGGAAACTAATTTCCGATCCAATTTTATCGGATCTTTAATGGAGAAAAAATTCGGTAGTTTGATTTCAGCAAAACAATAAGGATTGATTAATCAACATAAAGCTTTGATACCACATGTTGATCAATTCTTAAACATAAAATACAAATTAGGGATTTAATCATGTGTACCTGATAATCCTGTAAACGTAGTTAGGGATGAGGTCATGATTCTCACGCAGATCGAGTTCCCGTTTAAGGTGTATAGTTATGATGGCTAAGGTGAGGATGAGACTCACGAGAATAGAGAGGCAGAGAGGAGGCGTTGGATTGATGTGTTGATCTCTGCCTAATGACCTCTATATATATACACCCAAGGGGAAACCCTAATTAGGTCATAAGGGTAATTACGTCCATCGAATAATTACCAAATAAATATGTAGGGTATTTATTAGGTCAATGATCAATTAATTAGATAAATGATAACTCAGACCACATAATAAAATTGTGTCCAACAACCCACATCTTCAAAATTGTATGTTGTCATGTTAATTTATTTTTTTGTAGCTCATGTTTTGAAAATAAAAAATTGAACATTTTAGTTTTATTTTTTTATATTTTACTTTAATTTTAGTCTTTTTCTTTTAACTTTACTTACAAGATATGTTGCAACGCGCTTAAGGTCTCATAATTTTTTTGTGAACCTACAAGTGTGGATGGTAAGCAAATGCTCGCTTACTATAAAGATGAATATTCTTTTTTACAGAAAAGAAATTTTAAAAAAAATTGATAAAAGAATATCTACAAAAATGGTATAGACTTCAACGTAGTGTTTGGATGAGGAGAAATTGGGGAGAAAGAAAACAGAAGAAGGGAAAACACAACATTCAAGGAGTTTTCTTTTGTTTCTTTGAAAGAAAAAATGGAAGGAAGAAAGAAAAGTTGATAGGTTTCACCCCAAAATATTTTCCCCTCTAAAGTGGCAAGAAAACTACAATGGAAGAGAAAACTTATCAAATGACACCTTTGCCCTCAATTCCTTTTCATTTTTGACCATTTAAATGAGGATACAAATGTAGTTTTACTTTATCACATTTTTTTTCTCCTACCTTTCCTCTTATTCTCTATCTATCCTAAGAATAACTATTTTTTTTACTTTTCTTTTCATTTTCTCTTCTCTTCATTTTGTTTCCTCTTACTTTCTTTTCTTCAATTTTCTCTCATCACCCAAACATACCATAATCTACCTAAGAAGCATTCCCACTTGACGTCCTATATATAAATCTCTTTTTATCTTTTCACAAATTCACTCTTTTTTAGCTCTAGACTATTTCTGTTTTGGCACCTTCTATCATGTTAAAAATGAAATATGTTTATATTTAATTAGAAAAATTAATTAAATATATTATAAATAGTTTTTCAAGCAAAAAAATTAGAAAAATTAAAGTTAATAGTAGTGTATAATTAAAATTATATTGCTTGAATAGTCTTGAAGAGAAAAATATATTGATACATCTTATGAAATTAATTGAGCAACGAATTTAAAGAAAGAATCAAATTTAAAAATATAAAAAAAGTGAAGAGTAAGACTGAACCGGAAGGAAAAATAAGTTGAAAGCATAAAATAGAATGATAAAAATGAATTATATAAACAAACGAATATAAGTTTGATAAGATCTATCCTAGCTTTTTTAAAAAAAGTAATTCAGTTATTCATTTTCATCTTTTTTTCTAAATAATTGTCCAACTAGTTCAATTTTATTTTTCACTTTTTCATATTTTAAAATCATTTAAACTTTAGATCTGTGGATCAGATATTTTCATAAGATATACTACGTACCCGGAGTACCTGTTAAATTTCTCTTATAATGAATACTCCGTATAAGTTTAACTATTTCGTATAACTTACTCCCTTCGTCCACAAATAAACTTTACGTTCACTATTTACAGGGTCAAACTTTATTCACTTTGTTGGCCTATTTTCGTCACTCATTTGATAAAATAATATAGTCATGTCACCTCTAGTTTTGTAGATCTTTTGATATAATTTTTTAATATGTAATTTTTATTTTTCAATTCTACACCATTTTTCATATAAAATGATTTGAAAATAAACTCAGTCAAACATCGTAACGCGTAATGTAAAGTTTATTTGTGGACGGAGGGAGTATAAATTTCAAATTTGTTAAAACACTATTCACAATTTACTAGACAAAATATAAATAGAACCCAAAATTTTCTAGTTTTAAGGAATTTTAGTTTTAATTTAAAAATATGGGGTCTTTTACGATTTTCTTGACAAAAAAAAGGTTATGGACTAAAAAATGGCGTAATTTATTGTCTCCCCAAAATCACATTCTGAGAGTTGAGTTGTAGGCTACAGATGCGATGAGCACCCTGATATCTTCATCTTCTTCTTCTTTGAGTTCTCACACAATATCCCGCCCGGCTCTTAAAAATGGCGTCTTTAGAGCCCAATTTATCGGTAGAAGTTCAGTATTTCAAGCAAAATCGAAGAAGGATATGAAGGAGGAGGAGGTGGGGTTTAGAGCAACTGAAGTTGAACAAGAAGATAAAGCCACTTCTGGTGCATTACCATCTCCTACTATACTCCCATCACTTGATAAAGAACTCAACAAGGTGACCCCTCCCTATTTGTTCACCATTTCTTTTTTGAAATGCCCAGGAGCAAACCAGGCTGTTTTTGTAGCTATGTTGAGAATTTGAGATTAATTGCAGCTTAGTTGAGTTGGAAATTTTGTAGTTTGCTTTCATTTGAGACTATTACTTCTGTAGTAGTTATATTGGGGCTTTTGCCATTGTTTTTGGGTTTTGCAGACTTATGTATAAAAACTTTCTTTGGACCTGCAACTACAAAATTGAACTTTTAGCTGACTTGATTCCTTTACATGGTATCGAATTAATGTTTCGTGCAAGGTTTGAACAAAACCAAATGTCTTTTGCATGTGAGGGGGCGTGTTAGAGTATAATAACCTTTCCCATGTCTACAACCACACGGTTTAGCTTTTGGTTGAGTATGATTAGCGTTTTTGCACTGCCAAAATAAACTGAATCCAGCTTACTTTCACAACAATTACTTCATGGGGTTCCAAAGAAGCTTGCAATGGGAGATTTTCTGCCTTCTGGGATGAGGTTTTCAGGACTAGTGATTTGTAGAAGTAATTTGAATTGAAAAACACTCACTATCCTTTCTACCTTTTTATATAATAAACACGAAGCCAGACAACCATCGCCCCCAAGACCTAGGAGAAGTTCATCTTCATGTCTGTCTCTTAGGTGAAACATTAATATTTTCTCAATGTGGTATAGTTTTATCCAACTGTGTAGGAATCTGAAATCGAAATACATTTGTGATTCAAAATTGTGTATAACCTTTTGGCCCTAACAGGCAGTCCAAAAGACTGCTGCAACGTTTGCACCAAGAGCTTCAACCGCCACAAAGAATCCAGCTGTTCCTGGAACCACATTATACACTGTGTTTGAAGTCCAGGGATATGCCTCTATGTTGCTGGGAGGGGCTCTTTCTTTCAATCTCATTTTCCCATCAAATGATCCGGACATCTGGAGACTCATGGGGATGTGGTCCATCTGGATGTTTAGTAAGTGCCCTAATCAGCTGATCTATCTGCTATATATACAATGCCAATGCAGATAGGGTTCTAAGTTAAATGGGAAATGTGTTGGTGAAATCTATTGCAGTGATGACTTGTACATTGTGCATACTTTCTTGTACACTAGACATTTTTATTTGATTTTACCTTTTCTAATCCTTTTGCACTCTTTATTATGTTATCAAGGACGCTAAATAGTGCTGTGCAATTTATTAACTTTTACATTATGTTTACTTGCTTGCACATGTAAAAGCTTTCTGGGTTTCTGGTCATGTATTTGTTCTGTATGCCTGATTATTGATGTTTTCTATTAGTTTTGTGTCTTTTATTGTACATTTGTATCGAGCATTTATTTAATAACAGACTATGTTAGTGGGTAATTCTTCCAAGAAGTAAATGTAGTACTGCAGTGTCTGCTTTAATCAATTAAGATTTAGTATTCCCCTCATGTAAAAAAATTACTAAATGGTTTCCTTGGCTGTCTGTTGTCTTGTTTCCTGATTATTTAAAGAGGGTATCTGCTGATTTCTCTCATTTGACTACTATTGCATGTCAAAATTAATTTTGGCAAGTGAATTAAGATTTAAATACTCCGTATAAACATATGCAAGTCAAAACCTGTCGTTTAACAACATTACAACATTGTGGCTTTCATTAACTTGTTGAATGCTCTCATATATGAATGTGTTGATTGTACTACACCAATTCAATATGTTCCCATTACAGCGATTCCATCCCTTCGGGCTCGAGACTGCTCAAAGAATGAGAAAGAAGCGCTCAACTACCTCTTCCTTCTCATCCCACTGTTAAATGTTATGGTTCCCTTCTTCTGGAAATCATTTCCTGTTATTTGGTCAGTGGATATTGTCACGTTCTTTGGAGTGTATGCATGGAAGGTACATTCTTTTTCTCATTTTCTGAACTCTGCTGATTGATATGAGATCCATACTTGTTAGAAATTTGGGTTTTATTTTATATTTTTTTGGGTGCAGTTGAGATGGCTAGAGAAACAGTAATGGTCTAAAGAAGAGAGAATGGATCCTTTATGTCGATTGATTATTAGTTAGGCAGGAGGATATAAACACTTAGAGCTATCTCATGAGGCGGGCCTTCGTATGCAACCCATATGTGTTTTCTATCAAGTAAATATACATGTTTAAATACCAATGAGGTCTAGCCCAATTGGTCAGTCTGAAATCTGATCATTTTATTTCTACTAGTTGTCTCTCTACTTCCAAGACCGTACTTTTGTACGTAGTTTGTTATTCCTCAGTGGTTTCATAAATAAAAGTTGTTTTCTTTTTGTTTTTGTTTTTTGGAATATAGATTAATATATACTTCGTATATGTCAAGATACATCGTGATGCATCTGAAGCATGGGATTAAACAGTAAACACCTGATAGGTATAAGATGATTTGAACAAAAAATTTTAATTTAACTAACTAAGGACAAACTTGAAGTTCCTCCTCTTCTATACACAGTGGTCTTCAACAGGAAACTTTTCAATTTTTTTCTCTGTTCACTTTTAGTACTCTGGCCTACTTATACATTTCTTAATCAGGCAGATATATGAAATTTTCTTGAATATGAACCAAAACTTCGACCCACCGACTTAATGGAATAGTTCCATCATATGTTTCCTAAATTTGAATCAACACAGCTCTGCTAGTCCCCACTGTGATCTGTGGAAGCTGAACTGCTCTCATCGTCTGAATCACTGCTCGAACTTTCACCATCTTTTTGGTCTGATGGTGGTGTCGGATGCGGTTGTGGCTCTTCGGGTACCGGTTCATCTTGAGGAGCCACTTGTAGGAAACTCAGAGCAGCTACGACGTCACCGATCAAGGGACGAACTGATGGTTCTTCCTGGAGACACATGGCTGCAACCCCAACTGCTTGATTCAAACTTCTCACTGGAAACTCCTTGTTCAAAAGTGGATCAGCTAATTCTGGGAACCTCTTTGGTTCCCGGAAAAAGGGTTGTGCCTAATTGAAATGACATGTAACTTCAAGTGAGAAAAAAAGACACTCCATATCTTGAAACTTTGGTGAATGAGAAATTACCCCTATTCACTCATATTTCAGCTCTTACAGGTTGATGAGTTTTTTTTCGATTATTTTTTTTTTAAATGAAAGAAGGAAAGGAAGAACTTTGGGTTGCAGACTTACCCAATCAACAAGATTTTGCTCATCTGTAGGTCTTGCAGTGTCCACAGCTCGACGGCCAGTGATCAGCTCAAGCAGAACGACTCCAAAGCTGTAGACGTCAGATTTCAAGGTAAGTTCCCCACTTCTTTCGTACTCTGGTGCTGAGTAGCCATAGGTTCCCATGATTCTTGGTGTCATAGTTAACGAAGTTCCTCCTCCTCCTCCACTAGTGAGCTTGGCAAGGCCATATTCAAATAGTTTAGGATTAAAGTCTGCGTCAAGTAAGATGTTTGAGGATTTCAAGTCTCGGTAGATGATGGGTGGGTTGGCCTTTTCGTGTAGGTATTCAAGACCTTGAGCAATGCCCGAAGCTATTTTCATTCTTGTCACCCAATCTAATGGCTCCTTCCCATCATTTTTCTCTTCTGCATTTATGTATTATATTTGTTAATGAATGAAACAAGTAGGCAATCATCATCATCATCATCATCATCATCATTGTGAGTTAATATTATACAAAGTATATATTACCAAGGAGATGGTCTGCTAGAGAACCCGTTGGGATGTATTCGTAAACCAAAAGTCTCTGCTCTCCATCAGCACAATAGCCGATGAGATTGAGGAGATTAGGGTGTTTTAGGAGAGTTAAAAGTAGAACTTCTACTGAGAACTCCTTGCTCCCTTGCGTTCCATTCCTGTCTAACTGTTTCACAGACACAACCTATACACACAGAAATCTTCATTAAGCTTTTTCGCATCACACGAAGATTATTATACAAAACATAACCGTTTAAACCCAAACGTCAATGTGGAATTCTTTTTAATAGAGGTATGTTACTAATGAATACTCTGTAATATATACCTGCCCATTTTGCAGTGTTCCTTTAAATACTCTCCCGAATCCACCTTCTCCAATCAAACATTCCTGTCGGAAGTTCTTAGTTGCAGTGGCAAGCTCGCGGAAGTTGAATGCCTTGGCATTATTGGAATTTCCAGTTTCTGAGGCAGCCTCGTTGTTGCTCCCAGCTTCTGGGACAGACGCTGCTGCTTTTGGCGTGCCACTCACTGTCACAGGCGCGCAGGTCCAAAAAACAAAGGATTAGACTTCTTCATAAATAACTCAATAAGAACATGGCAGGGTAGGACCTCAAAAAATGCACATTTGATGTTCGTCAATGCCCTAAAGGTATGCACATTTAAGGTATGTAATCCATGGCCATATATAGCAAGAAAGAAGTATATTTTTGAGGGTCCATAATTTTTTTTACAAGAGGCATTACGGTACTTTATGGGTATTTAAAATCCACAATATTATATAACCAATAAATAAAATGAAATAAATGTACCAGGAGATGGTGCTGTTGTGGCAGGGGGCTGTTCCTTGGGATGCGCAAGGGGTATCTGGTCGGGTGGTGGTGGTTGGTTGTCGCCTTTGTCTTCCTCCTTTTTCTTCCGGAAACATGGAAAGCAACTCATGTCTCAATCCTCTTGCGATGGTTGAACGGATTGTACGCAGTATCTGATATGTGTCGAAGAGAATCAAGGAGAAAGAATCTGCAGAATGTTCTAATGGCTCCAACGTTTGACATCAAATCAAAATCCTTAAAAAACAAAAACATGGGACAGAGGGAGAACAACGTGGGGGTCTATCATGCATTATGAACAATGAACGCTACGCGATTAGGTATATATTCTGATATGAATGGAAATGGATCTCTACATTTTGCATGGTTTTTTTTGTTGTGTGATTGGAGAAAGAAATGAAAGGGCAAAAGGGTCCTCCAAGAAGGAGAGGAGTTGAAGGAGGACCCTAATGGAGATGAGCTTCAAGAGAATGGAGGGGAAAAATCATTAGAGAAAGAGGGAAGAAGAGAAATGTAATGTTTTTTTTTACTCATTTTTTTCTTCCCCTAAGCTTGTCTTAATATCCGGAGAAAAAGGAGGGGCTTTGAATGGATGCTTGTCATATATTGGAGTATTTTGTACATATTGTATTAGTTTTTGTGCAACTAGTTGCTGAGCCGACATGTTAAGAGCACTGGAATTGGTTCTAAAGCCGGGGGCGTTATTGGTGCTTTTAACGCCAAAGGGGCAGTAAACACCGCCCCCTTGGGGCTTCATACGGGCTTCATGTCTCATGCTTCAAATATTTAACGGGCTTCATCCATTAAAAAACAACACAAAATTACATTAATGCCATAAGATTAAATATATTTTTTTACTCTTTATATTCTTTCTCTTTAAAAAAAAACAAAACATACACAAACATAATTTTTTTACTCTATATTTTGTTGTTTAATGTAATATTTTTTTTGTTTAAATTTTTTTAGTAATGTATTTAATTTTTTTTAAATTTAACATACTTTTTTTATTGACTGTATTTTTTATTTAATGAATAATTTCAGTTTGCAATATGTTACTACAACTCGGATTTGAATGAAGATATTTTTAGTCGCTCGAATAATTAGTATTTCTTTGTAGTGTTGTTTTTTTATGAATGTAATATTATTTTAATGAATGTAACTTTTTTCTATTAATGTATTCTGTTATGAATGTAATATTTTTTTAATGAATGTAATTTTTTTAATGCACTAGTCTCCTTTTGATTAATTCAAATAATAAATTAATTAAAATTTATTAATTTAAATTTAGAAGATGTATATTTAAAAATGTAAAAAAAATGAAGGTTTGAATCCCCTATTTGAAGCCCCGGGGCTTCAAACCCATTTCCACTGAATCTGTGAGGTAAGTTAAAGCTGATGTGGCAGAGAGAGAAATTTTGAAGCCCCAGTTTGAAGCCCCGGGGCTTCACGAGTATTTCCAGTGCTCTAATGGATCGTGGGTAATCCTTGTATATATAATGATTTCAGATAAATGAATACACAATGTTATTTTCCAAAATTCTACACTCTTCGTTCTAATTTTTTTCTCATGTTGACTGCACACTATTATTACAAAAATAAAATTATACTCCATCTGTCCTAAAATAAAGTTTTTGTTGCGGTTACCATGTTTAACTAAAGTAATTTTCAAATCAATGCAGATGAAAATTGGTGTATAATTAAAAAAACTGATAATGTATATTAAAACAACTACATCAAATATTATACAAAAAATGCTAACAAAGCTATTTTTATTTTATCAAATGGTTGAAGAAAATGTATATAGTTACTAGTAAATTTATTTAATTTCATTCTGTAAATAGTAAACAGAAACCTTATTTTCGGACAGATAGAATATAACTTTTATTCTATCCATTTCAAATTAAATTGCATGTTTATTATTCATAGTGTCAAACTTCATCTACTTTCTTTCTTTATTTTCGTTAGTCATTTGCTAAAATAATATAGTTATATCACCACTAGTTTTACATATCTTTTGATGTAATTTTTCAATATGTAATTTTTTTAATTTATGTCGTTTTTCATATAAAATGATTTCAAAATAATTTTATCCAAATATTGTAAACCAAAATAGGCGATTTAAATTGGGACGGAAGGATTTAATCACATAAAGAAAATATTAAAATCACATACTTTGTGGGATTCCTTTGAGTTGCTGTGTACGGGCTGAGATCCTCTATCCTCAAATTTTGTCTCAATTCTCTATCTCACCAATCAAAATCTGACACATAACCCACTTCACTTCTTCATTTAACACAAACTCGCATAGGGGGAGGGGAGCATAATATTGTGACTTTTGTATATATAAGGGTATATAAAAAGCTACAACTTAAAATCAACTAAATTTTATTAAATTCACAACGAACTTTTTAATAATTTGTAGTCAAAATGACCAAAGAGAAAAAGCAAAACATGAAGGATAATTTCAAGATGAAGTAGGAAATGCATTATAAATACTAATTTTTGGGCCTTACATCATTGAAGAATCGAACTTGAGCTCCGCAGGGCCGCTTAAGCTGATGAGACTGTGTGAGTACTCCGTTTCATTAATTCTTCCCACACCGGACGACAGAGAAACTACATTCTGTTTTATATACTCAGGCATCGCAACTCAGTATGTCTCTTCGGGGACATCCGATAAAATTGGAACGATACAGAGAAGATTAGCATGGCCCCTGCGCAAGGATGACACGCACAAATCGA
>OOIL02000912.1:676738-688026 GCA_900332095.2 Cuscuta campestris
CCCTGCGCAAGGATGACACGCACAAATCGAGAAATGGTCCAAATTTTTTCCTCCTTCCAATCTTTCTCCTTTTATCTGCTCCAATCTTGGTTTCCTCGAACCCCTTTCACACGTTCAAACCTGCGGATTCTGTGTTCTCTGCGTTTATTTTGGATTTCATCTGCTAAATTTTTGGTTTTCATTGAGTTCCTAACCCTAGTGTCAGCTATTGAAAACCCTGGGAACCAAATTTTTTCATAAATTAAATCTGGATGTTTTTTATTTTGTCATTTTGTGTTTTTTGGGTGTCTGTATATCAGTATATGCCAAACCTGGTGAGTGGATGGATTCCTAGCCTCCAGCATTCATCTAGGTATAAGTGATGAATTCTTCCTTCTTTTCTCGTTTCCTACAAAGTATGTTTTTTTTTAATTTCCCTTTCTTTTCTCTGCATTTTCTTGTAATAAAATGGAAGAAACAACTGGCCTTAAGCGGTGTGAGGAAGCCGCCACTCGGAAACTCAGGAATCTATTGATATATGCATGCAATTATATGTGTCTGTGTCTTTATTATGTCATTAGTTGTTGATTCTTTCAAGTTTCCAACTTTATGGTGACCATTGAAAATTCCATGTGTTGCATTGCAATAATATGAGCGAATTGTGTTTGCAGTATACAGGTTTTGGTATAAGAATATGAAATTAAAATGATGATGATGATAACACTTGTGTTATGAACTCTATCAGTCTCATGTAATGTGACTCTAAGAGTAAGAATACGAAGTTGAATCATCCTCGTAACCAAATTTCTTTTGATTTTTACATGACATTGACACATACATGCAATTGAGCAATTCTATGTGTTTATGTTTTTATTCTGTCATTAGTTGATTCTTTCATGTTTCTAATTTTATCGTGAGCGTTGAAAATTCAGTGTTACGTTCCAGTAAAATGAGTAAACTGTGTTTGCCTAACACCAAGGCCATAACGGTTTTGGTATAAAGGCTATGATGACACTAGTCTTTTGAACTCTATCAGTCTCATGTAATGTGACTTTTATAGTAAGAATATGAAATGGAAATCATCCTCATGGCCAAATTTTTTCTTGAATTTACTTTGTATAGTACTTGTTTTATGTTTATTCTTCTTTCATAGGCTATAAATTATTAATTGAAACTTGGCATGGCAGAATTGAACTGCAAAATTGGTAATGATACATATTGTAATGCAAGTGCTTGCTTTAACGAATAATCTTTTGCAGTTTCTTTTGGGAACAATCTGACACTTCAGTCCCAACTTCTTCGCTGCTGCGGCTCGGGAAATTTTGTTTTTTTTTAGCCTCTGCTAAGAAGGTTCACGATTTTTTCTTAGAATGAGACTTGGAAAGTTCCCAGGTAATGATCCAATTAAGGAAATACTAGCAAGAATCGTGTTCTATGAGGGACTCCACCATTGGTCACATTTCTAAGAGAAAGGTTTTCACTCTACTGTTTTTACTTGCACAGATACATAATTCTCTGCTGGTGCGTAGTGAATACTTATTTCATCCCGGACAGGCTACTTCCTACAGATTTATTGGGACTCGGAAAATGCTATGGAAGGTATTTACAAGGAAACTGAATGGGAATATTGAATGAACAAAAATTGGGCTTAAATGTTTTTTGATAGTATGAATTCTAGATATCTATTTGAACATATTTTGTTTGTGTTAACTATGATATCCCTAGTGACACAAAAAAATGATTTTCCTTTGCATTATTTTTCTTCACTTGCAAAGAGTTTACAAGGACTAGTAAATGATGCTTATTAATAATTAATCTCTTTCTTTGTGTATTTCCATCAAGGTCTGGTCTGCCTATTTATTACAATGATCATTTGCTATCTTATTGTCATTATGCTCATTGTTTTGTTCAAATACTACTCCATCCGTCCCATAAAACCCTCCCTTTCATTTTTTTCCAATTCCCTAAAACGCTTCCACTTTCTATTAAAAAATCACTTTTACCCCTACTTTTTAATACCCTACCTATGACATCATATTTTTTCACTAATAACCTAACTATCACATCTTACTTTTACCCATCACATCAGGGGCAAAATTGGAAAGTCAACCAAAATTACACTTTCTTTATTTTGGTCCAAAGTCGAAATATGAAGGGTTTAAAGGAACGGAGGGAGTATAAAATAAATGCATAGCCACATTTGGGTGTATGATGCAAAAGAAATACAGTTGGTGAAGAAGGTTCTTTTTCTTGTTTTGCAAAGCTTGTTGATAGGTGAAGAAGGATCTTTTTGCTCCATTGTCATATATATATATATATATATATATATATATATATATATATATAGGGGTGGGTTTTAATAAGAATATGTCTCAATGAAAGAAATAAGAATAAATTATGAGCCTAGGATTTGTTCCATCGTGTGGCTGAGATCCTATCTTTAAATTAGGAAGTGTAATTATTATTTTACACTACTTTTGACAGTAGAATCGTGGAGGGGCATATTTGGGAGATTTGATTTTAGTGAAAGGCGTAAATGTTGGAGAATCCCGCCTAATAAGCAGCAGGCTCTGAATAGAACTCTTCACTTCTCAATAAACCTCGCGAGTTGCGCTACCTTTCTTGCGGCTAGTAGTGCATAGATTTTTCAGTCTCAAGGTGTAATTGGAAGATTTGGGTGGGAGTTTTGCGCGTTTCGTACTGCTGAAGGTGAAATTGTAGAGATGGAGGGTGAAGGAGTACCTGGTATGTGCCATTTTTGGGTGGTTTTTTTGGGATATTGCGGTTTTGGGGTGTTCGTATTTTGCATGTATTTAACGATGCATTCTTTACTCACGATAGTGGTTGAAAGTGAAAAGTGGGGTGGCTTAAGACAGATTTTGGGAAGTGGAAGAGGTTTTTGGTTTCTGGGTTTTGAAAATCAAAGTTTTTTCAAAAGAGTAGACAAGGTGTTTTGTTATACTGGTTTTGTGTTGGAATGTTGGTTTCAGAGTGCACATTGATGTTTTTTATTTTTAGTTTGAATTTCATGATTTTAGTTGAGGGAAGGAGACTGTGGTGCATGCTGGTTTTCAATAGTCCTTTGGTTACAATGATTTGGGATTTTTTTTAGTCTCTGAATTTGGGCCAAAATGGAGCATTTTATAAGTATTGTTTCATTTCAGTTTGGGTTCTTTGTGCATTCTAGATGTGGAGTGAATGGAGGTTTTTTTTTGTTCTGTTGTTTTTGGGAAGTTGGTTAAGTAAGTAGTGGTGCATTGTAATGTCTTGGCATAATGTTCCGTTTTTTGTGCACTGTGAGTTGGCTAAGATGAGGGGGTAAGTTGAATCTATAAAATATGAATTTTTATTTTGAAGTTAGGGTTTATTATGTTTTGTGCACATTTTTCATCAGTTGGGAAGATTGATATTGGTTATTATGTTTTTTATTGTCCTGAGAGTATACTGAGTAGATTGTGTTGTATTTGTTTGATATATGCACTAGCGTAGTGTGAGTGTGTAGCATGTTTTGACTGTGGTTATCTGTGTTTTGATTTTGTTATGCTGATTGGGGTAATGAAGTATATGTCCAGTGTTTTTATACTTTACTTTTATCAGTTGTGTGCAAAGTATTCATCAATTTGGGTCGTGTGAATAGGTTATAGTGCATATTCTTGTTCTGAATGCGTGTATTTGGCTTCCTAAGGTCCTTTTTTAATAGTAGCACTATCGTATTGTGATTGTGCAACGTGGTTGGGCTTTTATTGGTACATTCCATTGGTGTGGTGCAATGGACAGTCTTGCGAGATTTAGTATATGATTATTGTAGTGTTGCAAAAATCTTTTAGTATTATATAAACAGTATAGGTTGAGTAAAGTTGTTTTGGTTTTGAAATATGCATTCGTTGCCTATGGTACATTTGTATAAGTTATAATGCTTGTTATATATTGGTATGTGTGTATTGGTTAAGTTATGGTGCATTCAAGAGTGTAAGCAGTGTGAGGGTGCCAATGCATCGTACTCCCTCCGTCCCGGAGTATTCATCTACTTTTGACTTTTGGAACTGTTCATCTAAGCACTTTGACTCATCAAATTCTCTCAATGTGTAAGCCTAAATATAGTCATGTGTGATCTTGTTTGATTTGTCTTAACATATAGATTATTAATATATATATATATATATATATATATATATATATATATATATATATATATATATATATAGACACACACACACAGTGTGTGTGTCTGTATGTCTGTGTGTAGGGCTGGGTTGGGAAAACCGAAAATCGAACCGAAAAAACCGAAATCGAATGTAAAAAAACCGAACCGAACCGTTATTGTTTGGTTCTGTTTTTGTTTTTACTTTGAAAAACCGAACTGAACCGAATTGAATAAACCAAACTTATTTATATGCTTCATTTTATTTATATGAGTATATGTGATATGTATAAAAATCATATAAACAAAAATGCAAATAAATTACTAGTAAATTAAAGTTTTTTTCTTAACTATTAATTAAACATTTTAACAATATTATAAACTTTAAAAAATCTAAGAATATAAACACCAATAACTAATCCTAATATAGAATTATATAACATTAAAAATTAAAATGAGTAGTTAGCATATTTAAATAAAAAAAATTTTGATGTTATAATAAAAATGAAAGTATTATATAAAAAAATCTAAATTCTCTGCAATTGATTTTACATACGATATCTTTAAGATTATTTAGAATCTTCTAGATGTTTGTTAGGCACTTGACACATATTTTGTATATAAAATTGAACCAATGAGAACACAAACCTTTTGCTCGGCTTTTTTGTGTGTAAAAATCAAGCAAAAAAACCAAACCCAAACTTACGTATTGTTATTGTTTCGTCGAGTTAGTATTTATACAATTTTTAATGCTTATAAATATTTACTTTTATAAACCGAAAAAACCGAAAAAAACCAAGATAAAAACCGCATAAAACCGAACCGAATAACCAACGGTTTACATATTTCTTATGCAAAATCGAACCGAATCGAATCGCCAATTTACCTTCCGTTTTGTCTTTGGTTTTGGGTAAAAACCGAACCGCCAAAACTGAACCCACCCCTGTGTGTGTTTCAGTATTGTTGCAAGAGGAAAAGAGGAAATGGAAGCTTTACATCTGAGTAATGTGGTAGCCACATGCTTCGAGAGTTCTTATTAGTGTGTTATCTGTAATATGTATTAGCTAGGGATGCTAGTATGTGCTCATTATTTACATTATGACATGAGGACAAGACCAAAATATGACTAATATATAGTAAGGAGAACAAAATAAGATTTTTATGTGTTTTTCTGTAAAATAAGACTTAAAATGCCAATAATACATACATGTGTCACCAAAAATATTATGGAATGTCAATATGCACTATCAAAATTGAGTACATTATCACTATACAATAGATTTGTTCTCGAGAAAAATATACCAGAGTATATAGTAGTCTTATTTTGGAATCAGACATTCAGACTAATATTTTGGTCTTAGCTAGGTTGATATCTTTTTTACTACCTCTGTCCTTGAGTATTTGTCCAGTTTCAATTTTTTTCGATCAACTGTCTTCAACCTTTGACCTATTATTAAATAAAATATATATTGTATTTTAATGAAATAAAATAATATTTTGAAAATATTTGATATAATACATCTAAGAAAACTCTTTTTGTATCAATATATATTATCTTTTTTATTTAATTTGAGGTCAAAGTTTACCAATTTTGATCAAAAAAAGTCAAAAGTGGACAAATACTAAGGGACGGGGAAGTATGACATATGTCAGGCTCTCTTGTAAACCCAAAGGAGTGTTCACCCTAGTTAAAATTGGGAACATCTTTGATATAATTGGTATTATTATGAGTGAAAAAGAGAGCAACGTTATTATTATAAGTGAATAATGGTAGAGCATCTCCATTGGTGATGTTTAAGAGGTGTTTAAAATTATGGATGGATGGAAGGTGTCATTTACTCGATTGTGAGTGCTTGATTAGATGGAAAGAGACGGTTAAACATCCATTCCATTGGATGCATTTAAATGTGGGGCTTATTAATTTAAATATTTATTGTATTTATTTAAAATATTGAATTTGTAATATTTATTCTCAAAATAGCTAATTATTTTATTTAATTAAATTATTAAATTTTTAGATTTTGATTTCAAAATATTTAAATATTTTATTTAATTAAAATACTGTTGTAATTTTCTTCTCTAATTTAATTCTTTTAAATATAAACTCATATAATTTCTAAATATTTAATTTAATATTTTTCATGTTATTTTAATTTAAAATAAATATAAAATAAAGTAAATTGGGACACATAAATAATTAATTAAACAGATGGATGGATGAAATGGGTTGTGAGTATTTATTTAAAAAATAAGGTATTTAAAAATGAATAATGTGGATGAGAGAAAATGATTGGGTGGATGAATATTCATATAAAGGATGGAGATGCTCCAAGGTAGGGATAAACCTAACGCACGTTGTTTCGTCTTCCACAATCGGTGGTACGGTTTTAGTTCTATTGTCAATTCTGTTTTATTTGGTTTTGCTTTTTTATTTATTGGAAAAATGCATAATGTCACCACCCATTTACTAGTTTAGGCAAGAAAGAAAAATGTGAATTAGAGCTATTAGAAGTTAGAACCCAAATTGTCCCCCCTTCCTTTCTAATGGCCATTCCGATTGAGTTCCCCGTCCCTCCTATCGGTATTGTTCCGGTTTGGGACCGTGTACGTCCTAAATACAAGGAGGGCCAATGAATAAGAATCGAATATTCCAAATAGACTACAACATTTGTTTGTATTAAGATGAGAAACATTATTCTCATGTGGTATAATGATGTAAATTTTTTGGACCTAATCGGAGTAAGAACATCGAGCTATGTCTAACAAACCATACAAATATTTAAAAAAAATTGATACCTATTAGAGAATATTGTACATATTGTATATAGTTTCCTTGTAGGAATATGTTACCTTAGATAGTTTGGTAACTTGATGTACTATATATATGAGGGATTTTCTCTCATGCCTTTTAAATTCAAGGGGCATCCATGCCCTTCCATTGAATGAATGCCATGTGTAATTTGATGCACATAAGCTTAATAAACGTGTGCTTCACTTAAGTTTTAAAAGTTTGTAAAATGGCCCCATGTCACTTCCTTAATTCTTTTCCATTACTTACGGGTAATTCAATGGTAGTCATTTTTTAATTTTTTACTTTATTAATTTAGAGGTTTTAATGATGAGTTTAATACATAGTATTTCTTGTAGATTGGTAAATGTTTACTATTAGTTTTTTAATGATTTCCAAATTTACACTGTTGCCCATATTCTATCTAAAAAAGGCCCTTATTGATTAATTTTCATTAAACAAAAATTATTGAAACATTTTCTCTTTTTTTGCACTGAAGCTCATTTCCCTTTTCTGTTTATTTTCTGACTTTTTCTTTCATTTGTTGTTTCTCTTTTTAATTCTTTTAGATATAACGTTTCTTTGATTTTAATAAAAAATTAACATAAAAGAAAAAAGAATAGAAAATATAATGAAGAGGAAGAAAAGTGTACAAAAAAATACTTCTATATCAAAGGAAAAATTAAACATGCAGAAAATATGTTGGGAACCAGTCGAAAAAATATTATGAATATTTAATTGACTAAATATTAAAAAAGGCACTTCGTATTTTTTTTGTCCCGACATATTCAAAAAAACATGACCTTTTTTTAACAAAAAATACAAATATGTTAAATTTTTATTTCAAACACAAGTATTTTTTTTAAACATTTAAAAAAGTAGTTTTGAAAATTCATAAATAGCTTACTAGTTTCGAAAAAAATAGTTTTAAAAAATACATCATGGTCTACAATAGGTATCCACTTATGGATATTAAAAAACAATATATAAAAATTTATAAATTTCATTAGTTCATCTATGTCAACAAGGTATATTCACACAAATTAATTTTAAACATTTATAGCGGAATATTTTTTAAAAAATTTTGATAATGTATTTTTTTTCGAGTAGAGTATATAAAAGATATACTAATTGATGTAACAAATACTAAAAATTTTTATTATTTACACTCGTAATTTAAATCATTGAGATTTTTTAAACATGAATTTAATTCAAAATTTGTTGTAAATAAAATCATGTATTTAAATCTAAGAAATAATACACAAATTGAAAATGAAAAAGTTAAAGAAAACAAATAGCGGTAATGAAAGTTAATTTTGTCAAATAATATGTGTTATATAATGATATCAAATTTGTAAGATTTATTCTAGAGTTTTAGGAGGTATTCAAAAGATTATACATATTTTAGAATTTATCCATTCTTTAAATAAATAAAAATGATTAAGTAAACTTTTAAAATATCAAAATAGATATTTACAAAATGTTACTCCCTCCGTCCCATTTTGACTAAAATTGAAATTAAGGGATGGATAATTTTGTGTTGACTTTCCAAAAATACCCTTGATGTGATGGGTAAAAGTAGGATGTGATGTGTAGATTATTAGGAAAAAGGTATGATGTGATAGGTAGGGTTTGAAAAAGTAAGGGTAAAAGTGGTTTTTTAATAGAAATGGGTAGGAGATTGTGGGACGCAATTTTCTTGAAACGTGTAAATCTTTTTGGGACGGAGGGAGTATTATTTAAGTGGTTAATATAAAGTATTTATAAAATTTATAAAACAATGTATAATACTCCATACAATTTTTAGAGTGTTATAATATAATTAAATATAATGAACATAAAAATGTTATAAATAACAAGAAAAAATAAAATAAGTAATCTACACTACAAAGATAAGTTAAAGGTTAATTTTGTTGTTTTTCTATAAAAAAAGAAAGAAAGGGAAACCGGGCCATTTGGCAAATTTTTAAAAGTGAGGTGAGGCATATTGAGCCCCTAGACTTGCGTGGCATTGTATATCCATGTGGCACTCATCTAATGGAGGGGCATCAATGCCCCTTGAATAGCAAGGGCATGAGAGAAAAACCTTATATATGATTGACATGTCAATATAAAGGCGAGAAAAATTCATTGCAAAATTTCTACATGGTATCGGAGCAATCTCGGATAAGTCTCATAAAATCCTAGATTATTCTTTTTTGTCTGTGGTGTACACGTCCAGCCAGCTGCGTCCGTCCTCTGTTTGTCCTCTCCTGGTCGACCGCGACAGCAGATCCCGCACGTAGCTCCATCTGGCAACTCTTGTCTGGAAGTCCTTTGTCTCACGTCGTCATAGCAGTCATTGAAAGTTTCAAGAAGACAAGAATGATTCATGATCCATCTTCTAAATATTATCTCAAGAGTGATAATTTTGATTTTTGGGAAAAGGGTATTGGGAAATTTACGCAAAAAAGACTTAAACATATTACTTTTCCCTAAATAAGATCAGTCCTATTTACTCTAATGTTTGGCAACCGAAAGTTCTAGAATGTCATGCCTTTAAAAAAATAACTTATTGCACAATTTAAGTAGAATAAGACATTATTAAAAAACTTTGAATAATCATCAAAATAATCAGTCATTATCTAACATTTATTTTTAATGACCACATTCATAGAATCATTCGTATAATCAGTCATTATCCAACACTTGTTGATAATGAGGACATATATGGCAGATCAAGTGAAAATATGTGTCATAAATGGAATAAAATATATTTGGTCAGAGAAAACATACTACCTTTTAGTCCTATATAAAGCAAAATTTTCAAGGCTATTCGCAACGCTTTGGGTGGTAGAGGCAAATCTGTCTTTTTGACATTTACCGGGGTACCCAAGCCCTCCGATGAGCATGAGATGTCTGCGTGGTACGCCAACAATCAAATCATATGTAGTTGGATATTTAACAGTGTGGATGAATCTATCCAACCAAGTATTGTCTCTCATACTATTACTTTTAAACTAGGGAATGATCTAAAAATGCGGTATGATGATCTCAAATGGTCATAGGATTTGCCAAATAAACGAAAACCACAAGCCTTGTTTCGCAGTGCGACCGTAGTACATGTGCATAGACTTTGTTTAGAAGCCAATAATAAAGCTTTAAATTTTTTCTAAGAAGGAAGATGAGTGTCTATGGTGGTGGAGAGATAAATCTCTATCTATGAATATGTAGCCATATGGTGTCGCTTCCCTCTTTGTTTTTTTGTTCGGGAATTTAGTTGTATTGGTATATACTAAATATGGTTAGTCGTGGAAGCATGTTGGCGTAATGGCAAGAAAATCACCTCAAATTTCTTCACATCTAGTGTTTGAGTCCCATCCAATTAGCCATGTGCTTACAAGCTTGAGATTCTAAGATTGACCATATTGATGATGAGTATGAGAGATATTTAAAAAATATTTTTAGTCCTCAAAAAAAGAATTGTTTAGTCATTATTGTTGGTTTCATTTTGGTTTACAAGATTTAATCGAAATTATTATTAATTTATTTTTTTTTAAAAAAATGGTGAAATAAAAAAATAAATTTATATACTCCCTCTGTCTCAAGATAAAGTTCTTGTTCGGTGTATGATGTTTAAAAAAGTTATTTTCAAATAAATATAAATAAAAATTGGTGTAGAACTAAAAAACCTTATATATTAAAAAATACATCAAAACTTTTACAAAATAAATGGTGGCAAAATTATTTTATCTTAACAAACGATCAACGAAAATGAAAGAGAATAGAGTTCATTTGACCTATGAATAATAACTTGAAATCTTTTTTTTTTTGGAATTTGAGAGCTTTTACCTCTTGATTTTGTTGTGGACCTTTTAAATGCCTAATAATTCCTTTTGGCTTTGAAAAAATATGTTAGTGCAATTTTCAAGTGAATCATGCGTCACTTACAGTTTTGTGCTAAAAAAAATCGAAATGCTAGAAAAACTTTATATATCAAAATTATATCTCAAAATAAAGTCAATTATATTAAGTTTATATGAGTATTATAACTAAATTTATCTCTTGTTTTTCAAATTATAGTTAAAATGACAAAAAAAAGAAGACAAACTTAGATTATAATTTTGAGAGGGCGAGATTACATGTGACTGAATTACTAAGTTTGGGCCTTACATCATTGAAGAATCGAACTTGAGCTCCGCGGGCCGCTTAAGCTGATGAGACTGTGTGAGTACTCCGTTTCATTAATTCTTCCCACACCGGACGACAGAGAAACTACATTCTGTTTTATATACTCAGGCATCGCAACTCAGTATGTCTCTTCGGGGACATCCGATAAAATTGGAACGATACAGAGAAGATTAGCATGGCCCCTGCGCAAGGATGACACGCACAAATCGA
>OOIL02000912.1:688126-725591 GCA_900332095.2 Cuscuta campestris
CCCTGCGCAAGGATGACACGCACAAATCGAGAAATGGTCCAAATTTTTTCCTCCTTCCAATCTTTCTCCTTTTATCTGCTCCAATCTTGGTTTCCTCGAACCCCTTTCACACGTTCAAACCTGCGGATTCTGTGTTCTCTGCGTTTATTTTGGATTTCATCTGCTAAATTTTTGGTTTTCATTGAGTTCCTAACCCTAAGTGTCAGCTATTGAAAACCTTAGGAACTCATTGAGTCATGATGCTTTCTGCTCCTTTTAATTGCTCCTTAAATATACCTCATTCTGTGTTTTCTGATCTTAATCTGCTGGTTCTGGATTTTTTTTCTTAAATGCCTTATTTTTCTTTGTTTTTTTTTCATAAAGCTCCCAAATTTATACATGAATTTAATCTCCTGGATTTGGATGTTGTCTAGTTTCCTTGTTTTTTAGCACTCCCCTGAACTCATTCAATTGAAGATACATGGAATGTGTGATGAATTTGAGCTTCTTGAGGTAATGGCAGTCTATAGACCACTTGTCCCACCTTAGCCAATATTTGAAAGGGACCATAGAACTTAGGAACCAGCTCCTGATTATGGCTGTAACGTTAACCATACCCAATCTCCCACCTTCATTTGTCTTTCATACATGTGCGTATCTGCTTGCATCTTCATTCTATGCTGAGCCCTTAATTTTAAGAATTGAATCATAGCTTCTCTTCTTTGGAGGGATCTATCAACAGCCTCAACCTTAGTCTCTCCTCGTAGCCTCGTGGTTAAGGCAAGTGATTGGGAGGTGGTTGATTGTACACAACTTCGTAAGGTGTCATCTGAGTAGATGAGTGAAAGGAGGTGTTGTACCATCATTTTGCCATGGGAACCCAACTGCTCCATTCCTTTAGCTGACTACTACACATGCACTCTAGATAAGCCAATATGGATAAGCGGCATAGCCTCTAGGCACCTGTTCACAGTTCACTACTTTTGTCTGGTCATCGATTTGAGGGCGATAAGAGGTTGACAATAACAAATCGGTGTCTTGGATAGTCATCAATGCCCTTCAAAAGTCACTTAGGAATATCTTATCCCTGTCACTCACAATAGTTTGAGGCCATCCATGAAGCTTAAACATGTTAACTAGATAGACACTTTCAAGGGCTGCAATAACCCAGGATAAGGACTATTGTCATACTTACAGCTTTGGCATACCACACACTATCTAATATGGCTTTGCACCTCCTTGGTCATACCCTTCCACACAAACAGGGTTTTCAATTTCTTCACTGTCGCATCTCTCCCTCAATGTCCTCTCATAGGTGAATTGTGTACCCATTTGAGAATTTGAGCTCTTAGGCTAGCATCTGGCCCGATCACCAACCTTCCTTTCTTTCTCATCAAGTTCCCTTGCAGGCTATGTTTACTCACTCCCACACCCTGTTGAAGTTTAGCTATAGTTTCCACCAAATTATTCTCCAACTAATAGCTTTCTTCAATGCCCTTAAAAATTTCAGTTTGCACCCCAAAAAAGGCAAAGATAGCCAAGGCCAGTAATTCCGACCCTTTGACCCTGGATAAGGCATCTGCCACTACATTTTCCTTTCCTTTTCTATAGTGTATTTCATACTGGAATCTCATCAACTTGGATAGCCAGAATTGTTGGAAAGGTGTGGAAATATTCTGCTCTAGGAGCCACTTTAAGCCTTTTTTATCAGTAATAATCACAAAAGTGTTACTACTTAAGTGTTGTTCCCATTTTTGTACTGCATGCACTACTGCAAGTAGTTCCTTCTCATATACTGATAATTCCTGGCATTTAGGTCCAAGAGTTTTGCTTAGAAAAGCTAAGGGATGATTAACCCGCACAAGAGCAGCTCCAATCCCATAAGTGGAAGCATGACTTTCCACCACAAATGTTTTAGCCAAATTAGGGAGACCCAAGACTGGTGCACTAGTGAGGGCTATTTTTAATTCCTCCACCGCCTGTGTAGCTTCAGTGGTCCACTTGAAGTTCCCCTTATTTAATAGTTGTGTCTTGTGTCAAGGGCTTAGCAAGCAATGCATAATTCTTTACAAATCTCCTGTAATACCCTGCCAATCCCCAGAAACTTCTTAACTCCTTGATGTTAGTAGGCTGAGGCCAATCCTGTATCGCCTTTTTTTTCTAGAATCAGTGGCAATGCCCTTTCCGTATATGAAGTGCCCCAAATATTTCACTTTATCAATTCCAATATTCCATAGTCACATTTAGACATCTTGGCGACCAAACTGTTGGTCCTCATAATATCAAAGACACTCCGTAACTGTCTCATGTGAGCTTCCAAGGAATTGTTGCAGACCAATATGTCATCAAAGAAAACCAGAACAAATTTCCTCGATAATGGTTTGAAAAGCTGGTTCATGAGACTTTGGAGAGTAGCTGGCACATTAGTAAGGCCAAATAGCATTACTAAGAATTCATAGTGTCCAGAATTTGTTTTAAATGCAGTCTTGAACATGTCTTCTTCAGCCATTCTAATCTGTAATAACGAGCCCTCAAGTCAATTTTACTGAACATTTTGGCCCCTGTCAATTCATCTATTAACTCTTCAACCAATGGAATAGAAAACTTGTTTGTAATGGTCTGCTTGTTAAGTTCCCAATAATCTACACACAATCTCCATGTTCCATCCCTTTTCCCACCAAGACCACCGGAAAAGCAAATGGACTGTGGCTATGCTAGATTATTCCCTTATCCAACATTTCTTTGATCAGTTTTTCAATCACATCTTTTTCCTTGAGAGCATATTTGTAAGTTCTAATGTTTATGGTAACAAGTAACAACATCTTGTTTTAGAGGTATTCTATGATCAAAGGTACCTCTCACAGGGGGAAACCTAGTTGGCTCCTTGAACAAATCCTCATACTCCTTTAACAATTGATTTATCATGAAATGAGTGATTTTGGAAGCTTTAGCTATTATCTAAGCACAACCAATCACCAAGATCCTCGTTGTTTTTCTCTTATTGTGGTTAGAGCCTGTAACATACACAGATGACAAGCTTATTTTATTACCTTAGATATATGTGGCCCTTCCAAAATCATGACCTTAGGACCTTAGAGTCCACTTAAAATGTGGCCCTTTCCCTTGAAATGGAACTCCATCTGCAACTCCTTGAAATTCAAATTAATAGTTCCCAAGGTGCTCAACCGCTGTACACCCATATCACAGCTGCCCAAGGGTATCAAAAACATGTCAGTGCAGAAGTCAGTTTCTTGTAACCTCCATTTGAAATTTCTGCACATGTGTTAACACTTTAGTGCACTTCCATCAGCCACAAGAACTGGTTGCAAGGATATAGGTTCCACTCTACATTCCAACTTATTGGCTATCTTATTGTCATTATGCTCATTGTTTTGTTCAAATACTATAAAATAAGTGCATAGCCACATTGGTGTGTATGATGCAAAAGAAATACATTTGGTGAAGAAGGTTCTTTTACTTGTTTTGCATAGCTTGTTGATAGGTGAAGAAGGATCTTTTTGCTCCATTGTCATATATATTTGCTTTGAGCTGATTTAGTATTGTTGCAAGGCAAAAAGAGGAAATGGAAGCTTTACATCTGGGTAATGTGGTAGCCACATGCTTCAAGAGTTCTTATTAGTGTGTTATATGTATCATGTATTAGCTGTTAAGGATGATGCTACTATGTACTCATATCAAATTTTATACAAGACCGAAATAGGACTAAAATAGAGCAAGGAGAACAAACTCACACTTTTATGTTTTTTTTCTTCAAAATAAAATTTATAATACCAACATATGATTCCAAAAAACATTATGAAATACTAATATACCGTGTCAAAATTTTATACATTGTCGCAGCGCAATAGTTTTATTTGGTGATGAAAATATGTTAAAATAATCCTGTTTTAGAGATAAAACCTATATTTTGGTTCTAGCAAGGTAGAGATAGAGATGGTTTACAACATATGTAAGTTCTACGGGCAGTTTCGTTTTGGTTTTTTTATTTTATTTTTTGGAATAATGATTAATGACCTGCACCACTAATTTATTTATTCATTCAAGGAAAAAAAATATGAATCGGCCTTAAAAAAGTATAGGTAGAATATTTTTTATTTAGAGCTATTAGAACCGTGAATGTCCCTCGTTCCCCTCCAATGGCCATTCCGGTCTGGTTCTTTGTCCCTCATGTTCTTATTGTTCCAGTTTGAAACCCTTTATATTCTAAATTCAAGGAGGGTTATTAAATAGGACCATGCTAGGGTGCCACCACATAGGTGCTACCATGGGTGCACCCATGTGGTGGCATCCTAGCATTTTCCTATTAAATACGAGTCGAATCCCCCAAATAGCCTACAACAATTAGATAGTCATGCAACTGTGGACGTGTGATCAGTACTATAGGCATGTGGTATTGTATTGTAGTCATGTGTGACAGTGTAAACTTTTTAGACCTAATCAGATTAAGAGCATTGAGCTAAGTCTAACAAACCACATGAACCAAATGAAATAACCGCAAATCTTATTTCCCAATACCTTAACAATGGAAGAATGTTAATGATTTATGACAGTAAGTGCATATGTTTATAAAATAAGTAATAAAAATAGGTAAAAATATATATATAAATGATAAGTTTGTTATTCACATTGTCAAACTTCATTCACTTTTTTCACTACTTATTTGATCAAAATGGTTATGTCACCTCATGTTTTCTAGAATTTTTGATGTGGTTTTTAACTATATAAATTTTATTTTTAAAATTTCACAATAATTCTCAAATAAATTATATTGAAAATATTTACAATCAAACAATGTAATCTGAAACAAGTCATTTAAATTAGGACAGATGGAGTAAAACTTGGAGTAGTTTTAAATGTATAATTTTTTAAGAATTCTACCCAATTTTCATATAAAATTATTTTTAAAACTTCGACCAAACATCGTAAACAACAAACAACTTAAAATGAGACAGAGAGAATACAAAGTAAATTAAATTATACTTTTTTGTCTCGAGATAAATTATACGGAGTATATTTTTGATTAAATTTCAATTACAAACTTTCCACTTTTCACCAATTTGAGATGGAGTAACATTTTTCTTAATTCCATGAAGTCAAACCATCTAGTTTATTTGGAAATGAAGGAAGCACAACCATACCTTCCTCTCTAGTACCTCTCCATTCCCAAAGATGAGAACTAAGACCATGTTTACTTAGCTTATTCTTATTACTTACTACGTATTACTTGATCTTATTGGAATCAGATCAAACCATATCAAATTAGAAATAGCTTTGAATATAACTATAATCAATCAGATCAGAACTTACTCCAGTCGGATCAGAACTATTAAGATGTGTCAAAGAGAGCATGGCCTAACTCAAAATATTCTTTTATTATTTTCTTTATGTGCACAATCTCGCTCGGTTACAAGATATCTTTCAGGACAAATAGCTTCAGTGCCTCATATGCTTTGGAAAATTGTTACCAAACCTCTTCTATTTTCAAAATTTATTTCTAAAGTCTCTGTGATTTCAAAACATTGCACCTGCACTCCTCTAATCATTTTCCACTCATTTTTCGACGAAGAAGAGGCATTTGTACCTATTTTTTATATCATAGGGGACACTAATTTCATTTCTTACTTTACATTTATTATTTAGATTTTTTCCTTTTTTAACTTTCTTTATCTCTTCGTTTCATTTAAATAGGAATAGTTTTTAAAATTCATTTCCATTTTTATAAGGGGAAAGTTCAAGTGACATTGAAGGGCAATGTCATGGGGGTGCAATTGAAGGGGGTGGGGGGGGGTGTTTGGGTCGGGGCCGGGTGGGAGGGTTTACCGTGGAGGTTAGGAGGGGTAGGAACCGTCAATTTTACGAACGGGAGGGCACCCCCAGGTCTTCCCATGACATTGCCCTCCAATGTCACTTGAACCTTGGGGTTTTTATAATGCTTTAAAAAATTCAAAATTATTTGTGAAATATAAATAAAAAAAATTAACATATACTTCATCTATTTCAAATTTTAAAAAAAAATTGCTTTTTGTTTTCTAGAATAATTTTTTTGATAAGATAAAAATATGGAAAATGAAATGAAAAAAATTGAAACGTGTAAAAAAGAGTTATATAAAAGTTAATTTTCAAAACACCTAAAAATGCCCTTAGAATTGGGATGTCCAAAAGAGATATTCATTTTTGTTTTTTTTTTGAAGTTCTCAAAAAAAGTTTTTTTGTTATGGAAAAACAAAAAAAAAATCATTAATTTGAGACGTACAAATGCAATATATGTTTATTATTATTTTTTAAAAAAAATTAAATAATTTTAAGTTTTAAGAACATGATAAAAACAATTTTAAAAAGAATTTTAAAAAACCTTGATTAATGAAAGAAACAATAAAAGAGGGGAAAAAAACTAAACGAAGAAAAGAAATGAGCATCAGTGCCCCCTATAGTTTGGAAAATAAGCGCCAATGCTTCCTTTTCGCTGGAAAAATTGCCGGAAAATGATCATTACGGGTGCAACGCTTTAAAAACACGAAGACTTAAGAAATAAGTTTTGAAAATAGAGAAGATATTAGTTTCTATTTTTCCAACCGCGAAAGGTACTAGTGCTATTTGGCCATATCATCCTCTACTACAGTCTTTTCCCTTTTATAGGGACTCTACTCTCACCACCCTTTCTCCCGAGGTGAAGCCGTGAAGGTGCTCAGCCATTGCTTGGCCATCGTCCCCTGATGTACAATCCCGGGGAGTAAGTGGGACTGTGAGAGTAGTATCTGGTTCTCAAGAGAACACAATGATGCATCAACATTCAGTGCATACATTCTTCTAGCCAGGAACCAACTAAATTGCCCGTACTAAAAGTGCACATTTAAGAGTCAATAATCCCATTCAACAAGTCAGCTGGTGAGTATGAATCCCAAGTGGGTTATCCACAACTAAACACATTCTTGTGGAACATATCATACAAGTCATTGCTAAAAGTTAAAGGTTGTAGAACACCCAAACCAGTGGTGTGATCTTTATGATGTCTTGAATCAAGTAGGACTCCCTGGAAATAAAATGCACAATGCTTCCCATGTGAAACTATGCAGTAACAGATTCTAAATCAGTAAAAGCAAGTGAAAACCATTAAGAAATGATTCAAGCCTTCTTTTTAAGCAGAGAAAGTAATGGTAGAAAGAAACATACGACGACAACAACAACAACAATAATATTAATAATAATAACAACAACAATAATTATAAAATTAGTAATAATAATAGCCAAAGACCTTGTGGTCCAGCGGCATGAACATTGCTTTCCCAAATGGGAGGTCACGAGTTCGAACCTCAGTGGAGGAAGTAACTCTATGTATTTAACTAAAAAACAATTCTATGTGCTTAGATATGTTGAGAAAGTATGTATGAACAGATAGTACGTTGTAATAGAGTTATTACTTCTCAAATAAACATTAAAAGGATACAGAGGAGGATACAGATGTAGACAAACTGCAGAGACCTGTTTCACTTCTACTGCAAGTTCTCAAGAGAAACCCGGCCAAAGAGAAGTTGATATTAGTTTTTTTTTCCCTATTCTGAAAAAAGATCGACAAAAAGTGGCACTCAAGATCATTTTCATGACGATTACTTACCAGTTACCACAGCAAGAAAAATCCTTATGTCTAACAGCCATAATCATAACCATTTGTGGAAACCATGCCCAATCATAACAGCAAAGGATCTGAGCTACTCAGTTTACCATGACAGTTGGATTTTGTCTTCATAGACTATCACGAGATTCTGAAGGATCATATCTGTCATCAAACTCATTGCGCGGTGTAGAAACTGAAGTATGATCATTGTATGCTTCCGTTTTCCTCCGTCTTCTATGGTCAACTCGCTCTTTGTGAATACTCCTATCATATGATTTCTGGTGTTTTCTACTGGAACTGTGATGAAAACCTTCTTCATGTGCTTCTCGATCACCTTGTCTCCTTCTCAAACCTGTGTGTTTGCTTATATTAGTGCTTCTATCTGGGCTTCTAGAACAATCCAGCCTGCTAAGCCGATTTCTCCCAGCACTTCTATCTGCATCCACAGTGATTTGAGAGTAGTTACATCTATCTTGAGTTTTCTCTTTTGAAGACCCATCTCTGAAGTCTGATGATTGGGCTTCCCGAAGAGAATGTGAGTCTTTCGTGTACTGATGTGTATGTTCCTTTGTTAAAGATGATTCCAATTGACTCTTATTGGACTTTGCATCATTGTATGTTTCTTCTCCTTTTGTTAAGTTTTCCACTCCCCCAGTTTGCTTAATAATCTCCATGTATTCCTCTATTACATCCCTCATCACCTAACAGTTGGATATGCCAAAAAAAGATCTCATGAGAATAGAGCACGTTAGTGGGCTTCGGTTTATTATCCTCATTAGCAAGTTTTTTCCAACTAACACTAGCTATTATCATTGCACGGCTGAATAGGCTGCTAATGAAAAAAAAGTTATTAGCTGAATAGGCTGCTAATGAAAAAGTATCACTGGAGCTACTTTTCCCGCTACAACAGATGAAAGCAACTTTTAGCTTTATTTTAGATATTATTCTCTTTATTAATTTGAATATACTCTCTCCGCCCCAAAATTATCTTTCAACTTAACATATTGGGATGCCCCAAAATAATCTACCCATACCCTTCTTTGGGAATCTTAAACAAAAAATGCTAGGAGTACACCAAAATGTGTACGCCAAATGTACCCCAAAGCCTATCCACCACACAATTAAGTGTTGATATAAAAAAATTAATAAATATATAAAAAATGTATGGTGAGGAAGAATGTTGTACAAATGGGGTACACCATCTAGTGTACCCCTAGCATTACTCAATTCAAAATTTTAAATCATTGAAAACACACAGTTACACACTTACACCCCTCAACTACCCACATAAATTCTACTTTATGTCTTGTCAAATACTTCTATTCCTAAATACTTTGCACATTCTCCCTTTTTAGCAAGGATCCACTCAATGTTTTACTGCATTATATTCATCTACTCCATTTCATCATGGCTCACTATCACATTGCATTTCACAGCTCCACTCAATTCATTTACTCGCATTCCACCATCCTATCTCCTCTTACCAAACCTTTTTCTCTCCACATTAAATAACTTTACACACATTCACGCTCTACTTTAACCCACTCTTAAACTATGTGCTGGTCAAACTGTGCAAGGTTTTTAAAAACAAAGGGGGTAGTCATTTTTTAAATAAACAACACTTTTAAACCTGCCCCAAAAACCTGTGCCTTTTTTACGTGGGAAGTTTTGGACGCGGGGAGTATATATTTATAAAATCAGCATAGTCAGCCATTTTTGGCACAACTTGAGTAATTTCGGCAGTTTCAGCAACTTCACTCAGCACTTTAGCCTTTTATGTTTTTAGGCCTTACCAAATGGGCTGTAAGATGCACAAACAATATGAAGTTCAGCATCTTAGTCTAAGTTCAGAGGCCAAGTCAACTTTGGAGTGAGATTCTGAACTCCCTTTGTCAAGAACAATAACAAGACAAATGGTGTAAAATCAAATGTCACCTGGGTTATTGATCGCTTCAACTTCTTGCCTCGATATGACATCCTTCTGCGCTTATAATCCCTTTCCTCAGCTAACAATTCCTCCCTTGTCTTCATTTTATTTGTTTCCTGATAATAAAGAGAGTAGGATGAAATTAGAAATAAATTTTTCTATACTACAACAGAGCCTCGAAATAATTTCTTTTGGCGGGGATGGTGCAGTTAACATAAAATCAAGAGATAAACTCCGCAAGAAAAATACAACATTACAAACTAATCTAATTACTTAATATTCTCTAATGTGCATTGAGCTGAGTTATTATCATAGAACGTGTTAGGTTGACACTCAACAGTGGAGCTTTAGAAGGAATATAAAATTGCAGTGTCACTTTGAATAGTCTATGAAAGATGGAGAGACACTGCCTTTGGGGCAACAAAAACATTGAGATTAATTAGAACTATATTTCAGACAGACAATTTGGACAAAGTTTTATTAATGATAGACATATACTAACATTCTTACTACATTAGTTCGATTGTTTGGATAATTCTTAGTGATAGCCAGTTAATGTATCCATAGTTAATGTAATAGTTTTGGAGACTACGTACACCCTTATATAAGTAGGTATAATAGCAGACACTGACAGCCTTTAACTCAACAGATAGTTAAAGATGTTTTCAATATGTAATAGTCTAATTTTCAATATAGCTTACCTGGTTATGTGACCGCTGCCAATGAAGCCCATCATGATCCATTAAAGCTTTATAGCTGGGCCGTTTCTGCCTTTCCTCATCAGCACTCTTTTTCCTATATTCGTGTTCAGCATTTCTAAAAGATCATTTGATCACATGTTAGTTCCTTGCACGGATTCAAAAGGTTTAGCTCTCTGAGTAGCAGACCATAGGAAAATGATACGGAGTAGTTCAATATCTAATGTTAAGAATCATTATTCTTGTTGCATTTTAACTAAAAGAGAAGCTACTTGAAGCTACTTAGATTCTAGAAATCATTCTTCTTCTTTTCAATGCTCTAAGGGAAAAAACAGAGACCGCGTCTGATTTTCTTTTGCTATTCTGGATCAATAATTAGAGCCTTTTTGGCATTGGTAATTAATCTGAATGGTTGAATTTCCTGAATTTTCTGAAAGGAAAAACAGTTGGTAAAATCTATATTATCAAAATTAGTTAACTACTACTTATTCCCCTCATTCTTCATAATATACTTTTGTCTACCAAACATGCCAAAAATGAAGTTCAGCCATCTAAATGTCTAAGGATATCTGGATGTGTTCGATGAGCAAGCTACATCATTTGCATGCACAAATTCTAATGCATAATGCCACAGAAGCGGAAAAAAAACAACAATTCTGTAATCTATAATATATAAATCAGAATGTGAATATACCTTTGGGGTGCAGAAAGTTGACGCACATTCTGCAGTGCTCTGATCTTCTCTTCAAGCATTGATCTTTCGTGCAATGCAGCAACTGCCGCTGCTACTTGAGAAACAGAAACCATGCTTTTGCTGAGTGTTCCAGATTCTACACCGCTCCCCTTGTTTTCTTTTCTACTTCCAGATGGCTTACTACCTATAACTGGTTCCTCACTAACTGTGTCTACATCTTTAAATTTAGGCAATTGTGTAGCTTGTTGAAGTCCAGTAAACAAAGAGTCCTTCAATGCATCATCCAAGATGCATTGTCTTAGAATGTTAATTGCAAATAACTTACCACTAGTTTCACCATACAATATTGACAGTTGAGAGGCTAACCACATCAATACTCTAGCTAAGATTGGGCATTCATACGTATATTCACTCGAAACGGATTCCTTATTTCCCTCTAGTTTCAAATGTGCATTAACTAACCCAATAGCTTCGCTAGTCATAGCTTTCAAACACAGCTTAAACAAAAGAACTATATGACTGCTCATTGCAGAATCAATAACAATACCAAATTTAGGTGAATTGGCAATCACCCATGTCGGCAAAGAGCAGATCCTGCTTGTTTCTAGCCGAAGCATAGCCCGGAGAACTCTGTAAGAATAGCTGCACGGATAATCATTCCAGGACTCAACTTCAACCCTAATGGAATATATCTCAGAAGGAAGAAGCTCTATACAGCCAACAGGAAACTCTTTTGGATCAACATTACTATTTCTAATGAAATTCGAACACTGGGACAATAAGAAACTAGGCAAAGTAAGCATTGGAGGGGAGGGGTCCTTAAGAGGGAAGCTTACAACTTCAGGACAATCCGAGTATAAGAAACCATTCCGATCAAAACCGGAGTAGCTTTCCAGAGAGAAGCATAGTTCTACTTCGGGGTCATTGAGGGACTGATTGAAAAGGATATCCTTTCCCTCTGCAGATGAGTGGAGGTTGTGAGGGTAGCTACAATACTGGATTAGAGAATCCAATTCAGCAGATGATGAGGAAGGAATGCAGTGGAGGCTGTGGTTGAACAGAGAGGGAGGGGGGAGGCGGTGAGTGGGGTTGAAAGGACAAGGGATAAGAGCAGTGGGAGAGGGAGAAGCCGTCGGAAGAATACCGGAGAGTGAATCGAGAGAGTTTTGAGATAGGAGCAGAAGCGAAGTGAGGGCGGAGAGAGCAGTGGGGATATCAGATGCCTCGGCGGTTGTTGTGGTGGTTGGGGGAGGGAAGTGAAAGCCGGGAGGGAACAGAGGGCGAGGCGCGGAATTGGTGGTTCCCGGCGGCGGGAGAAATCCAGTAGAGGAAGGCAGTGCTGGCGGCAGAAGAGGAAAGCCGCCGGCGGGAGGCGGCTGGAAGGGAGGAGCAGAAGGGTTCATCTCACTCTATGGCTGCAAAATGCATAAAGGGGCAATCTATTAGACTATTAGTTTGTGTAACAATATTCTACTCGTATCTCCTTTAATTTTTTTATTTTTTTTGTAACACTACTCTTTAACTATAAAATTAAATATAATCTAAATAGATAAATGATATAAAAATTTGATATATCAAAACAATATCTTATCATAAGGTGAATTTAATTATATTAAATTTATAGTATAATTGAATGTATTTTTTCATAATTTGCAGTCAAAGAGTATTACTTTGGACTTAAAAAGACAAAACAAAAAAGGTTTTTAAGACCGGAGGAAGGAAGATCTCGAGATACACCTCAATTCCTGCCATCAAATCCAAGATGATAGGATGCACCCATGAGGAAGAGTGTCTTCTCTTCTTCCACACATTGCATGGTCGGACGGTGGAGTGGTCCAACAAGCTCCCACCGTGTGAGATTGATCCCTTCAATGAATTGGCTGCAAAGTTCAAGGCTAAGTTCTAAGAAAACTCCACGAAGAGAAAGAAGCTTACATACCCGAGCACTGCCGGGCAGACGGAGTCAGAGAACCTCACCCAATTCTTAACGGGGTGGATGGAAAAAGTTGACCAGATGGAAGATATGGAACACAAGATGATGTTGGAATTGTCACTCCTACTTAACCTCAGGGTCAGGGAGTTGTACAACGAATTTTGCAGGAGACCTCCTAGCACATACCAGGAGGCCTACAAAATTGCTTGGGAATATGCTGAAGCAGATGAACAATATCGGGCAAAGAAAGAAACTGAGTTAGCCCACTCAAAAAATAAGCCCACGCTAAAGTGTGATGGAGGCAATCAAGATGGTTCGAGCGACCCCCGACCTCCTTGCGACTCTATCATAAATGAGGTTCGGGATGAGAAGTGATATGAAATCTAAACTCTCGAAAAGGAAGGTTAAGAGTGGTCCCAAGCAGAAAGGTATTGTACTTACCACAAGACGAATTAACACGATACAAAAAAGTGTAGATGCCTCTGAAGCATGGCTCGAGCTTTGTGGGAAGGCGAGAGCATAAAAAACAACTTGACCTAGTCACAGGATGAGAACTGGCAAGGTGGACAACTTGACCGATCAAACTGGATACGCCGAACACACATTCACCTTCAACAAGCTCGAATGGAAGACTGTGACACAGGCCCGGCCTAGTACGCTGGTTACTATATCAGTCTTGCTCAGTATAATAAAAAAAGAAAAATATGTGACACGAGCCCATCCTAGTACGCTGGTCTCACACAGGTCTTGCACATATTAAAAAAGACTATAACCCAGTCAAACTGGTGCACTGGTCACACCGGTCTTGCGCAATATAAATAAAAAAATGATGAAAATATGTGACCTAGTCGAACTGGTACACTGGTCTCACATCGGTCTTGCACATATTTTCCAATGAGCCTAAGCCCAATAAAATTAGGTACACGGTTTCAGCAAAAAAGGGGATCCCGGTCAGACCGGAACGTCGGGCCTACCCCGATCTTTGATATCTTTTGTAGAAGGCTTTTTGCCGGGTCCACCACCCTACATGGGAGGTTGTCAAGGAGAACCAAAACTGCCCACCCGATCAAAGATTCAGAACTATTGTACTCGGGAGCTTTCTAAGATTTGTTCGTGTTGCATCTGTCTAGTTCATGCCAATATCGTTGGGTGAATGACTCGTCGCAATTGATTCATTTACTTTACACTCGGATGACTTCTCCAAGAATACCTTTCCCGCTTGCATGTCCGGCATCACCTTTGAAATGCTAATTTTGAAGAAGAGGCCAGGTTTGAAAGGAAGGGGAAGAGTTACCTAGCCTAGACCAACCCGTGCTTCCGAGGGGAGGTATGACCAAAAGAATGAGATCACAAGAATGGATGAGCTTGGCCACTTGGAGGACTGGCGCCCTTGCTCACCCGGGTGAAAGAGGCAACGAATTAAAAGACCAATTTAGAAGGATAACCTAGGATGATGAAGGTTGCCAGTCGGAGTAGCTTGGCCAAGCTTTAAAATTCACCTCCGTTGAAAGAAAGAAATAATTTCCCGATCAACATGTTATATGTTTCCCAACTGCTCAATACTGAACCAAGTCAGCACTTGAATTATTTTGCTAGCCCCACTGTATATTGGCAGGGCTTAATGATCTAGGCAAGACGACAATCAAAGTAAGATTGAAACATGGCGAGTTGAAGCTAACGTGTAGCCAATCAAATAGGGGAGTTACTCGTGTAATCCTTACCAAGCAAGAATGACATAGTCTAGCACCGTTCCTTGCACTAACGAGAGGAACACTATCCACTAATTCGATCAATTATACCACTAATTCGACTATGAATCAGTGAACGAGTAGCTCGGTCATCGGCCCGGTTCTGAAAACATAAAAATGTGATAAATTAGATTGGAATTATAGATTAATGAGAAAGAGTAAAAGGGAAGCAAGAAAATGGAAGAAAAACTTTGATTGTGATCTGGGCAGAACTCCATTACAGACCAACTGAAATCCCCCGCCTGCAGGTGCGAGGAGTACACACAGGTGAGGGCGCGAGAGTCATCGAACCACTCATCAGAGACGATGGCGGATCCGGCGGACACAACGCTGGGGCGAATGCTATTGGATGAGATCACGCCTGCTGTCATGGTCATTGGCACCCATTTCGTAGAAGAATCATGTCAGAAAAATGGAATCTCACTCATTGAAATGCTCAGTCCTTTTTGCAACTTCATTAATATTGACGGTTCTAGCTCTATCCAGACCCAATTTCTTTAATATTGAATTAATTTTTCATTCAATTCAGCTTCACGTTGTGCATTTTATTATCAACTGATACTTGATTATTTCTGACCAATTCCTCTTTTGAAAACTAGTTGGTATTTTGATATGAAAATTTCTTATCTTTTGTCTGGTGCAGTGCCAGTGAGGACTGCAAGTGATCAAACCTACAGGTTGAAGAAATTCAAGTTTCGATTATTTTATGCTTCAGATATTCGCCAGCCTAATGTAGAGGTACAACTAATAGCTTAGATGGAAGAGGAAATTACTAGATGAATTAATGTTGGAGCAGTTAAACTCTTACTAGTGCAAACCTGCACTCTTATCCATGAATTTCACATGCTTCATTGAGACTGGGGATGTCAATGGGTCAGGTTTGGATCGGGCAAAGCTTCACTCTCATCCATCCATTTACTATCCCTCCGTCACCTGATCCATACATCATCCTTTGAAATGAGTGTTAAATGGGTGAAAATAGTAATAATTTTTTAAATTACTAATAGTATTTCATTATACTATTAGAAAGGAAAAATAATAACAATACTAAATCATTTATTTTTTTTGACAATAAAAGTGTGTGAAGTTCTCATAAAGCAATAAACCCAATAAAAATAGAAGTTTAATGACATCCACAAAATTTAAAATGAATTATATTAGGGTTTTTTTAGAAGAGAACTAATAGATTGGGGAATTGGGCACCATCCCGAAACTCAGTAAGTTATCTAGATGACTACAGTATTATACTAATTCCTTAGTTCAAGTTACAGATGTGTAGGGTTTTTTAAAACTTGCAAGCGATTAACAATTTTTTTTATGTAGAACTTATGTGGTTGTGACTTGTATAGGAGATAGAGAAATTATGTGTATCACAATCTTTTTCTTAAAAAGAGTGTGAAAGAAAGTTTGGAGACAACCCAAATAGAGAAGTAGGAAGATAATTATGGCCAGAGTGAATATTTACATATATCGATGGGTCGGGTGATGGGTGTGAAATATTTTCACTTGCATCCAACCCAATCCATCATGTATGTATCATCCATATATTTTTGGGTTTTCATCTCGATTATGGTGGTTCAGATATCCATTTAGTTGGGTAGAAATTGTGATCCCTAATTTAGAGAAACTGCTTATTAGCTTGTAGTTTGACAAAGCTGTTGTACACTTGTCCTATTTGTCAACAAAAGCTATTACTACGTTATGATCTCTCATAGCTTAGATGTCACCAAGTGATCATAAGGCCCGGGTTAACTTAACTAAATGCTAGACAAGCGCCTTTTGGACATGTGTTTATGATAACCTTAACAAACATAGAATGTATTTTCAACTTCAGTTATACTTTATACTTCCTCCCTTCCAAAACAATTACTCCCTCCGTCCCACAAAACCTTTCTCCTTTCTTTTTTCATCCGTCCCAAAAAACTTTTCTCATTTCTATTAAAAAGTCACTTTTACCCCTACTAATTCTTAAACTACCTATCACATCACACTTTTTCACTACTAATCTACCCATCACATCTACTTTTACAGTTTTACCTATCACATCCAAGGGCTTTTTTGGAAAGTCAACACCAAAATACACTCCTCTTAAATCCCTTAAAAATCAAAACAAGAAATGTTTTGTGGGACGGAGAGAGTACAATATTAGAATTTTCACGCTTGCCCAGTGCACAAATTAAATCATTAATATATACAACTAAATTTTAATAAAAATTATAATAAATAGTTTAATGAATCTAACAAGATCCCACATGACTATCTTTTTACTTACGTATAGATCACAAAAGATGGTCACACAGAATGTATGAAAAGTAAAACATTTTGACCATCGCAATTATTTCGGAATGGAGGAAGTATTATTTAGGTTTTCATGTCAAGCACACTGACATTATTTATGGAAGCTAGCTGGAAGTGTTATTTTTTAAAATGACTACCTCATTTAAACAATGGTCCTTACCTTATCCTGATATGCTTGTTGTTCTGATTGTCACTTTTCTTGCCTCAAAGTTGGAAATGTATAATACAACAAGTGATTATCTCTTATTTTATTCTGTTTGGACCCTATGACATTGAAAAGATTTCTGAATTGGGTTGCCTTCATTATCATCTGTGTAATTTGGTGAGATTTTATTTATCTTAACTAGGCTGCAAAGGAGCGATTAAAGCAAGTTATAACTCATGCTGGGGAGAGAGATCATTCAGATTTCTGCACAGATCCCCCACAAATTGAGACCATAATAAATTGTATGTATTGTTTTCTCATAGTTAGTAATAGCGTCCCAAGTCAAAGCCAATCTTTGTATGTTCTGGCTTCTTCTTGTCTATTATAATAAAGGATTGATTTTGAAAAGCACAATCATCACAAAGAAATGAATCTTTCTGGTTTTCAAATTGAAGTGGATTTCTCTTGGTCACTCATTTCTTTTATTTTGATTGTTGTACTAGAAACTATAAGTTTTTTGATGATTTATTTTGGATTTAAAAGATGATGTTTCTGACATAATATGTTGCATTCCTATGGAATGATTCCCTGTTGATGCTCATCTGAAGCCTCTCAACTTGAGTTCCTACCATCATGGTTTCAGTTTTTCAACAGAGAGCTAGTGCACACAGTATCATTCTCAGAGCATGAAGCTTTTGACCATCCGGTGGCATGTAAGTTTTCCCCTCATGTTTGTTGAGCTTCTCTTTGTCCCTCTCCCACTTGTCATTACCTGTTCTCTGCCATCTAGAAATGATGTTTGATCTTTTTTGTGCTGTTACTCCATATTAAACTTCTTTGTGGTTTGCTTTTGATTTTCTGACATGCTTGCATTTTTTGAAAATAATTAGGTCTTTTGGTGGCTTCTTCTAAAGATGTGGATCTGAATAAACTTGTTGACCTTTTCAACAGTAATCAGTTTCCATCCCTCATGAATGATGGTGTCATGGACCCAAATATTCTCAAGCATTTTATATTGGTGCATGATTGCCAAGATGGCCCACCAGAAAAGTAAGTTACTGGTTCCTTATCTTTAAGATAATCTCTTTTATGTATAAATAATTGTCTCAACTCTCAATGAAAAAATAGTTTTACTTGTTTTGATAATCCAATGTCATTGAGTCATTCTGCGATCTGGTCATACTCTTCAAGAGCGTTGTTACCCAATACTTTTCTATACTTATTACTAGTAATTAGTCCTTTCTAGTATTGGCAGTATTGGTAGTAATAGTTTCCTATTAGTTTTATTAATCTATTTTTGTTTATATTCGTGATAGCATTATTGTACTTTGTATTAGATTAGGACTCTATTGACCTACTCACCAAGACTCTTGGGAGTAGCATAAATAGGGGTGAAAAATCATCAATAACTTTTGGGCCAGTTTTGCGAGTTTTGGAGATAGGATAAGATATCGGTTTTGAAATGTGAGAGAAATGATATGGTTTCTGAAATTTGAAACAAGTGTTTTTAAAAAATAGAAATGAAATCAAATAACAGTCACAACTGTTTGGTGAGCAATTAAGAAATCAAATGTAAGTGTTGGATAATGTTTTATTATAGACATATTATACGAGCAAAAATATAATTTATTTAAAATGTTAAATTAAAATGATTTAATTATTGTTAATGGAATTTTAATTTCTCATTTTATTTTTTGTTACAATTATTGTTATAAAAACAATATATTAATTTTATTTTATTAAAACCAATTTCAAATTTTATTTTATTTTATTTTTTTGACTGTTTTTTTAAAAAAATTTATCGAATAGTTAAAAGTAAAAATTTAGAAATTGTTTGGATAAAAAAGTAATATTTCGATCCCATATTAAAGAAATAGTGGAAAAATCTTATTGGGATATCCTGAAATGAAAAATGAGACTCACTTTTTTATTGGGATTTATAATATTAATAAAAAGAAATAAATATATGTTCACAAAAATAGAAAATTTAAAGTTTTGGATTCAATCTTTTAGAAAATAGCGATAGAAAATTGGAAAATAAATTATAACAAATAAATTGGAAAGATGATGGAAATATATAAGGGCAAAATATGAGGAAGAGAAGTTTGACTTTGGCCTTGTTTGGTGATTGTCTGTTTCCGTTGGCTGGTTTGAATGGCTGATTGAGTTAGCTGTTTTGACTGGCTGATGATACTAGCCATTAAGAAAAAATTGTTTGGTAAATTTAGTTGTTCATAAACAGGTGTTTGAAGTGAAAATTACATTTTTAGACATGCTTCCATATTTTTAGACATGCTTTCATATATTTTAATTAATGTGTTTTTTTAATTAATTTAGTTTTAAAAATTATGATAATAAAATTGGCAATTTTCACAACTTGGTGATTTTGGTAAAAATTTAATGAAGTTATTTTCACATATATTCATTTTCTATACGTATTAGCACTGGTGATTTCGCAAAATAATAATCATATCACCTTTTATTTTAAAGAAATTTGGATTTAATTTTTTAATATATAAAAATAGAGATTTATGTGAAAAGAATGAATTGGGAAGAAGATGGGCTAGAGAGAGAATGGAGAGAGCAAGTCAGTATAATTATGAAGGGAATTGTGCTATAAAAATGAAGGGATTTTTTTTAAAATTTGGAATGGCAGGGGCAAAACAAGAACACAGGGAAAAGGCCAAGTTGAAACACTCCTATAGTGGGCTTTTCAAATATTAGCCGCGGGGAACAAACTCACAAAGTGCCAAATTAAAGAGCGACCATCCAAACATTTCTTTTCTGGATGATTTGACCATATTGGCTTTTTGATTAGTCAATCAGCCAAAGGCTGTCTCAACAACGATTTCCCAAACATGGCCTTTGTACACCAAATCACTAATGCTGATATGAATGTGAGCATCTTGAAGTCAGCCAAATGAAGCCGATATGGAGTCCCTCCACTTTTGAAGATATCCCATATCTCCTGATTTCAATATTGGATCCATTTTTTCACCAAACATCTTTTTTTGAAACTTGAGATCTTAGATATTGAAATCCTTATCTGTTTTATTCACCAAACACACCCTTAGTGTTAATTCATCCGTGCCTTCGGCATGGCCAAGAATGAACCCACTTAAGATCGAGTAATTCTTTATCTTTACAGCTTTCATTCATCATCTTTGTTCCTCATCACGCATGTCCCGCTTAAGAGCAGCCCATATCAATTTTATATTGGTTCAGAAAACTTGGGATCGAGGCTTGGTTGTTGTTATATTCACTATTACTAATTCAAATGGTGCAAAAAAAAAAAACTTGACTCAACCTTTGTTAACTTTATGGGAATGGGATACCTAAAAAGGGATGAACAAAAAGTATCAATATTTCTTTTACTATTTGTTGATGCATTCAAGAGTGTGCCCCTTGGCCCACTCTTTGATTGCTATTTGCAATGCAACCTTTTTAAAGATTACAACTGAAAATTTGGTGTTAATCATTGCATCTCAAATGTCATTAACAACACTGTTTCTGATGCATGAGTTATCTTTTGCGGCAATTGCACTTTTATTCGTTGAATGCAGCCTCATGCTGCACAATGATGGCTGTATTTACCCATGTCTCTTTGCAGAGCAACCAAAATTCTGGCAGACATGAAGAGCGCATTTGGGGCAAATGATTGCCATTTGTTGTGCATTAATTCTTCATCTAATGGGCAAGAGGACCATCAAGAAAATTTATGGGGTTCTAGCGTAAGTTGATTAAGGCTAAATACATCTCATTTTGTTTGACATATATATAGCAATGTGCTATAACATTTGCTTCTAGGGGAGACTTATTAATGCCAGTGTTCTCTCTAACAGAAAAATGATGCCCCAAGTAGCAAAAAATTAGGCTGTTTTCTCAGCCACGATGACATAGAGGAGGTACCATCTATACTCTGTCTATTTTTAATTCTTATAGGCATTGCGATAATGTCTTAAAGATAAAGGCTTGTCTACCGACACATGTATAATCAGCGTGAAACCAAACACTTTTGGCAAGTGTCATCATTGCAATGTAAACCTTTTGAATATGTAGCTGAAAAATATTATGCACGAGCTGTCATCCAAACATATCATCCCTCACATGGAACAAAAAGTTCGTTATCTGAATCAACAGGTACTTCTTGATAACCTCTGATTTCATAGACAGTGCAAGATGTTTTAACTAACTCCAACAGAGCATTCTACTATCCTTTTTGGGATGTTGTTTTAATACCACAGGTTTCTGCAACAAGAAAAGGTTTCAGGAACCAAATAAAAAATTTGTGGTGGAGAAAAGGGAAGGACGACACTACTGAAAATCAGAGTGGCCCAATGTATGGTTATAATTAGACTACTTTGCTGCATGATTGTGTCATACTGATTTTCTTTTTCTTTGTACACATGGTTTTGAAAATGGATGGTGATAGTCACACCCCATTAGAACACTAAATTCACTCCATTTTGTCAGTGAATTTTTACCAAATGTGAAAAGTCATATTTATCCTTCACTATAAAGTATAAACCAAGTCTTCATCTTAAAAATTAGAGATGTCAGCCACCACCTGTGCCGGTGGTGCCACCGCCATTCCCTCCCTTGCTCACCCCACCAGCAACACCTTGTACTGCATCATCCATGTCATCCATGGATCTTAAAAATAAATATGAAAATTCTTGCCATGGATCTGCAATTTTTTTAATAAAATAATTAAATATTGCGATTGAGATGGAGAGTTGGTGTAGATTTTTTTGGGTAGGGATTAACATGGATTGAAGATTGAAGTTTTTCTTCAATTAGCATACAACAGTAAATTGAAGGACTTCTTTCTTCAATTAGCATAACAATAGATAAAAAAATGAAGTGTTCAAAAAAGAAAAAAAATAAAAAAAATGAAAAGTTGGAGTTAATTTCAGGCTCCTTTGCTTGCCACTGGCTGCATATCATGAATGAGTTAAGTTTAGGGAGTTAAGGCACCAGGATGTCCTTTGACTTAGGTTTTATTTTTTAAATTGAAAAAAATGATATTTAGGTTATTCAGGGTACCTAAATTGGTCCATAAATTTAATTAATACACAGTACAAAGTAAAAAAGGGAGACACTTCTAGAAACTTTAGTCTTCTCCCCTTGGAAGGAATGCATCTCGAGGACCGCTTACACTCTAAAAGTGTGTGCCTCCTTATGCCCAGAGTCTTACGCCCTCCCTCTTGGAAGGGAAATAGCCTTGAGCTCCTTTTTCTTTTTTTCAAGCATCTTTACTCATGAGTCATGACTGATATCATTTGTGTGATTGTGTGACAGGTATACTTTCAGCTCCATCGAATCACAAATTAGGGTTCTTGGTGACTATGCTTTCATGCTGCATGATTATGAACTTGCATTGTCAAACTATCGTTTACTCTCCACAGATTATAAGCTTGATAAGGCATGGAAACACTATGCTGGAGTTCAGGTAGATCTTGATATTACTTATGTGGATTGCAACTATGCAAAGTAATTTCGTACTTGTTAATCATTTTATTATCTATTGGTGTGTTGTAAATCACAGTGTTATGAGCCATGGCATTAATATGATGCAATGTACTTGCTCGAGTTACTGTTTACTGTGATGTAAATGCCAAACACCCTATAAGCCCAAGTGCAATTGAAGATTGTTAGATAATAGCTGTAATCCCCTCTAAAGCCTAAAGCTATTCAACCTGTTGAAATATGGGTAAATTTCAACCGAGGTACCTGAACTTTGAGTGTTTTTTGAATTAAGTATTCACAGCTGTAAACAAGACGTATGACCAAGTCCTTTTACCAATTACCATGTTGTGGACTTGTGGCATACTTTACACCTCATGAATGCCATGCCTTTGTATTACATCCAGTGAACAATATACTCCGTATGGAAACAATATGGATTTTGTCTTTATCATGTAATTATTGCAAGAAGTCGGTGCACATGGTACACAATTACCCGAAACTGAAGTATTTAAATAAAGAATCTCAGGACATGTTTGATATCATTCTGAATTTTCATTTTAAAAAACAAAAAACCATTTTGTTTTTAAAAAAATAATTATTTTAAAACATTTAACTTTTTAATAATTCTTTTGTCCCATGAAAAGGTTCAATACCTCTTTTCTGTTCGTCTCAAAATAAAGATTTCACTTTCCTTTTGAAGAAGGAAACGTGTGGCTCTTACAATTTCTTACTCTTCTGCACAAAATCAACAACACAATTGCACCATTTTGATAACCGTGCCTTGTCAATTTTGAAACCTTAATTTGGGACAGAGGGAGTACTCCATCTGTAGCTATGCTTTTTGGTTCAGTTAACCCTACATTTGATGTATATCATTCTCAAATACTTCCACATTTGCTAACAGAAACATACCAGTATTTTGCGTAGTTGTATACATTATACTCCGTACTTAATAATAATAATTGGGTGCCCACCTCAAGTCCTCAACAACACAACCCAAGTAGAATTTTATGAGTGGAGTCTGGGGAAGGTAGGCGTGCGTAGACCATACCCTATTGAAAAAGTAGAGAGGAAATTTCTGAATTAACCCCCCTCCCCCCCGAACTCAAAGAAGAGAACAAAAAACACATATTAGCAAAGTGAAACAGTAAAGGAAGAGGGAAATAAGTTCAAGGGAGGGTATTGAGGTACTTATTTTGTTGCTCAAGCCACTTATTCATAGCCAGTTTCAAACAATAGATCTTGTCACATTAAATTGCATTTTGGGCATTGAGGTAACACGGAATAAGAAAAGAAGATTACTCCAAAGAAATTATATGCTTGATCTAATAAATGAAATAGGGGAAGTCAGAGAAAAATCCTTTAGTACCCCATGGTTCATAATTTGCACTTAACAAGTGATGGGGAGTAATAAAAGGAACGTAAGAGTTTTGATCTTAAGTGGCGCCAAAAGGATTTTCCGTGAAATAGGAATAGAACACTATTATCCTCACACACCAGCATTGTAAGTGACTATATGTCATCTGCAACAATTGATCTTTGGGTTGCTGTAAAGTCAATTTTTGCTATATGATGGAAGCACATGACATGGTATTGTTTTTCAGAGTTATGCATATGTGAATGTAGATCGCTTTGCGGATGCTTATTGCATATTCTCTATAGGTGATCAATGTTCTATAACAATCTATTGTGCCTTTGCTGTTGGGAATCTAGTGTCATAGAAAAGTAAGAAGCAAAATATGGTATTTCACTAAAGCACTTTGTAGAACTCGGGTTGATTAGCTTTGTTACACATTGCGCATGCTAAATACATAAGCTCCAACTTTGGAATTTGGAGGATTGCTAGATAATATTTGTAAAGCCTAGAGGTATTCAACCTGTAATGTATTCATAACCATAAACAAAACTTGGGTCCAAAATTTTTACTATGACTTAGCATGCATTACACTTTATAAATGCATGCTTGTGTTTTACTTCCAGAGCAATATTTCAGAACAGTATTCATTCCTTCTTTGTTATATTCCCTTATAAAAGATGGAAAAAGGCTCCAGTTATATAACTATTTGCATACTTATCATTCATTTATTCATTTTCATTCCAATTCCAAAGGCTAGGGAAACGTAACACAACATTTCTCATTTCACTAAGAGTCTTGATTGAATGTTAAAGAGTACATCCCTAGGTATTCATGTACCTGACAAGTTCCTATCTACCATACATTAATTTTTAACTATTGAACTCTTAGCATTAACTCTTTTGCATAACCATCCGTTTATAATAGCTATTTTTGCTTATGTATCCTCATTTTTCCAAATTGTTCTCTTTATATCATATTGCAGGAGATGATGGGATTGACTTACTTCATGTTAGATCAATCAAAAAAGGATGCCGAATATTGCATGGAGAATGCATTAACTACTTATATTGTATGCTGCTCTCTCCTTTATGGTTTGAATATTGACAAATTATTCTGTAAAGTACACTTATGAGCAGCACTCTCCTCATACTCTTAATTTTACTGTCCACTATGTTGAAACAATAGAAACGACAAGTATTATGATACAGATATACAATATTATATAATGGGATAAAACTTACAGTTTGGAACAGAACTAGGCCTTGAGCCAAGCAGGCTGCCGATTTCTTTCTAATTTAAGTACTGTAAGTTTGTAACAAGCAAATCACTGACACCTTGTTATCTGGAAAATGTTATAATCAGATTACCCGTGGGAATTGTGCCTCGTGACTATATAAACTCTGAATTGGAGATGTGAAATATGACATATAGACCGAAGTGGATATATCTCCCTGTTTAGAAAAGAACAAAAAGTATTTGAAGTTTCTTTTGTTTTATCTTAAGAATGGATAATGTAGAACTGTAGATGGTACGTAGAGTTCCTTTGTGTGCAGTTAGCTTCCTTTCTTCCTTTGGGATCATTGTAGCCACACAGGAATGAATATTCTTTTTTATGAAAAGTTTAATAGCTCTTAATTTAAAGCATGTGAGAACCAGTTACTGTTTTCATGACAATAACATTAAAACACACATCTTCAAGGCATACTATCTAACATTAATCCAATATTTTTCTGCCTTGGTTTTCTAACATGATGTGGATATCTAATTTTAATGATTTCCCAGAAACTCGGGCCAGCAGGTCAAAGGAATGCTACACGGTGTGGTCTGTGGTGGATTGAAATGTTAAAATCAAGAGATGAGTATAAAGAGGCTGCCAGTGTTTACATTCGACTCTCTGGTGAGGTAATGCCCAGTTTATACCAATATCATAACAAGATGTGTTGTTTTTTTCTTTTCTGAAGGCATTCTATTTAGGAACCTCTGCATTCAGCTGTAATGCTCGAGCAGTCATCTTATTGTTACTTGTTTTGCACTCCACCAATGCTACGTAAATATGGTTTCCATCTTATTCTTTCTGGAGATCTGTACAAGAAATGTGATCAGGTTTCGTCTCTCATCTTTTCGTGTGTATATATAATTTGATGTTTGCACCCATTGGTAGATGTGGAAGTGTATTAATATATTAACTTTCTCCTTTACCAGATAAAACATGCAATTCGAACATACCGATGTGCTCTTTCTGTTTTTCAAGGAACTTCCTGGTGTCACATTAGAGATCATGTTCATTTCTACATAGGAAAGTAAGCTTCTGAGACATCTCTTATACAAATCATATCCTTATGCTAGTTTTCGCCTATTTCTCCAGCAGTATATTATCTCTAGTTTGCTCTCTAATCTTCGAAAGAATCGACTCTTATTTATCGTTTGATTTACTACAGTTTATGTTTTAGTAGTTAATATCCCCCTCCTGGTCTCAGGTGGTTTGCTTTCCTGGGGGTATATGACGTGTCAATTAAAAACATGCTAGAAGTCCTACTGTGTGGTCATCAATCCAAGACAACACAAGAGTTATTTCTCATGGATTTCTTTCAAATAGTTCAGGTAATTACTGCTTATCTTCTCTAGTAGTTTTAGTGCAAGGTCCTGTTGGAACATCTCTGAACTAGTCAACTAGATTAGCATTATGTTAAGTAGAACTAGATTTTAATTTCCATCATACCAAATATATTGTGAAATGCACTGCCCGCTAATGTTGCATCAGGCTCTAATATTTATTAACATGGTTAGAAGGAGAATGGACTTGGTTAGTATAACTACTAGAATCATTCTTCACATAGATTATAACATGATGACATTGAGGGTGGGGGGTTTGATTTCAATTCTGATTTTCATTCTTCTTTATAATCAGAATTGGAATAAGAATTTGAAGCTATAGTGCCATACAATATCATTTTTGAGTGTTTGTCATTACTCGTGGGGTACGAAATATAAAATCACTGTGAAGTGTTTATGAACATGTCATTTTAAAGTAATTCTCGTGTTAAATAACCAGAAGTATGAGGTCTATGATAAGATGTATTTTATTTTAAAACAACAAACCCGGTATATTCTCATCTTTGTTGGCATCTAGGGTCAACATGTACACAACCTTACAACAACAACACCAACATTACCCTGTGCCTCAATTCTCAAAGGCTCCCGCCCATTGCGGGGTCAGGGGGTCAGATGTACGCAGCCTGACCCCTATGTTCAAAACGTGGAACGGCATTGTGTTATGGTCGGCAATTGTTCAATTGCAGCAACAATCTGAATAAACTTTTCTGTCACAGAACCCAAAAGCTTTCGAACCAATGTCTCTCAAATGTAGATCCAAGATTGCTTGCTTGTAATGCAAGTTTGCTAATTTTACCAGCAAAGTCATAAAGTGACTCATTGTTCTTCATCTTAAGAAACTCAAAATCTTATTTGAGTGTCAATAGTTGCGCCTCCTTAACCCTGTCAACACCAACAAAGCGAGTCAAGGTTCCCAAATTTCTTTAGCTTCGGTAAATTGAGCAACTTATAACACGATCTCTTCTGGAAAAGCTTGAAACAGAAATGCTATTGCCATATTGTTCTTCTTTGGATCAGTTTTTGTTCCTGGTTCGATTACCCCCCAAATTGTATTGGCATTGAAAATTGTTTTGACCTTCACGGCCCAAATAGTGTAGTTTGTGGTGGTTAAAATTGGAACCTGAAACAATAGTGAACTATTCTCCCTTGTAGTCACCATCTGTCTGTATTGGTTGTCTCCCATTGCACAACTTTTCTTCCTTGACAAATTTCACAATATTTAACTTCGATTCCTTCCTAGGTTGTACGCCACCGGAAATCAACCATCAACCAGAAAACAAGCCCAGTACTTTTCCGTCTTCCAAGCCGCTAAACAAAAGCTACCCCGCTGATTTGTCTTTCGAGCGATGTTTGGTTGGATTACTTCTGCCAAAGAAAAAACTAGCCACTTGTTGTTCTTTGTCCTAGGTGAGGAAGAAATCCGGTGGAAGACTCAAGATCTGTTGTCGAGGAAGTCGCTTATGTTTTGTTTTACAATATGGTCGATCTCGTCCCACACACACCATTTTGGCCAGTCAGAACGTTCTGATACCAATTGTGAGAAAAAAACAGATCAAAGTAAAAGAATACTTTTTTTGTGGGGAACTACCCTAGATTCTTTGTGTTCTTTGATATAAATAGAGAACAAACCAACACAACTATTACAAGCTAACACAGCATGCAGACTATAAACTACCAAACACTACCCACAACTGTTTAATGAAATATGAAATACACACTAATTGACTCCATATAATAACTGACTCCATACTAACCGACCCGAACATTGACTCACTGGCCACTACCCATTCGGTTACATGTGATCAAACCCGATTGAGTCTAACACTGATTAAAGTGTGCTCCTTTGAATTATTCTCAACTCTCAAGCAGCTCTAATAAAACTGGTTCTGTTCCTAAGTGTTCATTGGAAGAGTACAATCACTTTTTGAGATGCAGATAGAAGCACCCTATTAGAAGAATTGCAGATCCAAGTGATTAAAACGTTTTCATACCTCACGTGGTGTAGAAAAGAGTGTGTGATATAGGGGTTTCATTAAATCAATTTTTTGCACAACTCCTCTGATCTCAAATACTTTCTTCCTTCTAAAGTAATCGCAATGGCCAAAATATTATCTTATTCACGTAATCTCATTTGTCTATCTTTTGTGATCTATATGTAAGTAATAATATAATCATTTATGATCTTGTTAGGCTCATCTCGATCACAAAATTCATAATATCAATTTATGATAGTTTTTACTGAAACATACTTGAAGATATTAGTGATTTGAATTTGTGCATTGGTAAGTGTGAAAATTCTAATGTTGCAATTATTTTGGAACATAAGAAGTATATGTTGTTTATGTTTGCAATATAGTCCAGCCTTACCCTTTATATATATCTTATCTAGACAACTAGAGCAACTGATAATGATATGGTTTTCATGCATACATTTTAAACTCTATGAATTTGTGAATCAAAATAGTAATATTGTGTTCTTTATTTTCAATTTTCATTAAATAACACAGAAAACAGGGAAAACATTTGAGGTCCCGACGCTTAAGTTACCTGTGATCAACATCCCTTCAATCCAAGTTGTGTTTGAAGATCATCGCACGTATGCATCACATGCAGCTGTAAGAAAATGGGACCTTTCATCTTACACCTCTTGTTTTTCTAATCTTAATCTTGTTGTGTTTGGTTATGCATTTACAATTTGGTGGTGTCACAATTGGCTTGTTGCTTGGTTAAACATCTTTTTGGTGATTATTGAATGTTAAAATCTATGGATTAGAACTACACAGAGTCACATATAGACCTCATTAACATTAAAGCTCATTTACAACTGATATCCATACTTTTAGGTTCCTAGTGCCTTTTGCTTTATTTCCTATATAAACACATGTAATGCAATCCTTAATGTAATCAGAAATCAGAATTAATTCAAACCAATGTTTATTCTCTGCTTCTGATTTTTCCTCTCACCTCGGCTGCCACGGCATGTGGTGGCTCTTGCCACCTGCCTAGTCCTAATATTTAAATACTCACGTAGTATTAATGCCTCACAATCTGAATGATGGTTTCAATAAATTTATTAGTGTTGTTGCTAGTTTCCTTATGTTTTGAAGATGGGTTGTTGCCTTTTAGTCTCAAAAGTTTTAATGTTGTTACGATGAGACTCTCTTATATAGTTCACCTTTTCTCTCTTGGTCGTGCTCACCTAATCAGAACCTTCACTTGGACATGGGAATCTGTTTTCCTAGTCCTATTATTATCTTCTTTTCTTTGGTCAAAGGCAACCTCTTTTACGAAGGTGGTCAAATTTTCACTCTCCCTGTTCTGACACACACCATACCACCTTTTTTTTCCAAAACTTGTTTTTCCTGTGAGCCTCCATCTTTGCCACAAACCCATTTCATATTTACTGAAGAAAAAGAAAACAAATGGACTGAGGTAGTTCATTGAGAAAAGCAGTTCAGTCTACTCATTGGAAATATTTACTGTCTCATTCGGCTCCAAGTCCCCAACTCAATATCTATTATCTCGAAGTCCTGTATGGCTTCAGTTCAAATGCCTTGCAATTCCTTTTGTCCTGGTTCAAATATCTGGAAATCCTGAAGCGCGTGCTTCAAATTTTCTTGAAGTTCCATCTAATTAATCCAAGCTTGAAACTTATGGAGTTTCAGCTTGAGGGAGTGTATTGAAATATAAGGATAACAGCTACACACAACCACACCTCTTTAACTTTACAGCTCATTTCACAACTCATATTCACGCTTTTCGTTATTAATGTCCTTTATTTCCTACACAAACACATCTAGTGCATGCCTTAATATGATCAGAATTTATGTCCTTTCCTATTATGCTTCTGGTTCTTCTCTCATTTGTGTTGCTAGGGGAGGTGGTGGCTCTCACTATCCATTTAGCCTTAGTATCTAAATATTCAACATGCTACGAAGGAGCTATGAAGGTAGAAGGAATGTGTTGTTTGTGTGTGAATGAGTTGCAGGTGGTGGTTCTCACCCTGATGACCACTCCCATATATTTGGTGTCTTTGGTGGTTTTTTTCTTTTTCCTCATTGCCCACTCAAAATAATAACAAGGTCTTACCAGATTATTATATTCAGTATTTATGCTTCTCAGATCACATTGCAAAGGAATGTTAAAAATTTCCTGGAAATTTGAAAACATTTAAATATTGCATGCACTTCTAGAGTTTTAGATGCTCCCGAGTCGTGAAGGACTTGGGACCTGCGTAAATTTCATTTCATTTTGAAGATGGGAAAAAAAGAGAATCACTATGTGATGTGGCATTATCTATTGCTAAGCATATTGGAACGTTATTCACTTATTCTTAAATGCCTTATTTGTTTTTCCAGATAACACTTTGAATCTTGTTCTTCAAATTATGTGCCACATTTAATGGTTCTAATTAAATTTTTCTCTAACAAGAAACACAATGGTTTCACATCCTGCATATGCACCAATAAATGTCCTAAATTCAGCTGCACACCTTTGTAAATTGCATCACTTAAATGGACTGGAGTTCCTACATATTCTTTTAGAGCTCTACCAGTGTCATGCATAACCCTCCCAAATTCAGCTGCACACCTTTGGGAATTGCATCACGTAAATGGACTGGAGTTCCTATATATTCTTTTAGAGCTCTACCAGTGTCATGCATACCCCTTTGCCCTAGAAACTTTGCCTGATTTCATTGCTTACCCTACTTCTAAAGTTTAAGCAGTTTACAACTCTGACAATTTAGAGAGCTTTTTATCTCTTTATTGCCTAATTGGTGACTCTGGTATCATCTTCATACGTGCCCATTCACACATTTCGAGATGGTTATTTATTCTTTGCCAATTGACACCTAGCACTTCAAATATATTCTACATTAATTTTTTTCTATTTGTTTTTTCCAAACCTCTAGGCCATTGTCAAGGAAAGTGTGTGGCAGTCCCTGGAGGAGGAAATGATTCCAACATTCTCCACAAGTAAGAGCAACTGGTTGGAGTTGCAGTCCAAAATTTTGCCAAAGAAGTGTAAAGATTCAAATATCTGTGTTGCTGGAGGTAAAACTTATATAAGTTGTTTGATATTATAGTCTTTCTTGGGACTTTACCTTCATTATGTCCATTTCAATAGAACAAATATGTCTCAATTTTTACAATGTCTTAGCTCCGGCCTCCGTGTAATAAAGGACTAAATACAATTGACACATTAGAGTTTTCTTGCATCTTATTTTCTATGAAGTTTTGGGAAGTAGATACAACAATGCGTCGGTGGTCTAACGGAAGCCTCTCTGCTTTTTACTGGGTTAAGGTTACGTACATCTTGAGTTTTGACCCCCCTAGACCCTAATGGAATTGAGATTATATTTGATTTTTTGTTGTACACTTTACATGGAGTCTGGTAATTGTTGGAGTTTTTGAGGTGTCTACCTATTTAATGAAAATCAGGTTGGAATGTTGGATACAGCAAGTTGTCTGTCTTTGTCATACTTAACTCACAATGACCATAAGTTACTCTGGCACTAAAACCCCTCATTTTAAATACACACACAGTAAATTCTCTATCCAGGACCCCCTCTGGACTAAAACTTTCTTCCTATTTCAGTTTATGAGGTTTGACTGAAGTTTTTTTTCAATTGAATTTATATAATTATAAGTGTAAAATTTAAAAATTGAATTAATATATTTAAAAACTACATCAAAAGATCTACAAAACAAGATGTGACATGATTATATTATTTTATCATGAAATGATTAATAATACTAGGCAAAGAAAGTGAATCATGCTTGATTGTACGAATAGTAATTGGGAAGAAGGTTTTAGGATGGAGGGTGTTAAAGATATAATGTTAAAATCTTATAGGGCCCGGCCTTTTACAAAGAAACTGTACCTTTGTATTGTAAAAATCTCAAGAGATTATTGCATTTTCCTTATGAAGGCTTCTACACTTGCAGGTTTAGAATTGAGAATATGACAATCACACACTACACAATCATTTTTCTACTGTGAGTTGTATGGGATTTTTGTTATTTATAATAAGTTGCTACTTTTAGGTCTTTATTTGTTATTAGAAAAAAAAACTATAACCCGAACCTCTATAAAAATTCAATCTTTATGTACCCCCCACTCCTCACAGGCCACATGTAAACACATGGCGACTAAAGAATATAGTACAACTAAGGGTTGTGTGGTTGGGGCAAGGGTCAGTTTCATATGATTCATTGTTGGATCTTTTTGAATTTCGGAATCAGCACTAGAATATAGCAGTTTGTGCAGTACTGCAGTTGATAACAGCTCTTATGCAATTGTTGCTTTCCACTTAAGTTTTTTATTTTAAAATAAAATATAGGTATTCATGATGGCGAATCTTATTTTACTCCCCCCATTTCAAAAAACAATTCCACTTTTACTTTTCACTCTTCCCATAAAACACTTCCACTTTCCATCAAAAAGTCTGTTTACCCTTACTAACCCTTACGCAACCTATCACATCATATCTATTTACTATTGATCTACTCATCGCATCCTACTTTCACGCATCATATCCAAGGGAAAAATTGGAAAATCAACTACAAAACATATACTCCTTAAATTTGCCATAAAGTAAAAAACGGAACTCTTTTGTGAAACCGAGGGAGTAATATATTTCAGTAAAGTGTGCAGCACATTATTCTATGTTTTTTCTCATTTATGCATCTTTAACATGGCTATTTTTTCTCAATTTCATTTTAGTAAAATGTGCATTTCATTAGTCTATATTTTTTTGGGTTTATGCATCTATAACATGACCTTATATATTTTCTCAATTTTGTTTCATGATTTACAGAGGCCATTAAGGTAGACATTGAATTCAAAAACCCACTTCAGATACCTATTCCAGTGTCCAATGTTTCTCTGATCTGTGTACACACTGTGAAAAGTGACGCAGCTACCCCTGGTAAGGCACTAGGATCACTTTATAGTTTATACAAAGAAATAACACACACACACACACACACACACACACAATACAGGGTCTGGTTTGAGTGCAAACAGCCTGAAAGTGTGCACTTTTTAGTAAAATGATGTGCACTTTCCTAATGATCATGGTGGTGGAAGTAGCACTTTCAGGTTTTTAAGTTTTTTCTCTTGCATCTTTTGAGCCCTTTCATCTACTTCAATCAAATGCACCATAAACATTCCCATTTTTACCCAAGGAGCATTTTTTTACACACACATGTATATGCATGGTATGCATGTTTGGAAATACTACATACTGATTCGCCACTTTGCCAACATGCTTTATGAATGCGTTGTCCCCATATGTGCTCGCATTTAACCTCATAAAGCATGTGACACCCTACCATATGCTATATCTTCAAAGGATACATCTTGTGCTATTAAATTTATTTGGTAGCATATTAAAGTATTTTATATTACAAGTAATGCGTCCCTTTCGAGAAATGGGATAACGCATAGTGCTTGAATTAGTTTCTTTATTTCTCCCTTCATGATGTACTCTAATGCATCTATGATTCAACACACAATACATTATTGGATAGTGCAGATGCAACAAATTTAAATAGTAATCAGTATGCCAAGGAATCCACCATCGCAGTGGTTAGTGGGTATGTAGATATAACCCTTCTTAATGCATGTTTGTATGTTTAAATATTTCTGTATCTGCTCTGCTTATTGATGCTGATTTCAGTTGTGCACTAATTATGATTATTGCAAATGTTGATGAATGACTCAGGGACTTCAACTCTGATACACCTTCATATACATTGTCTGAGGTTGACATTGTGCTTGGAGGAGGTGAAACTACAGTGGTTAGTTATTCATCAATAACTAATAAGAGAGTTATTCCCTAATATTTATTACAATAAATCTGAATTTTTTTGAACACTAATAACTCCATTACAATGTATTATCTTTTCATGCTTTCTCAACCTATTAAAGCACACAGAGTTACTGCCCCCACTAGGGTTCGAAACAGTGACCTCCCATTTGGGAGAGTCACCTTGATGCCACTGGACCACAAGGTCTTTGGCTCTGAATTTTAGGCTATTAATCTGGGCTTTGATAAAATAATTTATAAGAAAGAAGTTTTACTGATTATGACTCATCAACTGCTAAGAATAGTGATTACTCCCTCCGTCCCATAAGCAATGTCAAACTTTCCATATCAGGCGTCCCAAAAGTAAAGTCGCAATTCCTTTTTTTAACATAACCTACTCTACCTTTTCAATCACTTTAACACTCTCTCTCTTAATCAGACCTACTAAATTCTACCTTTTTTTCATTCAATTAGCCTACTATCCCTACATTTTTCAATCACTTTTACACTTTTTCTCCTACTTCAACCACATCACATCGAATTTGCCTTAATCTTTGATGTTTTCCATTCTTGACCTTACTTACGGGATGGTGGGAGTATATGTAATATAACAGCAGCAACAACCTTATTGTTAATCTCAAATGTCCAAGGCCATCACCAATATTTTCATTTTCACTCTTCTATGCCATTCACCACGTGTTAATTAAGCCCCAAAACTAATGTCCTTGACTCCTTGTTTACACCCTCAGGCCATGTCATTTTTGTTCTATCCTGACTCCTTTTTAACTCCAAAGCGCTTACATATCAAGGAACAACTAAAACTAATATTTTATCAAAAAAACTAGTAATATTTTATCAACCAGAAACGAAAGGAGGCATCCATCAGTTTTGCATCATTTGATCTCGCTCTTGAATATTAGTTGGTTTTCTCTTTGGTTTTCTACTGTGTATATATCATGTGTCATGCACTCACGTCGAGCCTAACTAGATATATTTTTGAATAATGCATGTACTGCCAAATTATGAGTATCTTATTGCACACGAGTATCCACCGCTAAATAGTCCTTTTTTATTGAAATCATCAGGTACAACTGAGTGTTACTCCCAAAAGAGAAGGCACTTTGAGAATAGTGGGCGTGCGATGGAAGTTGTCTGGTTCTGTAGCTGGATTTCTTGAATTTAATACTGATTTAGCCAGAAAAAGAGTTGGAAGATCTAAAACAAAATCTAAGTGTTTGACTGATAATCTGCAATTCTTAGTGATCAAGGTTCTGCCTCATTCTCTGCTATGCCAAATGCATATGTTATCAATGGCAACACATACTGTATCTAATCCAAGATGTCTATTACAAGCATTTACATTTTGGAAATACTGCTCAATATGCAGAGTTTACCCAAACTTCAAGCCTTCATTCACCAGCTACCTAAAACAGCTTATGCGGGAGATTTGAGGCCTATCACTTTGGAGTTGAGGAATTCATGTGAAATTCCCGTGAAGGTATGACCTTATAAAACACTTTTGAAAAGGTCAAAGGAATAGGTTTTCTTTTAGAGATGTGCATGCTAGTATAATGTTTGTGTCAACTATAATGTGAATGCGCTGAGCTTTTGATATAACATTAAAGCATATGTATGTTGATGCCACAACAACAGCATACCGAGTATAATTCCAACACCGTTGGAATCTAGGGGGGTCAAGATGTACACAACCTTACCCTTGTAAAAAAAGATTTTTCCATCAGACCCTTGATGGTTTGCTGCATTTATTTCCCAAAGCATCATAAAAAGTAAGAAGCAAGTAAAGTTTAATGTGCCATTTTGATTTAGTCCATTATTTATCCGAAGCTAAGGCATGGTAAAATTGTCTCTTGTAGTTCCATTAATTCATTGTATATAAATCTTCTTGATTCTTGTTTCTTATGTCTACACTGCATATGTTATGACAGAATTTAAAGATGAAAGCCAGCCCTCCAAGATTTCTACAAATAGGTCATAATGAAGCTACGCATATCGAATTTCCCGCTTGGTTGGAGAAGGAGACTCAGTCTACTCAAAATCACATCCAATCAAAGACCGCTAAAGCATCAGATGCTGTTTTTCTGTTTCCAGAGGTCAATCTTAAACTGCTTTTTAGAATCAGTTCCTAAAAGATGCACAAGCTTCAATTTGTGACTTTACAACTTTGTTTTTCAGGATATGGTAATTGTTGAGGGATCACCTTCCTTGTGGAATCTCTGGCTTAGAGCTGCAGCTCCTGGAAATGTTTCGTTATATGTAACAATATACTATGAAATGGAAGATATGACAAGCATTATGAAATATCGCACCTTATGCATGCAGTTTAATATAAAGGTTTGTCTCTTTTTTCTCTTCCAAAATGAGTGCTAATGCGTTTTCTTTTTTATCTCGAACCGGGGGCCTTTTTACAACAGCCTCTCCACCTTTAATAGGTAGAGGTATGTTATGGATCAGGGTTTAATATTTATTTAGTTATTATTATTATAATTATTAATTTTCTATAACTTATTATTATTATTATTATTACTCCCTCCGTCCCACAATATTTGTCCACTTTCCTTTTTAAATAAGAATAATCTATGCAAACAGCTACCCTACTCTTGCTAGTAATTTACTCCGTATCACTATCTTAAAAATTTCACTATGAAAGTCTGGTTTGAGTAAAAGCTAGCTCTAGAGAATACATGGTGCACACTGAACAGTGTCAAACTCCATTGCTTGACCTTTGTTCATGTGAAGTTCTTCCCTATCTTCTTTTGAATATTTCACCATCTTGTATTATTCATTTTTCCGCACAACATTGTGATTGAAATTTTGGATGTTCATTGCTCCATCTTCTCAACCAAAGCCTTTGAACATCGAGTTACTGTTCACCATCTTCTCGTGGTGACGCCCGAGATGGGTCCTCTAATTTCTTCTCCGTTGATTGAATCGCCTCTTTCGTCTTTTGATTTCTCTACGACTTATGAAATGGTGTGATCTTTGCCAGATATGAACCTCTTAAACTTTGTAGATCTGGAGTATATATATGTATGTATGTATGTATGTATGTATGTATGTATGTATGTATGTATGTATGTATGTATGTATGTATGTATGTATGTATGTATGTATGTATGTATGTATGTATGTATGTATGT
>OOIL02000923.1:17677-57707 GCA_900332095.2 Cuscuta campestris
CTATTTGAATTTGGGTGGTTCAGTTACTGGTTAGAAATTATGAAATTATTATGACTAAATAATACGGAGTACTCCCTTTGTTGATAGATTTAAAAAATATTCATGCGCCAACTTGTTTAATTTGTGGAACTTCACGTGTCCGTCTATAATTCACCCCGGGTATATTTTTTAAAATTCTTCACCAATTATCAATTATATTTATTTGAAAGCATCTCCGATCAAACATTTTAAACTAAGGATGAGCCTTTTTCGAGGATCTAAAGATGAACATTGCTTCCGAATGAAAGGAGAAAATAAATACAAATTAAAATTTTTATTTACATTATTTACATTAAACTATAAAAAATGTTTACTTTCAAATTTGTTAAAATCAAATTACTAGTTTTTTTTAATAGTATTCTCATACTAGAAAATATAAAACTAATGGTCAATCCGCAAAGACCATTTAGGAAAAATCTCTAAATCTCGATGATAGTAATTACCAAAGTACCTCTTAAGCATTATTCTCATTTTTTTAGTGCCACCTCAATACAAGTAGTTTATTTTCAATAGAAATTTGGAAAACACATAATCATAAATTACCATTTTGGAATTCACTCTTTAAGGCCAAATCAAAACAGTGTTCTTAAACTATTCTTAATCTAAGACTAAGTTATATTGATAACGAGGCTATTAAACTATAATTAATTTAAGGCTAATTGATAACGAGACTCTTAAACTATAATTAGTTTAAGGCAAATTACAAAATCATGACCTATCATGTGAGTCTTATAGGTCACGCTCAGAAACCGAAAAGCGATCTGCTCACCATTGGGTTGGGTGGTATTCCAAACGAGTAATCATCTAGTTTGGTTTGTAGATCCTGTACGTACGTTTTAACCCGAGGCATCAGATATCATAATAGCAATGCCTAACTAAATTGATCACATGAAGTCTATCTTAGAGTTTTTCTAGAGAGCCTTAATTGTTCATAGTCATCATTTAATCAGGATATTATTTAATCAAGGCTCAATCATCATAATCAATAAATAATAATCATCATCATAATATTTAAATAACAAATAGCGGCCTAGCGTCGAGTGTTAACACCCTAGCTTACCGTCATGCATCAAATAAGGTATTAGAATTGATCAAAACATTATATTTAACTAGAAAATGATATTAATACTGATTTATAATTGAAAAGTAGCAAAATAGGATTTTCTAGATTCATTTTCGGACCTGGTTTATTTCCAAATAGTACTGGTTGTGCTATGGCGGTAGCTTGTTATCGTGCAGCGATAGCATTTTTCCACTGCTACTGCGTACCAAACACAGACATGAATAGTACTTCGTCTTTTTCGTTGGTTCAAGCTTCTTAAATATAATCTTTTGTTACCAAACTTCATTTTAACTATATAAAAATGTTATCTAACATTCATATATCATTTTTAAACAACTTATTTGAAGTTTTGACAACAAAATCAAGTTTGGTGGTTATGAGTATAAAAATATTTATATTTTGAAATATATTTGAATCAACATGTTCAAGGATCATTCCACGCATTCGAACGTTGTTTAAAATCATGGTACAGGCCTGGAATTGACATGATGAAACTCAACGAACGAACGGGAACAAAAACAACGTCGGAATCCATGAAGTTCGTCACTTCCCGTCACCACAATACAAATGCTAATATTTGGGTCATATCTCCTTCGTTACTCAATAAAATCACGAACCGTTTGAAGCTACGAATTCATAAGACATAAGGCCAGAACTTTTGTGAAAAACCAAATTAAAATAACAAAGTTTAGAAGGTATAAAATTGCTCACAAGTGGACTGATTTGCACAGAGATTCTTCTTCTTCTTCAACATTCCGATGTAACTTCCGACAACAACCACGACTTACTCTGGCGACTTATCACTTGCGGCCTACTCTCTATACTCTAATAAAACTATAGGAAGAAGAAAGAAGAAGATTGATGGAGAATTGAAGGAGGATGAAGCTCCTTAAATAGGCTAGAGAAGAGGAAGAAGCGAAGGTATATGTCATGGGAGATTTGCAGCATCCTTGCTCGGCAATTCAGTGGTATGGAGAATTGAAGGAGGATGAAGCTCCTTAAATAGGCTAGAGAAGAGGAAGAAGCGAAGGTATATGTCATGGGAGATTTGCAGCATCCTTGCTCGGCAATTCAGTGGCTTATTGCTATCGTGGGAGATTTTATACGCCTCTTAGTGATTATGAATTATTTTATCCTAATTGGAGTATATTTTTTTATCCAACATTCTCCAAATTAAAATGCGATTGCACCGTTGCAGTTAGAACAGTCAAGCTCGACACAACTATATAATTTTCACATTTCTCTGAAATACTTTTTCTGACATCATATTTTTGGGTGTTTGACTTTAAAATAGTCAAAATTGATTTAATTGACATATAATTAAAAACATTCTCATATTCAATTAATATTATTCAATCTAATGATTTATTCTGATAAATCATTTTACAAGAGTTCACATCATTGATCACTTCTTGATTTTATACAAGTTGCATATTTCAATATTTTAAAATTGTCACAGCTCAAAATTTATAAATCAGATTTGTTCATGAAATGTACCGTTGGATTCATCTCTTCGAGACCTATCCATAAAACTCAGCTTTAGCAAAAGATTATTGTTTTTAAAAATTTCTTCATTTTTGGTCAAAGATAGAAATAATGCATTGTTGTACTCGAAGAAATAATACTCTTTAAAATTTCTTCATTTTACAGAGTTCACATCTTTTCACTCTTGTCCAGAGATGACACCTTAAGAGGTGGTTTATAATCAACCACCTCCTATCATCTGCTAGAAGAAACCAATATGGATGTGGATAGATCCCTTCAAAGAAGAGAAGTATACAAATGTTGAGGTTTAAACTACCAGTTGCTCAAAACCGGATGAAAGTTCACCAAAAGGAAAGACAAATAAAGGTAGGAGAATGGGTGTGGCTTTAGCTCCAACCCTAACCATGCTGCAAAGGAAAAATAGAAAACTAGCTCTTAATGTCTATGGACCATTTCAAATACTAGCAAAAGTGGGGAAGGTAGCGTACAAGTTGGAGTTACCACCAAATGCACAAGCCCATCACACATATTATGTGTCACAGCTCAAACTTTTCAAGGGAATTCTTCCTAAACAACCACATATTCCCATATGGGTGCAATGATGAAATGTGGAGAAGACAATCAAACCTATTGCTATATAGAAAAGGAGATTGGTCAAGCAAGGTGCTAGAGCTGGTATCCAATATTTGGTGCAATGGGAAGGACAAGGGATAAAAGATGCTTCATGGAATGATGCTAAAGAGATTGAGCAAAAATTTCTAGAATTTTTTTCTTGTGTAGAGCTATATATTTCGTATGCGGAAAGCTTTGTCTTTAAGGGGCAAAGAATGGTATAGCTAGATGCCACATCACGTAGATTGTGGTAGTTAGGTGGTTAGTTGAGCTGTTAGATTCTAGCCACTTAATAAATACTACTCATTCTTGATTGTACATGCTCATTCTTGAATAATCAATACAATCCCTTCTCTCTTTAAATCTGTCTTGTTACTTCATCTTCAACCTTCTAATGAATTCCAAAACCATCGTCAAAGGTCTCATCTAGCTCGTTTAGAGAACCTTCCTGCATTGTGTTGTCTGAACATAAGATCGAAAAAAATAGAAACTAAAAAAACTTGCATACTTTGATAAAATTGAAATCTAAATAAAAAAACATACTGGGTGGACTCAAATAAATGGAATCATATGAGAAAAAGGAATTGAAGAAGATTAATGAACCAAAGCAAGTAAGCGAACAAACGTGACTGATGGTGATTGAAAGGGGGAGAAGATGATGAGTTAGTAAAGAAAGTGGAAGGCAATGAATTAAAAGATGGGAGAAAATGATGCATGAAAAAAGCAGTGGAAAAAAAGTTGGTGGAGGGTGGGAGTGAATTACATAAGTTTGAGATAAGGAGGGTAAAAAACATGTAAATTATTTCAAAATTAATGGAATTTAAATTAAACAAGAGGGAGCATAATATATATTCATATAAACTTCTTAAAGGTAGTTTATACAAAACTATAAATAAATTTAAGGAAAAGAAAGATTCAATTTTAAAGCGGGAGAGAAATCATAACAAAATCACAATTTTTTTTTAAAAAAAAAGAAGGGTTAAAATTTAACGTAGGTAGATTGATAGTTGGGATTAATTGTTGTAATAATCCCCAAATCTTGGCAAAACGAGATTACAAGCGAGTATAAACCACCAATTTACAAACAAAAAAAAAGTATTGTTTTCTTAATAGTAAAAGGTCAGTCACACGTCTCGATCTACAAAGCTTGATTCCCCACGTTTCAAATTCATTATTTTAGCTCCCTGCAAAGAAAAAAATGCAATAAATCAATACTTGATGCACATACTCCTTATGACCTATAGAGTCACTGGTTAGGGATAATTTTAGGGGCTGTTTGTTTCAGCATCTTAATGGTTCAGATGTCTGAATGGTTCAGCACTTAATGGTTCAGACTGTTGGTGAGCAGATGTCTGAATGGTTCAGACATTTGCCTCTGAATGGTTAAGTATTATATAGAATCTGAATGGTTAAGACCTCTTATCTGAATTGATCAGACATTTGCCTGTGAATAGTTAAGCAATATACTAGCTCTTAATGGTTCAAACCTCTTACTGGTTCAGTACTTAATGGTTCAGACCTCTTACTGGTTCAGCACTTATTCAGAAGTTGCCAAACAGCCCTTAATATTGTAACTCTTCCTTTGAGAAGCAAATAGAACCGAACTAGAAATGATACATATATCCAAAATACTCGCACAAAATTGTGACTTTTATGCAAAATATATTAATCTGAGAAAGATCCTGATGATTACGCCAATGAAACTAAGGATGCGTTTGGTGAGCAAACAGGATATGGCTTTTGATATCTTCGGACATCAAAATCTTTTTCTGGTGTTTGGTGAATCCAAAAGACATCGAATTCGATATCTCCAGATATCATAAATCTTCAAATTGAAGGGTTTTGATATCTCCCAAATTTGTGAGATATCAATATGAAGGTTTGATATTTCTTTCAATCGTTGATCATTCCCCGTCACCGGCTACCATTGCCACTACCAACCACTCTCTTTTCCGGTTACCCCCGCTTATCAATAATTAAATTATGATTTCAAATCTCTCCAAACAAATTTGTTTCAAATTTCAAAACGCATATTATTTTTTCAAGATTTCATAACCTATATCTTATCATATTTCTAAAATTTACCAAACGGGCCCTAAGATAACAATAATTATCCTAATAATACGCATATAAAAATTGAATAGTAAAATGCAATAAAAACCATTTTGTTATGCATATATAAAATTATTACTAGTGAACAAGAGCCTCTTTAAAGTTAGCTCTTCATGGCAATAAAAAAAGATTTTAAAAAGACTATTTTGCCCTTTTATTGTCCCGAAAAAAAAGTTTTCATATTCCAACCAAGACCCAAACTAATTAATCGTATAATCAACTAGACAGATTTTGTATTTACAAACCTTGTTCATGCTCTGTCCAAAACGTTGGCTTTGACAAGATTACACGGCGTCACCGTGTACTTGTTTTGGAGCAAATGAAAAGGAAATATTGAACCTTTTTAGGATAGAGGAAGTAAAACAAAAAGGGCAAAATAATAATTTCCATCAATTTTTGTTCAAAGTCAATCATGGTCTACGAAGAACTAGTTTTTAAATAACAAGGGTTTTTGGGAAATATTTGATGCAGGGAGTCTGTTTTTCTAATCAAGCATAGCAGAAGGGCTTTTATTGAATTTCACTAAGGCCCCGTTTGGTACACGGAATTCAAATTATGGAATTGGAATTGAGGACTTCAATTCCAATTCTGGTGTTTGGTAGCACAAAAATTATGTGGATTTGGAATTGATAGTGCAAAAAATGAATTGGAATTGATGAATTCAATTCTATGGAATTGAATCCCATGGAATTTCAATTCCAATTCAATTCCAATTCCATCAATTCCGTATACCAAACGGACCCTAAAAAAATTTAAAGAAAAAAAATAACTATAACCATTCAAAAGCAATTGGAAAGTTTAACATCATAATAGTGCTTACAAAATAGCTTTCACGGCATCATCCACTGCATGAATCATCATTTTCTTCACCTGTTGATAAAATGAAGCTTTCAAAATCAAGTTCCTAAATCTCTTGCATTTACATCTACAGACAAATGCAACATAGAGTAGACCGAATTACAAAATGTAATCTCTCTGTCCCAATTTAAGCTGTATGTTTATTATTCACAATGTCTAACATTAAATAATGCTATATATCGCCCATCTTTTGTTTTGTAAAACTTTTGATGTAAATTTTAAATATTTATAGACACTCACAAAAAGATATTTTTGAAAGAAAACACAACCCACAAACAAACACCAAAGCCATATATTATACATCTTACATCTTTAAAGGAACTTACTTTCTTTTTAAGTTGTCCCAAAAAGGTCTTATTTCATTTAATGGTTCACATAGAATTACCTCTAATTTATCCTCTTTTGCCCTATGATCATGGGGAAGTGTGCGGAACTCCTCAGTCAATCTAATGCACTCCCCAACACTTTCAGGCGAAACAAAGTCAACTGCAACTTTTATGCATGACTGAAAACAAAGAATGATAATACGTTATTGTCCATCCAAACATGAAAATCTAGACAATTACCCATACCTACGAACTGGGTAATTGAAAAGAAGACACATAATCAATATTAAAACATCCTGAATATCATTGGGCAAAAATTATTACTCCCTCCCTCCCATTTCTTTCTTCTCATTTGATTTTTGTGGGCAACGTTTCAAATTTTGACCATAAATTATGAAAAAAATACATTGAATCGTGATATAAATTTAATTAATATCAATAGATATATTTTGAAACGTAGCTTTGAACTATCATACTTTTATATTCTATATTTATATATAAATAGAAATATTTATGGTCCAAGTGTTGCAATAATAGTAACAATAATAGGTAATAATAGACTAAGAGCATTTTTAGTGGTGGGGGAATGTTTGAGAAAAGATGTTTGGAAGAGAGAAAAGTGAGAGGAAGGGTTAGAGTAAGGTGAGGAAAAGAAGAGAGAGAAGGTTACAGTAAGGTGAGGAAAAGAAGAGAGAAGGTTAGAGTAATTTATATTTTACTCCATCTAGTTTTGTTCTTAGCTACCATCACGACATCTCGATAACTTATGTTTGTTTATATGTTTTCATTAATCATTAAATAAGCTATAATATTCTTTTCACATCTTGTTTTTCTATAGTTTTATATAGCTTTATTTGAAAATTTTCTTGATATACCAATTCTTAAATAAAATAGTTTTAAAAAGATAGAATTTTACACGCTCAAGTGGGAAGAAAAAATTGACGAATGAGAAAATAGATGTAGCAGCTATGAAGGAAGTAAGCTTATTATTGAACAGCAGCTGTTTCTTATTTCAGAAGTGAAAAGGGAACAAGTGAAGGAAGCTCTCTTTGGGATTCCAAACTGTAAGAGCCCGGGTCCAGATTAGTAGTGGCTTTTTTAAAAAATAGTGAGAGATTATAGGGGAGTTGACTACTACAACTGCACTGGATTTCTTTATGAATGGGACTTTTTTGAAGCAAAACAATTTAACTTCAGTTACAGTCATTCCAAAAGTTGAGGCCTATTGCTTGCTGCAATGTTATCTATAAGGTTATATCCAAAATTTTGTGCAGTAGATGGAAGCCTATCCTTCCAACTATTGTGAACCAGAACTGGGGTGCTTTTGTAAAAGGAAGAAGCTTAGTTCATAATGTCTTACTTTGTCATGAACTGACTAGAGGGTAAAAGAGGAAAGGTATATCCCCTAGGTGTTTAATTAAACTTGATATTAATTATTATTATTATTATTACTATTATGGCATCATTCGGAAACCTCAAACAACAAGATCTTTTTTAAGGAAACAACACTTTTATTAATTTGAAAGCAACAAGATCTAACTGAGAATGAACTTCAAAAAAAGGCTAAAAATGCTTTACAATTAATACGTAACAGACCACTTCTTCCAGATGTTCTCATCACTGATGGTAACGTTGCGTCGCATTACCGGGAGATCCTTAGTAAGCTGGGCATTCAGATATCTGATAGTAAGTCAATTACATCACATACTGGATGCATTGAGTTTGCTAAGCGATTTTGGGTTAAAGGAATTGACCCCTATTTCCGTAAGGGCCCTAACCGGAGTGAACAGCTCAATTGGTCCGTGTGTCGTAGGTGAAAAGTACAACGTTTCTAGTATGAACGTTTTGCGGGCCCCACTAGAACCTTGAGGCAATAATTAAATAAAAATAAACAAATTAATAGGGTAAACACAAACATACCTTCAAGTTCCTGACTTGATGAGGGCAACCTGCTGGTATAAAAACAGCATCTCCTAACCTTTGAACAAATGTCCATGCTTCAACCCCTGCACAGTTACATTACATCACAGCACTGGTGATTTGGATTTAAAATCAGATAAAACAGTAAACATACAAGAACTAACCATATTCCTCTTTCAGCAACTTCTTGTGCTCAACAGTCAAGTAAAAACTTTGGTCATGTATCGGATGAACAACCTAAGTGAAGAGAAGACATTACATAAATGTAATTTGTGCATTGCTCTAAATACTGATTAGTAAATATTAAATGAATGCAGGAGTCCAAACCAGTGGTACTCGGCTGCCATAAATATGTCTGAACTCATTGAAGTGTTTCCTGAGATATGCTTCCAATTTAGGGACATCTTCCCTTCTAAAGATGTCCCAGAGAGCACCTTCAGATTCTTCATACTCGTCCGATATAGCTCCATTATCAGATTCTTCAATCTCAGGACAATCATTTCCCTTTGGATCCCTTTCCTTCTGAGATTCATTCTTATTCTTCCTAAGTTTCCCACTTTTTTTAACCCGCTGCTCCATTCCACTCTTTTCTTCCTGCTCAGTTTTGCCTCTACTTCCCTTAACTCTACTTCTCAAACATCTTTTAGATGGCATATTTTCATCACAGTGGTTTTCCGACCCATTAATATTCCCACTCCTGTTTTCATCCACTTCACTGTTTGGATCCCCTTCTAAAGCATGTTTACCATTCTCAACACCCTCAACTGTTCCATAAGCATTCCCATTTTTCTGAGGACTTTCTTCTTTCATGGCATTGGATGTCAATAGTTCCTTCTCATCCTGCATAGCATGTTTCATTTTACGTTCTCTGATACGCAAAACTTGATCAGGTTTTAGTTTTGTCCCTTGGATATGTAAAAGAACATTCACCTGCAACAAAATTTCAAAACAGTTTACTTTTAATACGAGTGAACGTAACAACTGAAACAACAAATATGGAAAAAAAGGGCAGTTACTTAATTTTCTTCTACTATTATATTTAAACATGAGAAATTACTCAAAATAACTAAAAAACAAAATCTTGCAGAGAAATATGGAAAAAAAATTAAGAAACAAGATCAGAGCATACAGCATCAGACATATCACAGTGCAGTTTGGTTACAGAATCGCCGCGCCCAAGCTCTGGATGAACTCCATAAGCTATATATGTCTTTGGTCCCATATCTGGCCTTAAGGATTTAGGTGGTAACTTGACAGCAAGATTTAGATAACCACTTTTAGGATCTGTATATGCCTTGAAAGGCAGACAGTTTTCAAACTCAGCACCATGGCGAGGCAAATGCTCCTCAAATAAAGCGGATGGAGGNACAGCATCCGACATATCACAGTGCAGTTTGGTTACAGAATCGCCGCGCCCAAGCTCTGGATGAACTCCATAAGCTATATATGTCTTTGGTCCCATATCTGGCCTTAAGGATTTAGGTGGTAACTTGACAGCAAGATTTAGATAACCACTTTTAGGATCTGTATATGCCTTGAAAGGCAGACAGTTTTCAAACTCAGCACCATGGCGAGGCAAATGCTCCTCAAATAAAGCGGATGGAGGCCAGTCTTTCAACTTGAGAATTTTAGGCCAGCCGTAGCTATCAAAACGAAGTTCCATATATTCTTGAAAAAATTGGCGGATATTAACATTAACCTGGATGTCATCAAAAAAATAACATAACATTTAGCATGGAACTTGAAACAAGCTAATGCAACTGAGGGAAATGAGGGTAGATCCTTGTCATGCTGACCTCACACCAATCCAAGCAGTTAAGAGCAGTCACATCCAAAAGAAGTGGATGATTGAGATTCTTTATCTGGCGGCAGGCACGCCACATCACCATTGGTTCCCAGCTCAATCCAGAAGTAGTTTCTAGAACATTACTAACAATCACAGGTTCGCCTTTAAGCCAATGCAATTGAAAATGCTCCAAATCCTCATGCTTAATGTCCTTGGCTTCCGGACAGTAAAGATAATTATCATCAGAGTCTTCCCTAGAAGCAGCTTTTCTTACCTTGAGTTTACCACTCTCACTTTCCTCGATCGTATTTACACAAGAGCACGATTGCTTAGAATATTCAGGCATGTCATTTGAGCTGATTTTCTCCATTACTTGTGCTGCTTTAACTAGCAATTCAGGGATATGATTCTCCCCCAATAAATGTTTTAATTCCAAAGTACCCTTGTTACAACCACCCATACTCTCTGGTGGGCAATTAATTCTACCAGTTTTGTCAGGTTTCCATTGATGAGAGAACCCACCAGAACTCTTTGGATGATCAAGTGTGTTCTCATTGGAGGTAGCCCTAACAGATCTCTTAAACTTTCTTGCCTGAGATTCTGACCTGGCCTCGCCATGAATGTACTCAAGCTCTCTGTCGATATATTCAATAATGACTTCTTTTTGAGACCCATGCAAGTGGCCAGCTCTGAGCTCTCGTGAACAAGTAAGACAAAGATCATAGTTTTTACACTCTGAGCAGCTTCTATGATAATCAAAAATTGATGTCTTACAGTTGTTGCTGCAAATACCACGTCATAAGAAAATGCTTCAGCATAGAACTGTTTAAGATTTAACTCAAGTTGTGGAAGCTAAGCAAATAAAAGGATTTACCAGAACAATCTCCAATCAACTTTGCACTTTGCTTTTTGCAGCTTTAGCTCAGATACAGCAACTCCTTTAAAAAAAGGAGCAAGAAATGAAATGAGAATTCTAGCATCAGACATTAGACCCAAGATGTTTTCATCATAACTCTATCAGTATATCCTATTAAAGTAAAATCAACCTTTGTCATGGTAACAAACAAACCCTAACTTGCAAAGTCTAAAGCAGTTCAGTAGTCAATTACTTTTATTATCCCCTTTCATTCACTTCAAAAGATCTTTGCAAATAAGAAAATAGAGCTCCACATCATCACCGAAAGAAAAATTATTACCTTTAATCTTAGCTTCAATTTCCTTCTCCATTAGTTGCTCTGCATTGATTTGTTTCAAGAGAGGTAGAAGAGCTAGCAAGATATAATTAGAGTACTTAAGTTTCTCCTCAACGTTGACTTGATATTTATTTTCCTTCAACGCCTATGAAGTACAAAAAAAAACACTATAATTGTTAACATATGATATCCAAGAGAAGCAATATATGACAAGAGCAAGAGCAACTAACCCTTACTGGCCCTTCCAAACGCAAGCATGCTTTGCAATTGCAATTATTTAGACAAACAGGACACCTTTCTGCAAAAGCCTCTTCTTGCATACGAGGGTACCTTATCATGGACAGACAACAAAAATGCTACTCACAATATATTCCTATGCCCTCAAGTAAAGTGAAACACAATATCTTCCTATGCCCTCAATGTACAGATAAAATAGAAAACAAACAAAAGAATATCTTGAGTCCAAGCTTTCATACCATGTCTTCATGCAAGGCTCACAATATCTCTTTGTCTTGCAATTTGTGCAACGAACAACCCTTCCTTTGTCATTTCTCTGGCACTGGTGGCACATATTTGATTCAACTTGAATCCCCTATTATATCCAAAACCATAACGAAATTTTCAAATGAGCATTTATCAATTTATCAACATATTTAACTATTAAAAATCTAGATATTTTTACATCTTTAATCTTCATTCTAATCTTTGGCTCAAGCGGACCATTCTCACTAGGTTGAAGAGTGTGTGCATCTGATGAATTTTCCTTGACATTCTCATCTTCTTCTTTTTCCCTTCCACCTTCATATGTTTTCTGAGCTTTCCCTCTCCTTTTTTCCTTACTTTTAGGTAGAGCTTCTGAGATTTCTTCCGTGTTAGAGAGGGTCTCAACACTTTCCCCATTCGAAGCAACCTTGGCAGTCCCTGTCATCCTGCCCCTATTCCTCTTTTTATTCCTTCTCTCCTCTTTATCTGCTTCATCCAGCTTTCTCTCCTGCTCATTGAGCTTCCTCAAGCTCTCAATCGTTTTTTGACATGCCAATCTCCTTGGCCTTCCTGATAGAGACACAGTAGACATGGCATTTTCCTTTCCTTTTTCCTCTTCATCAATTACCACAAATTCAGTTGTCCTCTTTTCTTCCTCGCTCGAGCCATTTTCCATTTTCATATCCATGACTTGTACTTTATCCCCATTTTCGGCTCGACTTTCCTCATAACTCATACCCTTGTTATCAGCCCTCCTCATCTGCTTCCTCGTCTCCCCAGCTTCCACTCCTTTCTGGTCAGTACAATTTTTGCCCTCGCCATACCCAACATCATTTACTCCCTCTCTTGTTTCCTTTGTGGGCCTTCCTCTCTTACGAGGCAACTTCTGCTCTTCGGATGCCCGGTTTTCCAGCTCTTCCACATTTCCACCATCGTTGATCAGACCATCTTTCGCTACTTTCTCCTCCATCTTCCCTTTTACATTATCCTTGTCTTCCAATAGAGAATACATCTTATCGTTCGGTGAATTTCCCGTGGCTTTGGCATCAACAACGTTAAGAATACCTTCTCCGTTTTCCAATTTAATCTTCTTCGGTAAATCTTGGCTCTCCACCTGCTCCTCGCCCGAAGAGCGCTGCTTCATCTGTTCATCCATAACTCCACCAACTCAAATTACCTCTCCACTTCCCGGAGAGAATAATTATGGGTCTTTTCGCAGAAGAAAAGCTTTGGAAAACTTTGAAACAATTTTCCTAAATACTAGCTCAGTCCCAGACTATTCGTCCACTTTCATTTTTGCACACCATCTAATATGCATTTCTTTAATCCATTTTATCTTGTAATTTGTATATTAAAAATTTATAAAAATTAAATATTAATAATCTATATGTTAAGAAAAATCAAACAAGATCACACATGATTATATTTAGGCTTACACATTGAGAGAATTTGATGAGTCAAAGTGCTTAGATGAACAGTTTCTAAAGTCAAAAGTGGACAAAGAGAGTGGAACGAAGGGAATAGCATTTTTTAATCAACACGGTACATTTTTAAAAATTATTTGGAAAATAAAATAATTTAAGTTCTATTTTAAAAAATAACTTAAATTTTGATACTATTTAATGTAAATATTTTCTTTTTAAAATATATATTGTACAGAGTATATTATTTAAATAAAATAATATTTTAAAAATACTTCATAAAATAAATCTAATAAAATTATTTTTATATCAAAATCTAATACGGAGTATCATTTTTTTAAATTTGAATCAAAATTTCCCAATTTTAATTGAGAAAAGTCAAAAATATACTCGGTCGTAATGATGTACGGAGTAGTTAGTAGTCTATTAAAAAAACTGTGCCAGAATGAAAAGAGATGATAATTACGGGTCTTTTTGCAGAGGGAATGCTTTGGAAAACGTTCCCGTATGAATAGGATAGGTAACTGCATCAAAATGATGTACTCCGTAGTCTATTAAAAAAACTGTGTGCCGTAATGGAAACCCTACATCCCATTTAGGCGGGATTATTTTGAATTTCCCCGCCTTTTTCTGTCTTTGTAAAAAAAAGAGTTCTGAAAAATCCGTTTTGTACTTATCTTTTTACTCATATTTAATTCGTTCTTGTACCATTTTTGTATCAAAACAATAAATTATTTATTACTTTTCATCAAAAATACGGAGTATATGTTTTGATAAATTGATCATAAAAAGAATGTCTTTGAATTAATATGTAAAATTGGGCTAAGAATGAAGTGAAAAGAGTAAATTTTTAATAGAAAAATAATTCTAACTCACAAACGGTGCGGAATTAGAGGTTGGTGCAGAAAGAAAAAGTGTTCAGAACGAACTTTTGAGCAGGGTCGCATCGACAATTTGTGGCGACCTGGCCGGCGGCAGCCTGCCTGGCCGCCGGTCAGAAGGCGGCGACGGCGAGAAAAGGATCCAGCGGCAAGGAGGAGCGCCGGCGGGCTGGCAGGCGACCGCCTGCCTGCCCGCCTATCGTCGGCAAACAGCGGAAAGCGGGTTCTGGATTCTTCACGGCGGCGGGCTAGCCGGAGGCCACCGGTCGATTCTCTACCCCCTATAAATGGCAGCGACTTCTTCTCTCTTCACCATGCTTCCTCAATTCGGGTTTTCCCCTTTTTAGGGGTAAAAAATCCCCTTTTCTACTTTTAAACATTGTACAAAAATTGTGTTGGTTAAATTTCATCATTCCAAATAAATTCTCAAGTCCTTGAAGCACTGTAAGTTTTTCTTTTTATTGTAATTTTTTATTGAACTTTTTATCAATAAAATATTACTTTTGTTGATGATTGATATGTGTTTGAGGATTTTATATGTTATTATGATGATGTTGAATGTTTTGTTTGAAATTATGAATTAGTAATTTTAAATGAGTTAGGATTCGGAATTAAGATTTAACCAATTTAATTTCATCTATTTATTAGTAATTGGATTAATTGTTAGAAAATGAATTAATCTTTATTAATTAATAAAATTGTTCTTATTATTAATTAATCCTTAGAAATTGATCTTTTACTTTGTCTATGAGGTAAAAAGGTTAATTAAGCCACACATTTCGAACACCTAGAAATAGGCAAGGTTAGAAATAACCGTTTGGAATGATTTTAATTCATTAATAATACTAAACATTTTATTAATTAAATAATTGGAAAATAGTTCTTGCCTTGTCTATGAGGATTTAGAATTATTTAAGCTGAACATTTTCTAGCACATTACTGAGACCTAGAAATAGGAGATGTACTGAAAATATAATAATCTTATAATTTAATACTGAGACCTAGAAATAGGAGATGTATTAAATATAAGATTAGCAATTTATGTTCGATATTGAGACCTAGAAGTAGAATATATATTGGACATAAGTGCTACACATTTCATTAATCCAATTGTCAAATAAAGGATGAGTTAAATTGTGTTGAGTCTGATTTCTGATCCTAACTCCTAAAGTTGTTTTAGTTATTTTAATCAATTAAACTCATAATTTCTCTCCATTTTTAGTATATTATTAGACTATAAATTTATCTGTGATAAATAATAAAACTAATTATTCCCTTCGTCGCTCCTGGAGAGAACGACCCAAGTCCAACTCGGTTATTTGTTGACTTACCGCTATACGCAGTTCGTCAAATGGCGCCGTTGCCGGGGAGTGGCACGGTTTAATTGGTTTTAATATTGTCATAGGAAAATTTTTAGTCTACTAGATTTATTTATTATTGTTTGTTTTTTTAATTTCCTTTTAATTTCTTTTTTATGAATCATTTTAGTAATCATTTTTATAATGCTCAATTTAATGATCACCCTCCATACCCATAGTGTGAAAATAGTTTTTCCCGTGATTACAATGAAAATTACCATTATGAAAATAATATTTATGAAAATCCACCTATGGTTGAAAATGATTATCAATTTAATGGTAATAGGTGGAATAATTATGATAATGGTAATTTTGGTTGTTCACTAAATTTTCAAGAAAACTTTTGTAATGATGAAGATTTTGAAAATAAATGGTATAACAATCCTCCTATGAACGATAATTATATTTCTTACGATTATGAGAATCATAGGAGGAATGTTAATAGTTTTAATAATTTTGATCATTTACCAAATTATCAAAATAATTATTTTGATTTTTATGATAATCAAAATTATTGTTATAATCCCCCTACATTTTTCAATAAAAATAATTATGAGCAGGAGGATAATTACAATAACTCTGATTATCAAGAAAATCATTCATCTCCTTATTCCTCACTATGCCCTATTAATAATTTTAATGCAATGAGTAATGAATTAAAATCGATAAAAAATGACATGGATTGCATTATAAGAAATTTAATTGGGCAAATAGAATTAAGAAGAAGGGTTTAGTAGATGAAGAAGGTGATCTTTGTTATACGTTTCCTTATTCTTCTTTAAATCCTGATTCTAATCTTGAGATTTTCAATAATGAAAAAGAAGATATTCTTAAGGAAATTGGAAATCTCTATGAATTATTAGAATTCAAACCTAATGAATCTAATAAAATTCATCAAAATGAATGGTTAGCTGATGAATCCGAGGATGAGGAAATTGAGGTGGATAAAATTGTTGAATCAAACATAGTTCAAGAAGGAACACCTTCTTTAGGCCAACCACCTCAAGATGAGGAATTTGATGAAAATGAATATTATCTCGAACAAGAAAATCTTTGGGCTAATTTTGAAAATGAATATCAAGAAACATTGAAAAACTTGCTTGATAAAGGTATTCTTGTTCGAGTAAATTCCATTAAAAATAATAAAAATCACAATAACGAGTTGGAGGGAGTAGTGCCCGAGGAAAGCTCTATTGTTTCTCCGATGAGATTAGAGGAGAAGATAGACGAACAAGGACCTATTTGTTCGTTTCCAATGGTCGACCTCAAGTCTAAGGATAGTTATAGCAATGGTCGAATGAGAATACTACTAACACATTTAAAATAATACCCATGTAGTATTCTCATGGTGGGTCAGTCCAGTACTATACCCGAGATATGTACCTACATATAGATTAAGATATAACAATTAGGCCTATGCAAATAAGAATCCGGGCCGGATCTGGGCCGGGCTTAATATAAATTATTAGCCCATTTACATGGGCGGGCCTGGCTCGGCCCGTATTTGATGGGCTAAATTCTTTACCCATATCCGCCCATCTTTACAGGCCGGATTGCCCACCGGACCGCCCGGCCCGGATAAAACATCAAGAAAATTTATTTTGTACAAAAATTTAAATAAAAAACATTGAACTCTTTTTTAATGTTTAAAATAAAATAATCAGTCACCACATTTATATAGAAAGCATAATAGAGATATTGTTGCATAATTAATAAACTCATCATACTGATTCATTAAAAGAGTATTGATTTTTTTTAAAAGAGGTGAGTGAATTAAACTATTATACATGAATTATAGAAAATTTTAAAATTTGTATCGGCTAGGTAATTACTACCTCCGTCCCGCTATATTCGTCCACTTTTGACTTTTGGAAATGTTCATTTAAGCACTTTGACTCATCAAATTCTCTCAATGTGTAAGCCTAAATATAGTCATGTGTGATCTTGTTTGACTTGTCTTAACATATAGATTATTAATATATAATTTCTATAATTTTTTAATATACAAATTACAAGATAAAATGGATTAAAGAAGTGTATTGGATGGTGTGTAAAAATGAAAGTGGAAAAATACTCTGGGACGGAGGGAGTAATAATAAAGTAAATATATTTGATGAATATGGGCGGGCCTGTTGGCCTAGATGGCTTAAAGTAACTTCTAGATCTGCCCATATACAATTCGGGCTTGGGCCGGCCCGCCCATTTAGGTATTAAAGGTTGTCCATATCCGCCCTTTTTAAAGGGCGGGCTGGGCGGGCCGAACGGGTCGACCCTTGTTTGCACAGGTCTAATCACAATATCCATAGCCTATGAGACACAGCTATCTTGTCTCATACGTATTAGTCTTAGTATATTATGATGTCCGTATTATCATAATATTCAACCAAGGACATTTTAGACATAGCCTCTATTAACGTAACAACCTCATAATCAGAACATCGTAGTTCTAATTTATGCTACCAGAGCGCTAAGTCTATGGACTAAAGCCATGTTTAGATACACGAGATGTATAAACATTCTTTAGGGTGTTTTATTCTTGATAAATATTCAGATACTTTCATACATTGGCCTCTAGGGCTCATACATCCAACAATCTTAAATTATTCTTAATCTAAGGCCAAACAATAACAATGCTCTTAGCTATTCTTAGTCTAAGGCCAGATCATAACAATGCTCTTAGCTATTCTTAGTCTAAGGCCAAATCATGACAACACTCTTAAACTATTCTTAGTCTAAGGGCAAATCATAACAACACTCTTAAACTATTCCTAGTCTAAGGCCAAATCCATAGTTTCATAACCAGACTCTTGAAGAGCAATTAGTAACCTAACACTTAAACTATAATTAGTTTAAGGCAATTGATTTCCTGACGCTTAACTGTATTCAGTTAAGGCAACAAGTTTCCTGACACATAACTATAGTCAGTTAAGGCAACAACAGATAGCGATTAATCATCATCGGATCGGGGTATTCCCAAAGGAGTGATCCTCTAGTTTGGTCTATGAATCATTTTATAGATTTGTACTCAAATCACCAAATATACATTTTTACATGTCCATTTTAATCTAAGTTCTATCTTAGAGGTTCTCTAGATAGCCTTAACAATACACATTATTTTTTTGTTCATCACTCTATTCATTTCGAATCATGGTTTGTCAATTCACAATTATTAATTACTCAAGATAATCAATCAAACATATTTAATCACGGTTTATTTTTTTATTACTATATTTTAGTATTTTGTTAGAATAAGATCGTTATCGTTACGTAATCATAATCACACTGGTCATTCATTTGATCGTCATAATCAATATTTATTATCAACGACATTTCATTATGTTTTACCCATTATAATAATCATTCAATCAGATTATTCATCAAGCTTTGATCATAATCATTATTCAATAATAGTCATCATAATATTCATTACCAAATTGCGGCCTAGCGTCGAGTGTTAACACCCTAGCTTACCATCATGCATCAAACAAAGCTTTTGAATCTGTCAAAATATCATTTTGATTTCCAGAATTCATATTCATATTGATCATAATTGATTGGTACCAAAAATAGTATTTAATAGTTCAAAAATTGGGTTTTCTGGAGAAATATCGGATCAAACGGTACCCCTCACGGTACCTGAGTACCGGATAACGGTACCTCGGTGCCGTGCCAACAGTAGAGGGAACCGCTGAACTTCAGGTACCGCCAGAGGAGTCTTTGCCGACGGTAGCACCTGTACCGTTCCGGCGGTAGGTGGTTACCATTTGAACAGTACCTAGCTACCGTGCCGGCGGTAGCGTGTTACCGTGCACTGTTTATCGTCTTCTTCCTCGAGTCCATTTTCGGAAATATCATTTTTAGTCACCAAACTTCAATTCAACTATATAGAAATGTTCTCCAATGATCATAGATCATTTTGGTATCATTAGTTCATAGGTTTAACAACAATTTCAAGGTTTATGATGCTTGGTTCTTCAAACATGTCAAACACAAAACTCAACCAAACAACCTTTTATGAATGTATACAAACATTCTAGTCACTAGATATATCTACGGGCTTATCTCGAGTTTGAACGAAGGTTTTGGAAATTTTCCGGTGAAACTTCCAGCGATGATTACTCCCAACTCCGACAATCTCTCACCAAATTGACAGCACCAATGCGTTCTCCTCACTCATGGCAACAGAATAGAAGAAAGAATTTAAGGATTTGGTGAAGAATCGAGGGAGTTGTGGTATGCTTTTATAGTGGATAAGGTGAGGAAGGTGACAACTCTACTCTGTAATAGCTGAATCGATCAGGGATAGTGGAGGGGGCTGCGCCGATTGAAGATTCACACGACACTTCCCTGATTGGGACTAATTTTGGTCCCAATCACGGTACACTTTTTGGTCCAACTTTCACTTAATTGAAATCTTTTTGCACCGTTGCGATTGGACATTTAAACTCTATCCAGCGATATAATTTTTATGTTTATTTGTAATACTTTTTTTGACATCATATTTTTGGGTGTTTGACTTTGATTGAGTCCAAATTGATTTAATTGACCTTTAATCAAAAAGGTATCTTTCATTTAATTTATATTACTTATTTTCATGATTTATTTCAATAAATCATTTCAAAGTTCACATCATAAACAAATTCTTTATTATTCTTGATTTGGGCATGTACTCTGATTCTCAATCAAGATCACACATAAAGTCAACATATTAGATTTATCTCTATGAGATTTATCGATATTGTGATATTGGATATCAAAAAATATTTCATTTCGGCCCAAAGTCGAACAATAATTTATTTTAAATCAAACAAATTTGATTTAATTGAATAGTTATTGATTAATAATTCTAGGGTATGTTTTGGAGCGTTACAAGGAAGTTCTTGATTTTCTTGAAGGAGGATTTTGAAGATGATGCCTTTGTGGAGTGACGACGCATGAGCTTGGACGAGGATACTTGAGAGGCGGATTTTGATCTCTTGAGCGGTGTGGTGCCACGAGTGGGGGGTGCGTCTTGAGCTCCATCGGCTCGTTTTGCTTGAGATGATGAAGGAATGGATGACGTTGAGCACCGTGGGCTGTATTCCGCTCTGGTGTTAGCATCAAGCTTTTGAAACTCCATCTTCATATAGTAGACGTCACCAATTTTCACAAGGCCATAATAGCCGAGGCATTTGGCGTCGAGGAAATGTACACGAGAATGATGAGTTTCAAGAATGTTCTTTCATGCAAAGATGTGAGTGAGAACCATGTCCTAGGTTTTGTTTAGACGGATAGATATCTCAAACATTCGCTTGATCATAAGATAGGGAAGATTAATTTTTGTGTGTGTAAGAATGTAATAGAGAAAACTGCATTCATACAAGCCAACAAGTTTGTCCTTGTTAAGGATGGGATTGATATATCCTTAATGACTTTGAGAAGAATGAAGTTGTTGAATGTAATGTTTTGGACTTCGAGGTGAGGAAGGACAGTGATTGGATCTTCAAAGACACGATCAAGAGGAATGTTGTGGAGAGTACGAAGACAACAATCAATGGAGAAGTCTTCGGACTCAGAAATCCACCCCTTTTTGCTATAGGCCGTGAGACCTTCGCGTGGGAGGTGAAAGTTTTCCGAAATGGTGTCGGGTTTAATAATCACGGGCTTCCCAGAAATGGTGGCTTTGATGTAGTTGGATTCGGGAAAGTAGATCATCGACTCGTAGAACTCGCAAATAATGAGATTGGGGTAAACGGGTGCTTGGAGTTGAAGAAATTGACTCCATCCTTGAGCATGGAGGTCCTCAAGCGCTGGAAAGGGTATGTGTTGGAGTCTATCCCACACCGGAACTTGTAGTGAAAAATAAACCGGTATATAAGCCCTTGAGTTGAATTAACTAATCGAATGGATTCAATCTTTTAATGTGGTTCAACCCAAGTGTCTTATTGCCCAATCCAATTGTCCATACCCATCCTAAATTCTATCTTGGTATCGGAGCCAGTTTTAGCCCACCTCGTTTGTCAAGGTGTCCGTCTAGACGTTCATTCCTAGCGGCCCGTTTGTCTTTAGCCCAGTTGTCCGTATGGAGTGTGTACCCAACGGCCTGTGGCCTGTTTAACACGATTGCTCGTCTGGAGGTCCATACCCAGCGGCTCGTGGTCCTTTAGGTGTTGGCGCTCAAAAAAAAATCAAGGGTATGGGAGTCCATTTGCAAGTGGTCAACCGGTTAGATTCAAAATGGCCCGGTCGTCCACTTGAGGGGGAGTGTTGGAGTCTATCCCACACCGGAACTTGTAGTGAAAAATAAACCGGTATATAAGCCCTTGAGTTGAATTAACTAATCGATTGGATTCAATCTTTTAATGTGGTTCAACCCAAGTGTCTTATTGCCCAATCCAATTGTCCATACCCATTCTAAATTCTATCAGTATGTCATCTTGTTTAAATACCTTCCTTCAATTACATCGGGGTGACTATAAACTTTGAAATCAGATTGAACAGAGGGAACAATTTCTCTCATCTTGAAAAACAAAACGAGTAGATTTTGGAGAAAAGAAGTAAAATAGGGATGAAATAGGATGAATTGAAGTTAGGATTGGTAGAAATTGTGAAGAAATTGGTAAGAATTACCTTCGAGGAGACTTACGGTAGGGAGGACAAAGCTCTGCGGCAGTAACTAGAAACGAAGAAAATGAATCGAACAGGGTGGACCTAGGGTTTTATGAAGTCTAACCCGCACTGACGTACGGTACCTGGAAAAAACACCCTCTCTGCTGGAACCTGAGCCAAAACGGTACCAAGGTACTGCTAAGACGGTATAGCCTACCGTGATGCGGTAGGGGGTACCGTTACCGCTACCGTATCACCTGATCCAATTCTTAAATCGTCCTCTAGGCAAGTGTATTAATCAATTCTTGTACTTAATTAGGAGTATAGGAAACTTAAATTCACTATAATTCAAGCATTCTCATTTTCCAACAAATATGTAAAAATTGTTTTTCATCCAAAGGTTTTGTAAAAATATCGGAACATTGTTCAAGCGTATTTATATAATCAATTTGAATATCAACTTTTGCAACATGATCACGAATAAAATGATTTCTTATTTCTATATGCTAAGTCTTATAATGTAACACGGGATATTTGGTAATATTTATAGCACTAGAATTGACACAAAAGATAGGAACTTTTGAAAACTTTAGGTTAAAGTCACCAAGTGCTTTCATCATCCATAAAATTTGAGCAACACAACTACCCATGGCCACATATTCTACTTCGGCGGTGGATTGGCCAAAGTAATGTTGCTTCTTAGATGACCAAGACACTAGTGCATGACTTATAAAGTGACATGTGCCACTTGTGCTTTTCAATCAATGTGATTGTTAGTTCCATGGTGTTGGCTAATCTTTTGGCAAAATAGAATCCCATATTTGTTAGGTGTTTAACTAGGTAGAAACCTCTATTTGTTAGGAGAGGTTTATTTTATTTAGACTTCTAGAATTGCTGCAGTTTTCGAGGTTGACACAGAAGATGCTACAACACGATGCTGCAACACACTGTTCGGGATCAGAGGTCTAAGCACGAGATTTTAAGCTGCAATCTCGATTAGAGACCTATTGGGATTGTGATTATATGATAATAACTCCAGCTGTACTTGTGAAAGAATCCCAACTCTTTAGGCTACTTGTGGATCAGGATTAAGGAAGTAGAGTTCAAGCCAACTTCTGCTATCCTATTCCTACTAGGATTGTGTTAAGAGGAGCCTATAAAAATGCAGCAGGTCCCTGTGAATTACTGGGAGCGATTGAGAGGGAAAACAAAGAAAATACGCTGATGTAGAGCGTTCCCGTCGCGTCCCGGAGCTTCCCATGCGTTAAGAAGGTTATGATCTACATGATGGAGGAGATCTTCAATGCCGAACAGAGCGTGACGTCCGGGAGATGAATTAGAGCTGAACGAGTGGGCTGCCAACACGTTTGTCCTCGTGATCTCGGTGGAGATGTGATAGCCGAAGCGGATCTGAACAGAGTTCGGGTTAGAAATCCTAGATTAGAAGTTTTGTCATAGCAATTCGGAGAAGGGTGTCTCATCATGTTGTTATGTACCGGTGTAACTTGCATCTAGTGATTTAGTGGAGGGCTATTACACGGACGTGGGCCCCGTAGACTAGGAGAATTTGCTCCGAACTGCGTAAACATATCTGGTGTTATTTTTTNGGGCTGCCAACACGTTTGTCCTCGTGATCTCGGTGGAGATGTGATAGCCGAAGCGGATCTGAACAGAGTTCGGGTTAGAAATCCTAGATTAGAAGTTTTGTCATAGCAATTCGGAGAAGGGTGTCTCATCATGTTGTTATGTACCGGTGTAACTTGCATCTAGTGATTTAGTGGAGGGCTATTACACGGACGTGGGCCCCGTAGACTAGGAGAATTTGCTCCGAACTGCGTAAACATATCTGGTGTTATTTTTTACGCTTTTTACAGTTACAACATTCTGCCCAGTAGACGCTGTAACGTCCTCTGCGTCATCTGCTTCTGCGTGTGCCTGTGACAGAGAAGTGTTATAGCACACTGTCTGCCATCTGTTACTGTGACAGTGATGCCGCATCTTCTCTGCAGCATAGCTGGTTGATTTGTTTGCATAGCTTTCAATTGGTGATTTCCGCTGCGCTCCCACGAACTTACAGTGACACCCTCTAAAGTCCGCATCACTAAAACCTATCATGCATAGATTTGTATTCTTGGGATACCATATACCCATATTGGTTGTTCCCTTGACATACTGAATTTTCCGCTTGACGATGTTTAGATGTGATTCTTTGGGTGATAATTGGAAATGTGCACAAAGGCAAACGGAAAATATTATATCGGGTCTAGATGCAGTCAAGTAAAGTAAACTACCAATCATACCTTGATATAGCTTTTTACTCATGGGTTTTCCGCTTTCGTCGCTATCAAGCTTCAAGGACAAGCTCATTGGAGTTGAGTATGATTTTGAGTCTTCAAGGTTGAACTTCTTGACTAGTTCTTTGGCATACTTGGTTTGACTAATGAAAATGCCACCTTCAAGTTGCTTGATTTGAAGTCCAAGGAAGAAATTCAACTCACTCATCATGCTCATTTCGAATTCGCTTGTCATAGTTCTTGAAAATTCATCACATAAAGCTTCATTAGCTGACCTAAAAATGATATCATCGACATAAATTTGCACAATGATAAGATCTTTTCCTTTCGTTTTGACAAAAAGCATGGAATCAGTCTTTCCTTTTTCAAATCCATGTGAGATGAGATGTTCGGTAAGCCGATCATACCAAGCTCTAGGAGCTTGTTTGAGTCCATGAAGGGCCTTATGAAGTTTTAAAATATGATTTGGAAAATCAGGATTTTTAAAACCGAGAGGTTGTTCAACATAAACTTCTTCTTTCAACCACCCTATTAAAAAAGTACTTTTTACATCTATTTGAAAAAGTTTGAAGTTGAGAGCACTTGCAAAAGCTAATAACATATGAATAGATTCAAGCCTAGGAACCGGAGCAAAAGTTTCATCATAGTCAAGTCCTTTAACTTGGCTATAGACTTTAGCAACAAGTCGACTTTTATGGGTGACAATAACACAATTTTCATCGAGTTTGTTTCTAAAAACCCATTTAGTGCCCACAACGGGTCAGTTTTCTGGTCTTTCGACTAGCTCCCAAACCTTATTGCGTTCGAATTGCTTTAGCTCTAGTTGCATGGATATAATCCAATCACTATCTTTTAATGCATCTTCTACGTTCTTAGGTTCAAATTAACTAATGAACGCATAATATGCACAAAGATTGTAATTGTTTATAGTTCTAACCCCCTTTTCAATATTTCCGATGATATTGTCTCTTAGATGATTCTTCAATTGCTTGTATGCATTCAGAAGTTCCTTTTCCTCATTTTCTTATTCTTGAACGAGAATTATTAGAGAATCTTCATCATCTTCTTCTTTATTTGAACCTAAAATCAACTTACCTGACCCAAAGGAATCGGTTTCATCAAATTTTACATGAATAGATTCTTCAACTTTATGATATGATTTATTATATGTTGAATATAAGTGAGCCCTAGAGTCCAACTTATGATTCCAAATATATATTATATAAAAAATAATAGGCCCTAAAGATTGTTTAAGTCGTCTCGTGTGATTTAAACATATCTTTAGTCCATAGAGTAGGCGCTCTAGTAACATAGATGAGAACTACGACGTTCTGATTATGAGGATGTTACAAAATAGAGGCTACGTCTAAAATATCCTTAGTCGAATATTATGATAATGCAGACATCATAATATATCAAGACTAATACGTATGAGATGATATAGCTCTGTCTCATAGGCTATATATAAAGTATTATCTGAATCTATGTTGAAGACTTGTTGTAAGGTCCAAAACAAATTAAAAATTTATAAAATATCCTTAGCTAACCCCCAATATATAATCAAACAAAAATTATAGCTAGGGCAAGCAAGGGTCGATCCCACGAAGAAAGTTTGTATTTTTATAAACCAATTAGCATGCGAACACGTTTTCACTAAATAAAACAAAATAAAAAACTAACTATTACACAATATGATAACTCTTATAAAACTTATAATTAAATAAATATAAACGCTTATAAATATAACTTATATAAACAAAGAACTTATAATATAATATAATTTATAAACTCATAACAAATACTAAAAACATACTAAGAATATAGTATAAAGAACTTATATTTATAACTTATAAACAAACACTTATAAAATAAACTTAGTAAATAAAAACTTATACTAATATAACACAAAAGTGGGGGGGGGGGGTGTTGGATGAAAAGTAAATATTTTTTTTGGTTTTTTATATTTTTCTTATTTTTTGTTTTTTTTTTTGATAAAATGGGGGAAACAAGCTCAAAAGATAATCAACTTCTCCTACTAAGGTAACTCAAGAAACACCGCCAAGAACCCGAAACAAAATGAAAAAGAGAACAAACACAAGTCGAACATTACACGTATAATAGGCATGTAGACAATATATTACGTAATTTACGCACTTAAGAATAAAAAATAATTCAAAGGCTCGAGTTGAATCATATCCTTGACCACATATAGAGGATCGTCAACTCTCTATAAAGCCCGGAGTCATGTAATTCAAAGGCCTTTTGGATCACTTTGAACCTCAACTCACCTCAAGCGCTCAAACAATGATTCCAAAAGATGAAAAAGTTTATAAAAAGGCGAATCTTTCTTTCATTCTTACTCCCATGCATAATTTATCCACGAAGATTATTTTATACACTTTAATAAACTTTAACGTCTAATGACGAAAATATTTTGCAGGTCTTCTTGAAAAACTCAAGCATAAGAATTGTAATCTATTCACATAAGAAAACATTACATATTTTCAAAAACTTAAAAATTGTTTTTGTGCTTAAACAACCTTAAATTTTATGAAAATCAACAAACAAACACACGACATAACAATCACTCAATAACGAATCTTAAGGAAAGCGTCCAAATTGTGGGGCTAATAAGTCCATAAACCTTAAAATTTTACAAAACACATAGAACAACAAAGAATCACGTATGAATTCGAGAATCATTTAACTATAATATGGAGCTAAAATAGCTTCAATGAAAACTAAATTCGACATACCAACCTACTTATGAAATCAAACCATGCGATTCAACCAATTTAACAACAATTTGCACAATAATTGAAGAAAATTAATATGAATCAATTCTCATTCATAAGAGATTTAATATAGTTAAAAAAACATAAAACCAAAAAAACACCAACCATATTTTTTTTTGGAATTTTCAGAATAATTAGAACACAAGCACATAAAAATGTAAAATTGAAATAAAAATTTACACTTTACAAAGAATTGGGAAGAAATTGAACAAATAAGAGTTACCAATTTGTTGAAGAAGATGATGAAAATTGAAGTATTGGAGCTCAAGGAACCGCCAGCCACCACCGTCGTCACCGGCGCCACCGCTCTCACCGCCAGAGCTGTGTAGATAGCAGCGGATAGAGCTGCTGCTCTTTCTCGTTCTTTCCCGGGAGAAGGAAAAATCTAGAAGTAAAACATATGTCATATCCTCAAAATAGGAGTTCAAACTTAAACTCCTCTAAATAGGAGTAATTAACATAATTAATAAAACAAAAAAAGGTTCCACACACGCACTTTTTTTTAAAGATGCATGCGACCATAATAAGGAGCATGATCACATACCCACCGCATGCGACTATTTTTTTTTGCAGTCATGTTTTTGAGTTTTTCATTGTTTTATTTTTTATAAAAAAGTTAAAATAAAGATTTTAACTTAAATAATAAAACAAAAAATGCTCCCCACACGCGCTGCATTTGCGGCCAATACCAGTGGTGGCCAAGTTCAAAATTAAACAAATTCGGCCAATTTCACAACAGCATGCTACTCACAGCAACGTCCACTGCCGCAATCTTCGTCGACAGTGATGCCCACCTGATAAGTCGTTTTTGGGTTAGTTCTTTTTATTCTTTTTTTTAGGTATTTTTTAAAACTTTTAGAGTTTAATTTTTAGTTGTTTAGCTTAGTTTTATTTTAATTTTTATTTTTACAATCTTTTAATTTTCTTGAATAAATAGTAGTTTTTTAATCACTTTTACATTATTTTTATTTTTCCTAACTCAAATTATCAGATATCTTATTTTTGGAAAAAAATATAGCAAAAGGCCAAAACGGAGTTCAAATTTGAAAAGAAAAGATCGAATTTGGGCCGGAGCCCAAACCCAACAACAACAAACAAGCCCAACTCTCCTCTCCTCCTTCCACTTTATCTTCACGCAAGAAAAAGAAAAAAAAAACAGAGAATCGGCTTCTTCTCCATCGCGCAACAGGCGGAAGTGTAACGCTCCAACATTCAAGTCTCCAACGAGAAAAAATTCAACGGTAAAAAGCTCTATCTTGCTATAAATTGGTGATGGATTAAAGCTTCAAAGGAGGGAATGTTGGACTTCTATGAGGAAGAACACTGCGACGCAGTGTTAAACGAAGAACTTGATAGTATAACGAATCACGTATGAAACGCTTTCAGATTAAATTTATTTCGGGGTATACGAAATACTTCAATCGAATAAGACGTTAATCAAGAATAAGCACTCGAAATCGGCCACTCAACCCATACCACGAGACTCTATTTTATAGAGTCGAATATCCTTATGATCGGACATGAACGTTCGCGTAGACGTACGCGTACGTTCGCGCGAGGAAGAAGAAAGGCGCGAGTTTGAACGAAAGGTCTCCTGCGGTTTTTAGGCTCTATTTAGACGTTATACGAGTCCTTTACCGTTTTGGACTCTGGTGACGAAAATCTTAAGAATTTTCATAAAGAAACAACGTCCGACCCCGGCAAGAGGCTCTGCCCCTTGGACCCCGCCAGGGGCTGCTGCCCCTTGGACCCCGCTACCCGGGGGTTGCTGCCCCCGGACCCCCGCAGTGAATTTATAATATCGTTGAACGAGCGCGCACTCTGCGCCTCCTAACTCGTTTGACAACGTCTATTTAAATTCTTGTCCAATCAAAGTAAATCTAATTACACAAAATAAACCGATGACACTAAAATCACCAACAATCCTCCCCTATTTTAGTGTAATCCATGACTTACTTTTTGAGATAATAGATTCAACAAACTTATGCATAAATGAATATGTCGCGACAACTGAATTTTTATCTTAGTATATTATACATTCCAAATATTCGAATTTCGGGGTGTCTCTAAGGATTGAACCCTTGCAATTCATATGAATACATGAAAATAATATACACATAAGCTCTAAGTGCTTCTTTGTTCCATGCTTGACACCGTATTTTACTAGCCTTGTGTCCCTATCCTTCAACGAGCATATAAAAAGTCAAGTCCAAACTTTGTGAAGCGGCTAAACTTCATTCTCCAAAAGGTGAAATCGCTCACCCCGGGCGCCCCTCACCCCCGACCCGACGGGAAAGCGGCTAAACTTCATACTCGTATAGGTAGTTCTTTTATGTCTTGTACCTGCATATACAATTTTTCAAAAGAACTATTAAGAAGATTGACTTCAACCTCTTTAACTTGCAGTTCTGAACACATACCTTTGGATGATGCTAATTACACGGAAATAAAGCAGCGGATTTGCCGCTTCATCGGCGATGGCCGGCGTTCGACGTCGGCGGTGGTCGGTGGAGGAGGCGACAACCAGCGGCGGAGACGGTAGCGGCTGCAGCTCCGGTCGACAAAGGGCGGCAATCTCCAACTCCGGTCATGGTTACTTCAAGCTCCAACTTCTTCAATTTCATCATCTTCTTCAACAAATTGGTAACCCTTGTTTGTTCAATTTCTTCCCAATTCTTTGTAAAGTGTTAATTTTTATTTCAATTTTACATTTTTATGTGCTTGTGTTCTAATTTTTCTGAAAATTCCAAAACAATATGGTTGGTGTTTTTTTATGAGTTTTTATGTTTATATTAAATCCCTTATGAATGAAAATTGATTCGTACTAGTTTTCTTCAATTCTTGTGCAAATTGTTGTTGAATTGGTTGAATCACACGGTTTGATTTCATAAGTAGGTTGGTATGTCGAATTTGGTTTTTGTTGAAGCTATTTTAGTTCCATATTATAGTAAAATGATTTCTGAATTCATACGTGATTCTTCATAGTTTGTTTTGTGAAATTTTAAGGTTTATGGACTTTTTAGCCCCATAAGTTGGACGTTTTCCTTAAGATTCATTATTGAGTGATTGTTTTGTCGTGTGTTTGTTTTATGTTATTTTCATAAAATTTAAGGTTGTTTAAGCACAAAAACAATTTTTAAGTTTTTGAAAATATGTAATGTCTTTTTATGTGAATAGACGAGAATTCTTATGTTTAAGTTGTTCAAGGAGACCTACAAAATATTTTCATCATTAGACGTTAAAGTTTATTAAAGTGTATATAATGTTCTTTATGGATAATTTATGCATGAGATTTAGAATGAAAGAAAGATTCGTTCTTTTATAAATTTTTTTATCTTTTGGAATCATTGTTTGAGCGCTTGAGGTGAGTGGAGGTTCAAAGTGATCCAAAAGGCCTTTGAATTCTTTGACTTCGGGCCTTATAGAGAGTTGACGATCCTCTATATGTGGTCAATGATATGTTTCAATTTGAGCCTTTGAATTATTTTCTATTCTTAAGTGCGTAAGTTACGTAATATATTGTCTACGTGCTGATAAGTCGGGTTTGGATTGGTTCTTTTCATTCTTTTTTAGGCATTTTTAATATTTTTAGAGTTTAATTTTTAGTTGTTTTGTTTAGTTTTATTTAAATTCTTATTTTTAAATTCTTTTTATTTTCTTTCAAAATTAGTAGTTTTTAATCACTTTTTACATTTTATTATTTTTATTTTTATTTTTTCTAACCCAAGTTATCAGATATCTTATTTTTGGAGAAAATTATAGCAAAAGGTCAAAATGGAATTCAAGTTTGAAAAGAAGAGATTGAATTTGGGCCGTAGCCCAAACCCAACACTAAAAAATCAGCCCAGCGCATCTCTTTCCCCCAAACTGATTTCACGCAAGGAAAAAAACGGAGAATTGAAGTCTTCGACTTCTTTTTTTTCGGCGACCGTAGAACGCATCAACGCACCAACGTCTCTCCCTGAAATTCGCTCCTCATTTACACTCCAACGGGAAGAAAGGCTTGGACTATAAATTGAAGGCAAATCGTAACAATTCAAGGGGGGAATTCACACAGAGAATAAAACGAGAATAAAGCAGCGGCTTGGCCGCTGCTATGGTGGTCGCCGGCGATGGTAGCAGGCGGCGCGGCGAACGGCCAGAAGACGCGCAGCAGCTCCAGCTCCAGTGGGCAGCCTCCATCACAGCTCTAGTTTACTCAATTTGTTCATCTTCTTCAACAATTGGTAACTCTTATTTGTCAATTTTATCTTTTCTTCTCCAATTCTATGTAAAAGTTTGTTTTTTATTCAATTTTACATTTTTTGTTTGTTAGTTTGTTCCAAAAATTCTAAAAAAATGGTTGTTTTTTTGGGTTTTTTGAATGTTTATATTAAATCCCTTATGAATGATAATTGATTCAACCCAGTTTTTCTTCAATTATTGAGCAAGTTGTTGTTGAATTGGTTGAATTGTATAATTTGATTTCATAAGTAGGTTGGTATGTGGAATTCGATTTTTGTTGAACCTATTTTAGCTCCATAAGATAGTTAAAATAAACAACAATAACTCAGTTAAATCCCACAAGAGTAGGGTCTGTGGAGGGTGTGTGTACGCAGACCTTGCCCCTACTCGAAAGTAGAGAGGCTGTTTCCAAAGAGACCCCCGGCTCAACGTCGAAAGTTGCATTGCTTGACTAACTGCTACTTCATTAATTAAAGAAGCGCAAATAGTTTAGAGATCCATTTTGATTTATCCATCACACCCCAAAGCCAAAAACAGGTGAAATTTTGGCTCCATCGGAGATGATGGAAATCTCCATAAGATAGTTAAATGAACTTCGAATTCATACGTGAATCTTTTTTGTGCATTGTGTTCGTTGATTTTAAGAATTTTGGACTTCTTAGCCCCATAAGTTGATTCATTATTCTTAGAATTCGTTATTGAGTGATTGTGTATTTTCTCGTATGTTTGTTTGTTTGTTATTTTCGTTAATTTGAGGTTGTTTAAGCTCAAAAACAATTCTCGGTTTATTGAAAATATGTTGTGTTCATGTACGTGAATAGAAAAAAACGCCATTGGTTTGAGAAGTTCATGGAAATCTGTGAAATATGCTCATCATTAGGAGAAAAGGTTTATTAAAATGCATAAGATATTGGCGGTTTGTGAATAGATTATGCATGAGAGTTAGAATGAAAAAAAATTCGCTCTTTTATAAACTGTTTCTATAGTGGAAGTATGTTTTCATGCTTGATTGGTGAGTTGGGGTTCTAAGGTATATTTCAAAATGGGCCTTTGAATTGCATGACTCCGGGCTGTGTGGAGAGTTGACAATCCTCCATACCGTGGTTAAGGAAATGAATCGACTCGGCCTTTGATTGATTTTTTCTATTCTTAAGTGCGTAAGTTACGTAATATATTGTCTACATGCCTATTATACGTGTAATGTTCGTTTTGTGTTCGTTCTCTTTTTTATTTTGTTTCGGGTTCTTGGTGGTGTTCTTGGGTTACTTTTGTTGGAGTAGATGACTATCTTTAGAGCTTATTTTCCCCCATTTTATCAAAAAAAACCAAAAAAAAATACTATAAAAAACCAAAAAATATTTACTTTTCATCCAACCCCCCCTTTTGTGTTATACTGGCAGAAGTTTTTATTTACTAAGTTTATATTATAAGTGTTTGTTTATAAGTTATAAATATAAGTTTTATATTCTTTTTTAGTATATCTTAAGTATGTGTTTCATGTTTATAAGTTATATTATAAGTTCTTTGTTTATATAAGTTATATTTATAAGTTTTTATAAGTTTTATAAGTGTTATCATATGTGTAGCAGTTAGTTTGTTTTGTTTAGTGATAATGTGTTCGCATGCTAATTTGATTTCAAAAGTACAGACTTTCTCTGTGAGATCGACCCTTACTTGCCCTAGCTATAGTTTTTATTTGATTATATTTTGGGGGTTAGCTAAGGATATTTTATAAATTTTTAATTTGTTTTGGACCTCACGACAAGTCCTCAACACGTACCTATTATACGTGTAATGTTCGATTTGTGTTCGTTATCTTTTTAATTTTGTTTCGGGTTCTTGGGATCGCCGCATCTCCCTTATTCGACCTAATGACAGCAACAGCGCTCTAATCAAAGGGCGAGTTCCGACAGGCAACGAGGTGATCCAGTGCAGCGCCGGTGGCGTTTGATCTAGCCGAGCAACAACCTCGGTGACACAAAGCGGTGACGAACTAGAACCCCGTCGATGACTGTGTGTGGTTCCCCCTGTAGAGATGGTCACAGGGTTGATTGGCGAACCACACGACCCGGGTTCGATCCCTAGAAGAGGCAAATTTGGAGGAATTTTAAGAAGTTAAGCGTGCTGGCATGGGAGTAACAAAAATGATGGGTGACCCCCTGGGAAGTAGATTTGGGCTTATGGGGCTGGGCTTTAGATTGGGCTTTTTATAGTGGGCTATCTACCTCGGGTGTTAACGGGCCCCAGGGTAGTCACGAGGTTAACGGGTGTATATGTGTGTGTGTGTGTGTGTGTGTGTGTGTGTATATATATATATATATATATATATATTCATACCTCCGGTTAGATGACGAGTTTGGTAAGATGACGGTTCCCATCAGATGACACGCGCGCTTCATACTTCCGTTTCATTTCCCGTTTCTTTTCCCGTTTTCTTTCCCGTTTCCATATTCTTCCCCAATTTCATTCTGTTCCCGTTTCCATCTTCTTCCCCAATTGTCGCCGACTTCTTCCCCAATTGTCCGATGCAATCTTCTTCTCCAATTTTCATCCTCCTTTCTCCAATTTCATTTTCTTGTCAAATTCAAATCTGAAATCCCTATCTGCCTCTTCAATTAATCTTCCTAATCACTTTCAAATTCATCGGCTTCTTCACGCGAATTTTATTTAACCTCTGCATTTAATTCCCAAATATGGAAGTCATCGAATTCAACTCGTAATTGGATTAGTCAAGGGTATTCCTTCTTCTTCATCCGTTGGACAGCATACTACTTACCAGGTAATTCGTTCTACTATGTTTTTTATGCCTTTTTAAGATAAGTTTTTTTGGAGAATTTATCAAAAAGAGCTCTTTTCTTTGTGATGAAAGTAATGGAGAAAGGTATGAAAAAGTTGTGCCTATGAATTTCTGAGTATGGGGATTTGAGTTACCTGATGGATTCTAAATGGGTGAGTACTAAGATTTATTTTGGTTGCTATCTTGTATATTCATCCTTAATATACAAACAAGAATGTGGAAACTCAGTAATGTTTTGTGAGTTTTATCAAAATGTTTGGCGAGTTTTATCAAAATGGATACATTCTGTACAGGCTTTCAATGGACCTTATCAAAATTGCAAAAATTGAACTATCAAAAATGCAGAGTAATCACCATCGCACTAGTTGATGTGATGCAAAACCAGTGGTGGGAGGGAGGGTAGGCAGCGATCAAGTGTCTAATTTAAGAGCACAATAAATCCTAACTGAGTGTCTAACTGATCCAAGAACAACTACTGGAGTCACAAGTTAAACACATATCAGGACACAATTAACATTTTATTATGTTACACAGTTACACGTCACTATACTGAGCATTCAAACATGAACATATGCAACCTAATGTGCATCATTCTGCCACAGCAGAAGCATGTTGTCTTATGACCTTCAGCTTCTTTTATCTGCCTCAAGATGTCTGCTCTTTTTGGCTCTAAACGTTCCATTTTTGCATTGATTTTCTCCAGATAGATAAATAAAAGTGCAAAAGAAATTGAACACGGTTTATGTTAACTTTTTCCTCGTGATAAGTTTATGTTTATTTTCTTCCTCTTTGACATATTCTATAGGTTGCTTTTATCTTATGCAAATGGAAAGCTATTCAATTGATTCTAGTTTTCTACAAACGCCATCATTTGCTTCTATAACGTTGGGGAATTGGGTTCTTGATGTACCAGACAACTTAAAGATTAAAATAGGTCAAGTTTTTTCGAGTTTTGTAGAATGCGAAGCGTTCTACAATCAGTATGCCAGGAATCAGGGTTTAGCATACGTTGTGGTTCATCTTCAAAAAGTAGAAATGAGGATAAAACTTGGAAAACATATGTGTGTTCAAAAGAAGGCTTTAGGAAACAACCTAAAACTGGCCTTGAAGTTATAACTCATCCTCAAGAGCAGGATCCCCTTTCTGAGCAGTATCCCCTATCTGAAGAATCAATAACCTCAAAATAACCAAAAAGAAAGAAAAGAGCTGAAACTCGAGAAGGTTGTCGCGCTCGTATTTTAGTTGTGTCATGTGAGGAGGGTTGTAAGATTATTCAGTTCGAAGAGTCCCATGTCCATCCCATGGTTACTTCGAGTAGAAGACATTTCCTATCTTCATCGAGGGAAGTTTCTACATCGCACAAGCACATGTTGTGTAGTGCTAGTAGAGTCAATGTAGGTCCCTCTAAGGTTTTTGATGTTACGGCTGAGGTAATGATGGGTCATCAAAATGTGGGTTGTACGAAAAAGGATTTTTTGAACTATCAAAGAAGCTTGAAGGCAATCATTAAGGACAATGATGCCCATATGTTTATTGACACGTTAAAGAGGAGAAAAGAGACAGAGCCAGGGTTTTACTTCGCATATGAAGTGGATGAAGAGAGTCGCTTGAAGAGAGTGTTTTGGGCTGATTCATTAAGTCGTTTAAATTACTCTTCATTTGGAGATATACTCTCATTTGACACAACACATGGCACGAATAAGTATGATCCTACTTTCTGCCCATTTACTGGTGTGGATAACCACCGTAAGCTGATTTGTTTTGGGGCAGCGTTAGTTTGTAATCAGAAAGGAGACTCCTTTATTTGGCTTTTTTCAAAATTCTTAGAGTCAATGGGAGGGAAGCAACCAATAAGTATAATTACTGATCAGGACCATTTTATTAGGTTAGCCCTTTCTGAAGTGTTTAAGAAATCAATACATAGGTTTTGCATCTGGCATATACTAAAAAAAGTTCCGGAATATGTGGGCCCCACTGTGAATTGTGAATTCATCTGAAGACTTCCATACGCGTTTGAAATCCTGTGTTTGGTCCTCAGAGAGTCCTGAAGAATTTGAAGAGGAATGGCTACGCATAATGACTGATTTTGATTTGTTGTGTAATGATTGGTTCACGCATATCTTTTCAATAAAGGAGCAATGGGCCCAGGTATATTTTGATGCCACATACTTAGGTGCTGTTGTAAGAACAACGTCGGGTTCGGAAAGCCAAAACCAAACGTTCAGTTGTTTGACAAACCAAGTAATAAGTTTGGTAGAATTTTGGGTGTGGTTTCAGCATGCCATTGATACTCAGCGTGACAATGAGTACAAACAACATAATGCATCATTAACTTCAAATCCCGTTCTAAGAACAGAATTACCCTTGGAGCGCCATGCACGGGAGGTTTACACACACACCAATTTTTACTTGTTTCAAGAAGAATTTTGGAATGGCTTATGCTACTGTGGTATCCAAGGGATGGAATCTGTTGATGGTCAAACAATGACAGCCGTAAGAGATAATCGTGTTGCAAAAGGGAAGCTGTACAATGTCCACTATAGTGATCTGACTGAAGAAGCTGCCACATGCTCTTGCCATTTTTTTGTGTCACAAGGAATCCCTTGTAGGCATATTCTATCAGTTTTGAATGGGCAAGGGTTTAGAGAGCTGCCAAAGGTTTATATTTTCGATAGATGGACAAAATATGCAAAGAAAAGAGCTGTTGTTGAAGGCACGGTGCATTTTGATGAAACATTTAACACACGAAGCTAGAGAATCAAACTTTATCTAATATCTGGTGCAAGTTTTACAACTGCATGCTTCTGGCAGGGCGAGATGATGAGAAATTGAAAGTGATTTTAGAGAGTACGACTTCCCTTGAGCATGAACTCACTGATATGGGGCCAACAGTTGCAAATGATAAAAGGAAAGACTTGGAAACTTATTTTGGATGCAAAGTGCCTGATAGAGTTGAAATTCATCCTCCTACCATTGGAGTCACTAAGGGAAGGAAAAGGAGGATTAAGAGTGGTGTGGAGAAGGGTCAAGAAAAACAAAAGCACACTCGACGTTGTCGTTCATGCAACAAAATGACTACGCATGACAGCCGTAATTGTCCATTGAAAAACAACAGGTTACTTTTAAATGTTTCATTTTGGTTGTTCCATTTTAACTTACATTTAGATTTTAATAATCCTTCTTTCATAGTAAAAGCAGCAGTGATGAAGAGTAATCAATATGCTCCCGTGGTTTAGCATATACGCTGTTATTTAAGATCCTGACAGAGATTGCCTTGACAGGTACCATGTGCAATCTAATCTGATTCCAAATATTTATCTTTATATATAAGTAAAAAAATCAGGGTATTCATGTAAAGATATGTCATATTTCAAAAGATTAAGATTGTGGGTTTCTTCTTAATCAGGTTATTCATGTAAAGATATGTCATATAAGTAAAGTAATCAGGGCACAGTCTACTGTGATGATACTTGTACCCATCATCATCATCAAGAACATTTTTCTAAATCTGGCCACGTCATTTCAGGTAAGGGAAATCAATACTTATTAATTTAGGGAATATTTGTTTTTAAAATATTGTTCATGTGTGTGTAGCAATAAGCTGACCAAATGGATTTTGACTTGACTGACCAGTTTTTGTACAATTACGTTGCTTATTATTTGGATTATTAATTCTGTTGTTTTGGTCATGTTGGAGGCTGATTTGAGATTAGTTGATTTGAGATTTGTTGGTGTCTTTATTTCTTAAAGTTGACTATCACCTTGACTATCACCCTGACTATCACCTGATTTGAGGTTTTTTTCTGTTTACAGTGGTGTTAACTTGAAGCAAAACAGCAATAAGAAGGTCTAGCAGCTACTGCTTACAGAGTAGCAGAAGCCGAGGTTGGAATTTGAGCTCTGTACACATGTGCCTACTGTTCCGTCTTATTGTCTTTTTTATTGCGGACTACGGGGGATTTGAATGCTTTGAGAGGTTTTATTTTTTTGATGACAGTTGAGATTTAGAAATCTTAAGACTTTATCGCAACCTGTTTGCTTGTAGTGCCCATTGTAACATTGTGGAGCATCTCTTTTTGGGAAACCTATGTGTTCTTTTCTTAATCTATGATTGTCTAAGCATTGTAATCTAGGAACTATTCTTAACAATATTTGTATCTCAGAATCTTAGTTCTTTTGGGATTTCTGTTTTTTATTCGGGTTAAATACTTGGAGTGGAAGTATACAACACTAGGTCCAGTTCCGATAACCATTTGACAAAAATTAGCTCGACTTCTTTATTACCAGAGACTCGTCTTTGAAATACTGAATTTTGGACAAAGGATGACTGAAGCCGAATGACATTGAACTTGAAATGTCCCGTAAAATATGGATCAAACCCGGCGGAATCTCAACCTGACCAAATTGGTAATGAAAGGTTTTTTCAAAAACTAGCAACTTAAGAACATTAATATTGAGAATATTCTTTCTGTTTCATATCTTTCTTCTCATTATCACTTTCTTCGTCAATGCTTTTAAACAATGACTATATTTTTTCCCATTTTGACTTTTGGGGCCAACATTTTAAACTTTGAGAATAAATTACGGAAAAAATATACTACCTCCATCCCAGAGTATTTGTCAACTTTCATTTTTACACACCATGCAATATACTTCTTTAATCTATTTTATCTTGTATTTTGTATATTAAAAATTATAGAAATTATATATTAATAATCTATATTTTAAGACAAATCACACAAGATCACACATGACTATATTTAGGCTTACACATTGAAAGAATTTGATGAGTCAAAGTGCATAGATGAACAGTTTCAAAAGCCAAAAGTGGAATAATATACCAGGACGGAGGGAGTATTAGATTGTGATAAAAATTTAAGAGTAAAAAGAATGGACACCGGGCACTTCTCATCCATTTCCTTCCGCAAATGCGCCACAAAATTTCCTTCTTGTTAATAACCCAATACATGGGTATAAAAAATTGATGAGCTTTCTCAATATATTTGGTGAGCTTTGTAGTTAAGTTTGGTGAGCTTTGTAGTTATGTTTGGTGAGCTTTGTAGTAATGTTTGGTGAGCTTTCTAATTATGTTTGGTGAGCTTTCTAGTTATGTTTGGTGAGCTTTCTTAAATTATTTGGTGAGCTTTCTAGTTATGTTCGGTGAGCTTTCTAGTTATGTTTGGTGAGCTTTCTCAATATATTTGGTGAGCTTTCTAGTTATGATTGGTGAGCTTTCTTAATATATTTGGTGAGCTTCCTCAATATATTTGTTGAGCTTTGTAGTTAAGTTTGGTGAGCTTTGTAGTAATGTTTGGTGAGCTTTCTCAATATATGTGGTGAGCTTTCATGTAAAAAGCAAAGTCTTAGTCTTAAATTATTTGGTGAGCTTTCTCGTAATGTTTGGTGAGCTTTCTAGTTAAGTTTGGTGAGCTTTGTAGTTAAGTTTAGTGAGCTTTCTCAATATATTTGGTGAGCTTTCATGTAAAAAACCAAGTCTTAGTCTAAAATAATTTTGGTGAGCTTTGTAGATAAGTTTGGTGAGCTTTCTTAATATATTTGGTGAGCTTTGTAGTTAAGTTTGGTGAGCTTTGTAGTAATGTTTGGTGAGCTTTCTTAATATATCTGGTGAGCTTTCTCAATATATTTGGTGAGCTTTGTAGTTAATGTTTGGTGAGCTTTCTTAATATATTTTGTGAGCTTTCTTAATATATGTGGTGAGCTTTCATGTAAAAAAACGAAGTCTTAGTCTTAAATTATTTGGTGAGCTTTCTAGTAATGTTTGGTGAGCTTTGTAG
>OOIL02000923.1:59146-90980 GCA_900332095.2 Cuscuta campestris
TTTGGTGAGCTTTCTAGTTATGTTTGGTGAGCTTTGTAGTAATGTTTGGTGAGCTTTCTCAATATATGTGGTGAGCTTACTCTATATTTTTGGTGAGCTTTCTCAAAATATGTTGTGAGCTTTGTAGTTAAGTTTGGTGAGCTTTGTAGTTAAGTTTGGTGAGCTTTATGTGGTGGCAAAAAATATGATTTTTAAGGAAAAATTTTAATAAAGAAAGAAATAGACATGTATGTTTATGTCGGGTTGGCTCCCTTTGGAAACACCAATTTTATACCTCCTCAATGATCAACCACATTATCAAGCAATATTTAACCTACTTAAGACATGAGTTATCATCCTTTTATTCTCATTTGAATTTTCGTGTGTCAGGTGTGTTGTATTATTTCATTTCCGTAGTATGGGTTAGTACGTTATGTCATGTTTAGCCCGTGAATAGGATTACCATGCCTTTAGGAAGAAACTCTACTTGTCACTAGGTTGGATGAAGGACAGATCAGGAGCAAGCACAAAAGTCGGTTTTTTCGCCTTTGAGCTTATTTACAGCGGGGAGATCCCCGTTTCGACGCACGAAAACGTGAAAGCGCTTCTGCGGGACAACTTTAACGTTAAAACCCCCTCCTCGTCCTCGTCTTCGTCTCAGCCCTCACTCTCTTGGAAATTATTTGGCAGGTTTAAGATGAAGACGAAGATCGTTGCACATTTTAGCAATTGCATATAAAGACAATGTAATAGTTGCAAAACCAAAGACAGAATTAATTGTAACCATTGATCAATAAAGATCAAATCAACCACAATGTAAAACCACTTGAACATGATCTGTTCTATAGGTTGTACATCTAAATCCAGATATTCATCTAAGATAAAACCACTAGTATGTTGTGTTTCATCTATGCAATGACCTGATGGGCAGCAGGTCATTGCTTTTTGACAACATCACAAAATATGACACTAAGAAAGATTCACAGATCTCAACACCAAATCATGTTAACNATGTAAAACCACTTGAACATGATCTGTTCTATAGGTTGTACATCTAAATCCAGATATTCATCTAAGATAAAACCACTAGTATGTTGTGTTTCATCTATGCAATGACCTGATGGGCAGCAGGTCATTGCTTTTTGACAACATCACAAAATATGACACTAAGAAAGATTCACAGATCTCAACACCAAATCATGTTAACCTGGTCCTATATCCACACAAATCATATCCTGTTTTCTCAACACCATAATAACCCAAAATCAGATTGCTAAAACTTAATCAAATCAGACATTAGGCCAAAAATCAAACTGTCACTGTATGTGTCCAAGTGTGACACATATCCTACACTACAAGAAAAAGGAGTATTAGCTACGGAACAATTATGACGGGTTGATAATACTCTCATTAAATGTGTTATTTGTACATTTTTTATGAGGGAAAAAACTCTAGTTACAAGGTTTTACTTTTAGTGACCAGTTTTTTTTTTTTTCATTTTTATTTTTTAAAGTTAATACTCTCATTATAAATTTAACATATATTTTAATTAGGCCAAACTAAAATATAGTCCAAAATAAAATATTCATTCCTTTAAAAGAAATACGGAGTACAACGCTAATTTGGGATTACCGCCTAAGCTTGCCTACGCATTCTTCTGAAGTATTTTCGAGACACTTGGATCAAATTGCAGATCCGGTGCATACACGATCTCTGCAGATCCGGCGTATACTATCTTTTCGCTGGTTTTTCGCTTGCAGAGTCCCGGCTATCTGGTTTATCGCTTTCTCTTGAATCTAGTGCTTAGGGATTCGATCCCTCCCAAATGAGGTTATAATTTTTATTTTTTTCCCGGTATGATGAGTTTGGATTAATTTTCTCACGAGGGTTTGAGCATTTATTCTCCTTTCTGATTCAATGATTCATAATATTTGACTTTGTTTCTTGTTTGAATCCGTTCTGTTTACAAAGTTTGGTGAAATTTGTTCATGAATTGGGTTTGAAGTTTGATTCTTTGGCACCATTAATGGCCATTCCTTAGAAATAGTGTAAACCACATTCAACATTTTTTTGTTGGTTTAGAATATCCTGAAATTTGTAAACCTCAAATTGAGTATTGATACAAACATGATTATCCATTTTTTAAGCCATGAAAAAACAACGAAGCAAACAAGGCCTTCAATGTTGTTTTAATTAAAACTTTGTGTATATAAACCAATGGATGGATTCACAATGTAAGACATCCAAATACAAGGTTTTGGTATGTTATAATTTATTAATACAACAACTTGGGATGGGCAAGTTATATCCATCACTTTTAGGGTGTTTAGTAAAGATAAAATAAAAACACCAACACCCAAAAGTCAAAGCTACTTGTGCTAGTGACTTCAACAGTGCATCAATTAGTGAGTGAATGGAAAAAGCTGGTTCAAACTGTGCTAGTGATTTCGGCTACTGGTTTTAGGTTTTTTAGTATCATGCTTTTAGGTTTTAGTAGTTGGCTTAAGGGTGGGCTGGTTTATGGTTTCGGTTTGAAAATTGGGATGAGGGGCTGGTTTTTAGGGATGGTTTGGAGGAGGATTGTGGTTGTACGTGTATATGATTTGGGACCCCTTAGACTTCTTTCAAATAGTAAATTAGGACAGATTGTGCTTTTCAATCAGTATATGAAGTGTTTTGGGTCACCATACTGTTTGGGCCATAATTTTGTCCGATTTTGTCGAACATATATTTATGTTGGTGTTTTGTTATGCCTTAGTTCGTAGTATCTGCTTGTGTGCTTTATGTCAAATTTTTAGAGTCAAATTGTATGCTTGTGTTGTCTACATTCATACTCTCGTGTTTCATTGGTTTCTTTGTTCGTGCTTTTGTATATGAGCCAAGGTCTCTTGGAAACAAGGTGGTCTAGACAATTCCCGTGTCCCAGTTGGCCATATTTACTCCAACCGCAAGTATATAAAGCTCTAGAGGAAGAAACAGATATTGTGTGTCTCCATCCACAAGCTACAATTACCATCTTTTCTTCCTGTAACTTTGAACTATCAAAACATAAAATAGGAAAATTTAACAAAGTAGTAGAAGCATTAAGGAGGCTGTGTGGAAACCGGAAAATGGTTAGGCAAAAAGAAAACATTTTCTTGTGTTTGGTTCTGCCTCGGATAATGTGAAGGAAAATCAAATTTGATAAGAAGCTTTTAAGATTTTACACATATTTCATTCTCTCTTTACTGGTTTCAAACACTCAAATAGACCCTAACGGAAGAGGACCTAGTTTCCTCCTGTCATGCAGTAGGATACTGTAGTTGAAAATAAGTAGGAAAATCACTTGGTTCAACATCTCAACCATAATAGATATGGTATCTTTGAAACATACATTAATTAGACCACTATGTATCAGTAATAATAATTAATAATAACCTGATAGAAAAATACAGATTTAGCATACCATGGAGGTGCACCTTCGACCCAAAATTCTGGTGTTTAACCCATCAATTTTTCACTTTTACTATTTTGGAGCTTTTCTTTGTTCTGTTCTTTTTATCATACGACCTTTATTCAATTCAGGGTTAAGTTCCCTTTAGAACCTATCTTGGAGAGAGAATAGTTTATTGAGGAACAAAGAGCTATGAAAATATTGATATCATGTCACCCGTATATTTAGAATTTGTTTGGTAAGCATTGGTCACTAGTCAAGCACTTGAATAACAACGCTTAGGGTTCCTAGCCTGCTTGTTGAAGGTCTAATGTGAGATTGGGTGGTGGTAGTTATTAGTACATACTTATTTTACAGTATTATTGTTTAGCATTGAGGTGTGAAGATACATATTAATAAACTTCTAAATCACTTGTTTTCTTAACACAACTACAGCTTTGACAAGCTGGCATTTTACATTTTGTTCACTCCAGGTTGCACTCTTGCTGAAACTCTTTGAGCATAAGTCTTTTGATTCAAGATCTATTGTTGGATTTGGTATTCTAAATGGCATCTCAATTGGATTGATGAACCTTAGCCTAGGTTTCAATTTTGTTTGTTTATATCAGGTATAACCTAAATGGAATCTCTGTTGTTGTTTTGAATGCAAGACCTACACTACTTAGTAGAATCATTTCTGGATCCAAACTTTAATACATCTTTTTCTCTTAGATGACAAATCTTGCCATCAGACCTTGCACTCTACTACTAGAGACACTTTTCTTGAGCATAAAGTTCAGGTTAGTCTTTTATGGTGCTGAATGAAGTTGATTTGGTCTTTCCATATGTCTGCTGCATTTCAAAGGTTATCATGAACTATCTAGAAGTTTGGATCCGTTTGGGGTTTCAACTGTAACTGATTTGCACCTAAATGTGCTCAAGGAGATAATTTTATGCATTGCCTTGGTCATGATATTTTTGTTGATGACCTTATGTGTTTTATTCACATTTGACTTTGTTGATGACCTGAATGTTAATTCGGGTGCCAATCAAGTAGTTTATTAGTTTATGATTGGTTTTTTGTAATCTTCCAGCTAGCCTCAAAATGGACATGGAAGGATGCTAGGCCTCCTTGGTAAGAGAGATATTTTCATTGAAGTTTTGAAATAAAGTCTGCTATTTCTTGAAGTGTTAAAATTAAATCTGCAAAAGAATCATATGACAACATTCACATCCGTAGCAGCAGCCCCTCTTGTTCTCTCCAACTACAGAATCTTTGCTCTTCAAACGGGAGATCAGATTTACTTTTCTAATGGGACATTAAGCTATGCTTGTCTTCATTTTAGAAGATCGTTACAAACAGCCTTAAAACGTCATGAATGATGAGACTCATTGCAGGCAGTGTTACGTTGGTGCAGCATGCCTTGGGACTTAGCATTTGATGTGTAATTTTTTATTCCATATATGCTTTTGGACAAGGTTGTGATCCCTAGCTTATATAAGTGTCAGTAGAGTTGTGATGTTTGTCTTTTTGTACCAATTGGAGTATTTATATATATATAAAGGCGTAAGTCTTTTTTGGTTTTTGCTTTAGGCATTACTCAGCATGCCCTTGTATTTATATTTTTTTATTCTAATAAAAATTTATTTAAACATATAAACTTTGAGTGTGTGTGTCTATATATATATATATATATATATATATATATATATATATATATATATGTATATATATATATATATATATATATGACGGGATTTTCCGTCACAAAAAGAGTATTTTAAAGATGGTAAAAGTACTCTCATTAAATAGTTTTTAATAAGGGGACCTAATGCCCGTCATTATTTGTAATTAGCTACGGAGGCTATAATGACGGGTGATGAGAGTAAATTTCATCTCATTAAAAGGTTTTAATGACGGTTTTCTATGTTTACAACGGTTTATACTCACACTATAGAGGAGTTTTCTTGTAGTGCTAGTTGATAAACTTGCCATATTCTGCCACTTTCCGTTTCACTTGTACGGCAAGTTGATTATGATCAGAGGTGAGCATTTCGTAGCAATATCGAACACAGATTATTCTTAGTCCATTTACCTACCAAGAAATTTAAACTTCAATTAAAATAAGATAAAATGTGTGATAATTTTATCTTATTTCACCATTTTTGTTCAAATGTGTGATAAACTTGCCATAAAATAAGATAAAGACATAAGACTTACATCATTTTTGTTCAAATCCATCTTCCACGTATTCAAATTCCCCTTGAAAGTTTCCAATTGCCTCATGGCTATGACACCAACACCCATACCTTTCATGTTCCCATAACATGCCTTCTTTGTTATTTCAAAAGGAAATTTGGAAATTTTACTTGCTTTTTGCTCAAGTTGTTTTTCATTGAAATACTCGCACATTCCCTTTTTCTGCAAGTCAGTGAGACTATATTAGATTAAGTTGAAGAATAAACAATGAAGTTCAAGCTTAAGTCAATATTACCACGCTTTAAAAAGGATCTTACCAAACATTCAACACATGTATCATACACCTTAGTTTTATGTTCAATTGAATCAATGATGGTTATCTTCTCCTTTTTCATGTTAAAACACACTATATAAACATCATCCTTGTCTGTTTCATCAGCAACCAAGAAGAATATCTGCAGTAAAATAAGAACATAAATGATATCAGAATAAATGAATATGTTAGATACAAAACACTAAAAACAAACAATTCCATGTAGCTGACCAAATCTGCAGTACTCATATCAATGCCGCTATAAAACTGTTGTTCTACCAATTCTCTGTCAGCGACTTCACAAAAGTTTTCATGAGCATCGTCATATAAACTGATCTTTACAAACTCAGCCTACATGAATAATGTAAAGTTTGTGTCAGTGTCACATTTGAATATCTCCACTTTTATACACTAAAGTACATGAATAATGTAAAGAGGTTACATACAAAAGGATTCGTGCTAAGGAAAACTCGATAGACATCTGACTTGCTTCGATGCTTTTCCTCGGCATTCAAGAATCGACACCAAATCTGTAAAATAAGCGACGAGACAGACCCTTCGGAAAAGGATATTAAATCGCTTCGCTTCATTTCACAAAACATGTCTTTGTACAAAACTTCCCTGTAATTAAAATTATGGAAAATAGGATAAATAAATATCAAAAAAATCTTAATAATAATAATTAAATTAAGTAACTTATTTACAAAACAACTTGAAAAGGTAACACTGACCCAAGTAAAAGAGATTTGTTGAATACGTAGTCCGTGAGAACCTTCTCGGCACGGCTCAACCGTGAGAGTGCTTCCATGTTTCTTATCCAAAAAGGAGAACATAAGGCGCGTGCAAATTCTTTCTTCCTTTGGGGCTGAAGTCGTCTTTTAAGGAATACAGGACTTCGAGCAGGGCTAGGACCAGATGCAATTTCTTGACTTGTTAAGTGAGTATATGGTGGGGTTGGCTGAAAAAGAACAATTTCTTCTTGTTGCCCTTGAACTGCACTCTCTGGAAAAGCTGGGATAGGCTCAATTTGGGGGTGACTCTGTACATCATCTGCCAATGCAGTGAGATTGCATGTTTGGGCTGTGCCATCTCCATTCTTTGTTTGAATCTCCTCATGCTGAACCTCTTCATGTTGAATCTCCTCATTTTGATTTTCCTTTTCCTCTGGTGTAAGCCTTAAGCTAAATGATGGCATGAACAAGTCTTGGCTGTTGGTCTCAAGGTTGCGCTTCACCGTGAAAAATTCCATTTCAAGTCGAGATATTTCAGCCAAGAAAGAAGGGCTCTCGTGGACTACTTCGAATTGCAGTTTCGGATTTGTTTCCGAAATCGGAGTACCTGATATTCTTGGACTTTTACCAACAGCAACAATCACTTCTGCAGCAGTTTGTTGCATTCCCTTGACGGCATTTGAATTTGGGAACTCACTATTCAAGCCTCTACAGACGGTGTCCCACTTTGATATTTTTTGTACCAACTCTTTTGCAGCACTCCGTGTCTCCTCTAAAACGTCGTTCTAAAACAGGTTTTTAAAAAAGAAAAAAGTGTGTCAAGTTACTTTGATATTCAATGCTTCAACTTCAAATTATCCACTCAAAGTCAAACCAAATAAATATGAAAAAGAAGCAAGAGCATGATCACTTCATTCATCCAAGCAAGGAGTTAATTTAGGAGACTAAGACGTTGATTGGAACAATCATAGAGTGTGTTTGTGTAAAAATGGATTGGATGGCAGGTAGTGAACTGAAATGGGAAATGAAATTATAGAACAAAAAGCAAAGCACTAGTGTAGGCAGGGTAGGGATTTTTGTCATTGCTGGTGTGAAATCTTTGACACTATATGATGAAGGAACAGTGGAGTTGTGGTATTTTTCAATCGATTTACATTCAAAAATAAAATGTGTCCTTAATTGAACATAAATAAAACTGATCTGTGTGTGTCTTACAACTACCTGTGATTGTGATGTTTTCCCAGGAGGATCTTCAAGAGACGGATTTTCATTTGAAAACAACTCTTTATTGATTTGTGGGTCCACGGTACCACGACCAAAACCACCGATTTACAGTATTATTCAGTCACGTATAACTTTAAAAAGCATGAACCTCCTAAAAATAAGTTGCACTAACCTGATTCCCGCTCCAATCCTTCTCTTTCCTTAAGCTTTTGGGAAGTCCAACCTATCATAGTTGGAAAAGTTCTAGGCACTACTCTCATTCGGAAGACAATCCTATCAACATAAAACATCTAAAAAGAGAAAAAATCAGTATAACACAAGCGACTCTGTAAAATATAAAACGCGAACTAGTGTGTTGGAACTTATAAAGTTTTATGTTAAGGAAATGAATACATACCATTAAGAACAAAACAGGCCCAGTGAAATAAGGATTTGACTTTCGCTTCCATTGAATGGTAGAATTAATTAAATTGGTCAAGGTATACTTGCACCAGTTTAATTTATTCACGTTACTCAAATCGACTAAGGAGCGCAACACTCTTGAATTTGCAAATGTATTTGTGTTTCCGGATATGCAGGTAGAGATGAAGAACACTGTAACGCCCCAAAATATACCCTAGAATTATTAATAAATAAATAATCAATTAATCAAAATTGTTTTGATTAAAAATAAATGTTTTTTGGGCTTTGGGCCAAAATGAAATATGTTTAAATATTCAATATTACAATTTGGATAAATCCTAACCAGATAAATCCAATATGTTGAGTTGTTGACTTATTGTGTAATCTTGATTGGGAACCTGAGTACAGACCCAAATTAAGAATAAATGAAGAAATTGTTTATAATGTAAACTTTGAAATGATTTATTGAAATAAATCATGGAAATAAATAATATGAATTAGATGTGAGAACATTTTATAAAAGTCAATTAAACCAATTTTGACTCTGTCAAAGTCAAACACCCAAAAATATGATGTCAGAAAAAGTATAACGAATAAATATAAAAATTATATCATTGGATATAGTTTAATTGCACGATCGCAATGGTGCAAACGGATTTCAATTCAGAGAAAGTTGGACCAAAAAGAGTACCCCGACTGGGACCTAAATTAGTCCCAATCAGGGAAGTATCATGTAAATATCTGATCGGCGCAGCCTCCTCCACTACGTGACTTTCATACGCAGAAATGAGTCAGCCAGTGTCCTCTTCCCCTTCTCTTCTTCTATATAAGGATACTCCATCCTTACCAATTCTGCACCAATCTTCTGGAAAATTATACCATTGTGTTCATAAGAGTGAAGGAAGCAGTCTGGTGTTGTTAGTTGTCGCCGGAGTCGCCGGAATTGGGAGTAATCATCGCCGGAAGTTTTGCTGGAAAATATTCAAAACATTCATTAAGCTTTAAGGTAAGCCCGTTGATATATCTAATGACTAGAATGTCCGTATAGATCGTTTTTACGTTCATAAACGGTCGTTTAGTTGAGTTTTGTGTTTGACATGCTTGAAAAATCAAGAATCATAAACCATGAATTTGATGTTAAAACTATGAATTAATAATACCAAAATGATCTATGAACCTTGTAGAACATTTCTATATAGTTTAATTGAAGTTCGGAAACTAAAAATGGAATTTTCGAAATTGGTGTCGCGAGGTAGAAGACGATGAACAGTGGCTGAAAAGCCACTATCTGGATCGATCCTCTAACTTGGATCGATCCTCTGGGAGTATTATTCCATAGTATGGATCGATCCAGAGGGCTGGATCAATCCCCCGAAAATCTGATCCGAAAATTAGTCTGAAAATGCCATTTTTGAGGTCTAAAATCCTATTTTTGATATCAATTGATTATGATCATTATAAAAATGATTTACCACAATAAAAATGATGTTTTTTACAAATAAAATGTTATGTGATGCATGACGGTATGTTCGGGTGTTAACACTCGAAGCTAGGCCGCTATTGGCTATCGAATGTTATGTTGATTGATGATTATGATGAATGATTATTATGATGATTATGGCTTGAGGAAACCACTGATTAAAATGATTATCAAGGATTAAATTATTAATTGAAATGAATATGTTGATAATTATGAAAGGATTTGGATTGTAAGGATACCTAGAAGAACTCTAAGATATACCTAGGTTGACTTTGGTTTCTAAGACTATCTAGAAGACCTCTAAGATAGCTTAGAAATAGGCCTTGCGGGTATAATTATGAATATTCGGTGGCCTGGGTTAAAACGTACGTACGGGATCTACAAACCAAACTCGAGGAACTCGTTTGGGGATACCACCCAACCCGACAGTGAGCATTTCGCTGTTCGGTTTCTGGTTGGCCTTAATCGAAGGTAAGTTTAATATTTTGGAAACCCTTCATCTTAAACTAGGACTAGCTTAAGGATTATTTAGGAGTACCTTAAACTAAAATATAGTTTAATTATATTAAACTAGAATTCGTTTAAGAGTTGGTAAAATAGATTGGCTTTAGACTAAGAACAATTTAAGGATATTTTTGAATGACAAATGATAAATATTGAATAAAATAAATGTTGAATATGAATGACGTATATACATGTTGAATGATTGAATAATGAATGTTGAAAATTGAATATTGATTATTGAATGTCTGAACTGAACATTATGTGCATGATATCAAATGGTTGATTATGAATTGAAATTCAATTTATGTGGATGTTCGACGCATTAGATATGCTTACTCAGCTTTACCGCTGAACGTGTAGTGCGTTTTATTTGCTACACGCAGGTCAATAGAATGATGTGACGTGATCCTGGAGGCAGACGGAGGCGAGATAGTCGGAATGGATGTGATGGTTTTGAATTAAAGAATATAAATAAATTACGTTTGTGATTATGATTTGTTAAGCTTCCGCAATATTGAAAACTATATACTGTTATGATATGAAAAATATTATTGTGATAAATAAAAATGTTTGAAATGTTTTAAATTTTTACGAATACAAACTTAATACTTTAGTCCGAAAGGGGCTGCAGACCTGGACGGATTAGGGTGTTACAAACACCATAAAATTGAGCTTAAATCCTTCACTTGACCCCGCAATTCCTAAAATTCTATCGGGCATAGCATTGGTACGTGGAAAATCCCTCTGTAAACCCCACTCATCTCTCCACTTAAGGACCAAAGTCTTATAATCCTCAGGGTCTGTTGGCTTGTTTTGAGCTTCTAGCACATCAAATGGCCCGGTCGGGAGGCCAAGGGTTAGATGGACATCCTTTTCTGTGATTCTAACCCGCTCATTGAGATTTATTCCCAAAATAGTCCTTTGTAATGAGATATTTTCCCAAATCAGTCTTCAATAAGTTTTAATTACCTAGGTGGTCCTCTATAATTGAGATTTATCCCCAAGATGGTCCTTCATAAATAATGATACTCAAATGAGGATTAATTAAGGTTATTTTTTCTATGCTAAATTTAGAATTAATTTTTAAAATAATCATTTATTATGAAGTGCTTTCCCAAAATGGTNGCTTCCCTCCAAGAGTTATAAGCAAGCTTGAAGGAGAATGGATTCCCCTCCCACATTTCTGTCCCAGAGATGGTATGAACATGCTCAAGAGCCCAGTTGTGTATACGGGCTGCTCTTTTCCAGGTGACAGTGTCCGTGTGGTATTCATGAAATGAATCTGGCCGGTATTTGCTTCTCATATATTTTCCCCATATCCCTTCTGAATTTCTGATCTTCCACCAGATTTTTGATGAATAAGCAGCTTCAATATCCTCCAAATGCCTAATCCCAAGTCCTCCTTCGCATGTGGGGAAGCAAACATTTCTCCAGGACTTCCAGTGATGTTTGGGTTTTCCATCTTTGTGTCCCCAAAGAAAATTCTGCATCATCTTGTTGAGGGTGTTGTGAATGGATTTGGGCATCTGTTGGACCGCTAGAATGTGTAATGGGATAGAGCTTAGAACGTGCTTGATGAGGATTAACCTGCCCATTTGGTTAAGGACCTTGCTGTGCCAAGTGTTAAGGTATCCCTCGAAATGTTGGACAATTCTCTTATAGTCCTCTTTTTTAAGTTTCCCTTTACCAATAGTTGCTCCTAGGTATTGGAAAGACAGTTTCCCTTTACCAATAGTTGCTCCTATATATATATATATATATATATATATATATATATATATATATATATATATATATATATATATATATATATATATATATATATATATATATATATATATATATATATATATATATATATTCTAGTCGGATGACACTTTATGGTAAGATGACATGCTACAGTCAGATTACGATAAGGTCACCACTCATCACAGCAAAGCTCATCAAGGATAACTACGAAGCTCACCAAATTGTATAGAAAAGCTCACCATGAGTCTTTCACACTTTGAATTTTTAAGAATTTAAAGTTTCAATATTCACAAACCCTAACCAAAAAGCTCAGCATTCATCTGTAGAAAGCTCACCAAACATACACATGAAGTTCTCCAATTTTTTAGGCTAAAAAATTGAATAAAAACAAAGGGCGGCGGAGACAGGCGGGCGGCGGCGGAGACAGGCGGGAGGTGGCGGCTTCTAGATCAGACTAGAAGTATGCCATGATATCATAATAAGATTTGTAACTGTTAGTTATTACATTATGGAGTAGCAAAATGGAAAGTACTGCGTAGTATTTAATCAAACATGAAGATCAAAAGTAATTTAGCTCTGTATATACGAACTAACAACGATGCTACCGAATACAATCAATTCAATGAAAAAGTAAAGGATAATTTACTTAAATAGGACTAAAACATAATGACTTTCTCAATATAGAATCATATGTTTTTATTTCTGAATATAGGATCATTGATCATTATCTATTAGTCATTATTCAACTAAATGTCCAGCATCACTTGAGCATTATTCTTCTCACTAGACATTATTAAGTCCTATTTAGGGAATAAAAAAGTTTAAGTCCTACTTTGAGAAATGACTTATGTTTTGCTCTTATTTAGTGCAAATTTCACAAAAGGTAATAACGACCGAGCGAGCTTTTATATTATGGTCAACTACATTGGTCTTCCTTCATGCATATATGATTGAGTGTTGGATTCGTGAGAGAAAGATGATCACGTACAATTTTCACTCCAACCCAGGGAAAGCTTAGGGAATTGGTTAGTTGTTTAAAATTGGAGCTAAGAGACAATAATAACATAGAGTAATAACTGATCGAATTAAATAAGTTTTGGGTATTAAAAATTTCTCTCTCGCCTCTCAGCGAAGAACTTGCCCGTAACACTGAGGTCGGGGAGGAGTGCAAGCCAGACAGCCGTATCAGCTGCATCTTCAGGGGAGATACTCCCTGCCCAACCAGTCATAGCGGTCTTCACCCAACCGGGACAATAACAATTAATGTATATCTTGTGACCCTCTTCCCGTTCTGAAAGGTTGCGCCCCATCAGCCTCGTGAATGCGTTAACAGCAAGCTTCGATAGGGAGTAGTCTGTAAAGGTTTGTGGCCACCCCCCAGAAACCCAACTCCCGTCCTTTGTTTGCTCTAGGAATTTTTCCACCATCTCATCGATGAACTCCTCTGTTAGTGACTCCACATCCTCCAGCTTTTCTCTCAATTCAACATTTTCAATCCTCTAAACAAATTAAATAGCTCTATGGTTAATTAAACATAACGTGCAGTAACAACTATTAATATAACTTGGCTTTTCATGCAAAATGAGAAGATTTATATATAGTCTTTGATAAAAATACGTGCTTACATTTTGTTTTCCATGAAGCCTTCCTAATCGTGAGGTCACACTAACAATACGTCCGCCGGCACTTGATGGCCTCATCAATGGAATCATTGTTTTTATCATATTCTTGGTTCCATAATAATTTGTCTTGATCACTATTTCTGCATTTTCCACAGAATTCTCTTTACCAAAGTTAAAGTTTACTCCTGCGTTGTTTATCTACACAACATTCACAGATAATTATAGTAAAGACTAGCATGTGGTGCTTTAAAATGTGAGACTTAAGGGGCAAAATATTTGAAAAACAAGAAAAAAAAATCAAGAAATACGTGGTTGCAATTTTTTAAATAAATGGAATTTTGTAAATTGCACTACTTGCTTTGTAAAATGCACCATTCTCATTTCTGTCACCAAAGTCCATACTCACAGTATCGACCCCTATATATATATATATATATATATATATATATATATATAGATACATACATACATACATACATACATACATACATACATACATACATATATATATATATATATATATATATATATATATACTACCTCCGTCCCATTGTCTTTGTCCACTTTTGACTTTTGGAACTGTTCATCTAAGCACTTTGACTCATCAAATTCTCTTAATGTGTAAGCCTAAAAATAGTCATGTGTGATCTTATTTGATTCGTCTTAACATATAGATTATTAATATATAATTTGTATAATTTTTTAATATACAAATTACAAGATAAAATGGATTAAAGAAGTGCATTGGATGGTGTGCCAAAAGGTAAGTGGACAAAGATAGTGGGACGGAGGGAGTATATATATATATATATATATATATATAGTGTGTGTGTGTGTTAACCCCGTGCTTCGCACGGGCTCGTATACATTCTAAATTTTTAATATTTTGTAAATATAAATTTATTTTAATTTTAAAATAGTGACGTAATATGTGTGATATGAATATTTTTCTAACAGTAAGATATATTTTCTTAAATAAAATAATACTTTAAATATCAATACACATGCACTAAAAATTCTATAAGTATCTTATTTAAAAGTAGTAAAAGAGAAACGATCAATTGTTTTTAAAAATAATATAAAACTTTATTTCTCAAAAATACTTTTTCTCAATAAAGATTCAAAAATACTTTTTTAGATATAATATAATTATGTAAACAAAATATATTTTAAACAGGTAGAATATATATCGGTATTGTTAATTTAAAAATAAAACCCTTTATGCAAAATTAATGGTCATTGAATAAAATACTAATGAAAAGTTTTAATTAATAAATATTAAAATAAAAAATGGACTAATCAAATAATGATACATCGAGAATGTATATGTCACATAGTGTCACTTGTCATCTTTCATATAAACTAACTATATTCTATTTACTTTGTTGAATAATATACGAAGTAATGAAATAAACAATGTAAGAAGATAAATTTTTTGAAATAAAGTATTTAATTAAGAAATGTTCATATGTGATTAAAGTTATATAATATTTTTTTGGGAAGTAATACACTAAATTAAATAGTGGATAGTATAAAAATGATATAATATAAAATGATGTTTTCTTATTGATAAAGTTTATAGAATTTTTTTTAAAAATTAACATAATATAATTGTGAATACTTAAAACATGTGTTTTATTCGTAATAAAGAAATGAATATTTTTAAATTAGTTAAAATGAAAAAAGTCTATAAAAATATTGGTTATTCATTGTTAAAAAGTGAAAGGTTACATAATAATTTAAGAAAAATAATGGTTATTTAATGTTAGAAAGTAAAGAATTTTATATAAATTAAAATAAAAATGGTTATTTAATAAACGTGTGTCGTAAAACGTTTAATACAAAATTATTGTCTATTGAATAAAATATTAATATTTTTTTGTTAAATCAAAGTGTTTTTTAATGAGTAATAAATAAAAGTAAAACAATGCCAAAAAATACTAAATGAATTAAAACATAAAAATACCAAAAACAATTTAATGTTTCCGAAAGCAATTTTTTTTTAAATTGAAATGTTTTTAAATTTATAATAAAGAGTCTTTTATATACTTTTTTTAAATATTACAATAAATATGCATATTTGAAATACAGTGTATACTTTACAATATTAAAATATATTTTTATAGAACCGTTAAAAAATTAAAAAGTTTTATACAAAATATAATTAAAGTAAAGTTTTTTAATACCAAAATATAATATTTATTTAATATATTAAAAGATTTACAAAAAGCAAAATGGACCAATGAAAGGTCTTCACCTCATTGATGGGTGCATATGTGGATGCACATGTGGCATGCCACATGTCAACACCACAACCAACAAACTCAACTTTACATATATACGGAGTATATAGGATATATATGTATATATATCTGTGTGTGTGTGTATGTATGTATATGTATATACATACATATATCGACCTCTGTTCCAATTCATATGACCAAACTCTTATATATAGTGACTCACACACTCAATAACAAAAATAATATAGCTTAAAGAAACCTTCTTGGGTTAGGAATTAGGATACTTAACGAGACCCAAATGCCCCTAATTACAATAATAACCACGATTGTACTTCTTTAGAATTGCTCATACATCTCTAGAGTAGTTTAGAAAGTCTCCAAACCTTCTATAATGTTCTAGACAAATAAAGAGGGCTCCACATATTTTTATACTCCCTCCGTCTCTGAAAGTTCTTCCTGTTTTGATTTTTTTGTCAATAGTGACACTCTTTCACGATAAATTAAACATAATCTATATAAATAAATGTTACAAAAATTTGATATATCAAAACTATATTCTAAGATTAACCCAATTATATTAAATTTATATTATAACTCAATATACTTTTCTTAGAATTTGTAATCAAAGATTACCACTGTTTGACCAAAAAAGTTAAAAGAGAAAAAGTTTTTAGGGACGGAAACAATAATATTTTATAGGTTTCCACATTCTTCCTCACTTCTACATACTTCCAGTTTCTTTAGAAAGCTTTAGAATACTATGGAGAGTTCTACACTCTTCTATAAAGTTCTAGAGAGTTCCACACCTTTCTAGACTTTTTCCAAAATATTCAAAATAATTCTACACATCACAACCGACATGTAGACTTTTCTAATGCCTCGTTTGGTACATGGAATTCAAACTATGGAATTGGAATTGAGGACTTCAATTCCAATTCTGGTGTTTGGTAGCACAAAATTATGTGGATTTGGAATTTATAGTGCAAAAAATGAATTGGAATTGGAAGAATTCAATTTTATTGAATTGAATCTCATGGAATTTCAATTCTAATTCAATTCCAATTTTTTCAATTCCATCTACCAAGCAGACCCTAAAGTCTTCCTTCTCATAACCTTTTGGAATTTGAATTTGTATCCTAAAAATTCATCCCTCAAGTCATATTTCTAAAAAGCTTTACGTCCCACAAATGTTTCATTTTCTCTACACAACTATGTTATCTAAGATGCAAATGTTCTTTTAATTTATGCATCCTCTCAAGATAAAGCATCTTTCCTTGAGGACCTTGAACTACTTGTGCATGCAAAAAACCTTACAAGTAGTTACACTCTTGTAATGTCATTGCAACAACAAGATAACATTAGTAACTTGGAGGCACATTCCTCAAATTATGAAAAATGTTGTTCACTTGTTTGTACCATTATGAAACTTTTTGATCATGCTCGTGGACCTTGAAAATCCATAGAGTAGAGTCGAAACCAAAACAAATTTTGAATACTTACAACTGCTCTTCATGACTCCATTGGTAATATCTTCAATAATAACATTTTAAAAAAAAGGTTGTTAGTATTTTTTGGGAAAATTTTGCGATTGACCCAGCAACTTTGGGTGAACTAGAACCTCTAGGGCCATTAGAAGACCCTTGCTGTTTCATAGAAGCATTAAGAACTGAAAAAACGATGTAGGATTCATTGAGGAATTTTGTCGTACACATAACAGATAATTTTGAGCTGCAATAAGGACACACAGCTACTTGTTCCCAGCCCTTTTGCTTCTGGTCAGTAAAAGAGGGGAACAACTTAAGTTAAAGAATGGAGGTGGTCCAGCTCCTACCTGGAGCGTGTCACTGACGTTGAAGACGAAGGAGATTTTATCTGACTAGGCAAATATCAAACGGCCATCCTTGAGGCAGGTTTGAAGTCCCAAAGTCTTGCTGGATGATACAGAAGGGTTAATTTATAAATTTTACTCACTCCCTTCCTTCAAACATTTCAACTTTCACCTCTTACATATTCCATAAAACTTTTCAATTTTGCCTAAATAAATACACAATTGCCCTTACTTTTTTTAAATCTAACCAAACATACCCCAACTACCTTCTACGCTATATCCATTGTAACATTTTCTGAGCCCAACTTGTTTCAATTCTCTTTGTTTCAGCTTGGTCCAATTCCTAGATCTTTCTCTCCAAAAAGTTAAGAATGGAAAAGTTTTTCAGGATGGAAGAAATATCATTTAGTTATTTAGATAATTTAATAGCTTAATTTGATATTAATTATTATTATATTTATATTTACTTTATTTGTTGACTTTCCAAATTTTGAATCGGTGATTCATAATAGCGACCTCATGCCGCAATCAAACAGATCCGGCATACCAATTAATGCGATTGCCTTACTGCCTCACCAGCCTTATCATCCCCAAATGCTATTTGGTTGGCCATCCAAGAATTAGCCTTTGAGATTCAAACTCTCCGCCAAGAACACAATACTCTATCCCGCAAAGTGGATCACGTTTACTCACTTTTAGAGGTCCCAGTGATCAATAATTTGTCCACTCCAATGGTGTGGGAATCTACTCCGTGTGGAACCACTTATAACATTGAACTCAACCCAAAATTCCCGACATGGTTCTATAGGGTTACGGGCATTCGCCACAATGCTTAGATGTCAAACATTGAACAGTCAAAAGAAGAGGGGCTGCATGAATCTGATGACGAAAGCAAGTTGATTGTCGTGCTTGAAGAAATGGGTTCGTTAGTGTCTGCTAAGACATATGGGCATATTGAGGATGATTCCTCCCCAACATATGATCTTCTTGTAGATGTTGCACATGTGGGAGTTCCTAAGGCCGATGCAATTTGTTATAGATGCACAGAAGATTTTGGAGTGTCTGGTATGGGAATTATTATTCTTTTTAATTCAGGAAGAACAAAAAATGTTTTGCTCTCGATATTGTTGAGTGATTAGGGCAGCCTACGACTCCTTGGCGCGTCATATTACTTGGAGTTATCTCTTTGCCTTGCCAAAAATACAGAGCTTGGTCTGAAGGGGGGCATTTTCTTTTGTGCACCATCGCGTCTCGTATTTTGAAGCTTGAATCGGACCCCTCACTAGACATGCATGACAAGCGCAGGGTCATTGCGCACCTTTTGTTTTCATACTTACACCTTGAGGACAAGGTGTGTCTCTATCAGGGTGACAATAATACAGAAGGGTTAATGAATAAGTTATATTATTTAGTTATATATATATTTTAATTGTTTGATTAGATAGTTCAATTATTATTATATTTATATTTTCTTTTTACTGTGAATTATAACACTCCTTCGAGAGTTAGGTTTTTTTGGTTCTTTACCTTGATGCTTTTATTGAACGAATAGGACTAGACTTCTATTATGATTAGGGGTTTATCATTATTAGGGTTAGTTCAATATTTTAGCTCTATATACCCATATAAATGGTTATTGAGATATCAATAAAGAACAATAATATTATCACTCCTAAATCCTAATCTCTCCCCCTCGCTTCTCTAGTCATTCAGCACCTTCTCTTCTCCCTTATCTCCTTCTCTTCTCAGATCTTGTTCTTCTCTCAATTCTTCATCTTTTCCTCCAATTTCTCAATCTTTCCCCTATGCTTGACACGTTATCGTATCACTGGATTTCAAAAATGATATGACTTGAGGATTTGTGTGCTTAACGAAACTTATTAAATCTTTGTCATATCTCACTTCTTGCCAGGCATGAGGATAGTGATTAATCATGAGGAAGAGGTAGTGTAATATAACATTATGAAACAATTTAGTGGGGTCACTCGACCCCACTGGCCCATGTTTGTCCGCCACTTATCTTTGGGATGTCTTTCAAGTCTGTATCTTGACTGATATGCATTGAGGCAACACAATTTATCACCCACTAAAGCCTAACAAACTCACTACTTGTTGCCAAGTAAATATCACTATCGTCAACATCACTGACCTCATTAGTATGGGAGTCCCTGTATTCCTTTCTTTGTGATCTTTCTTTGAACTTCTGTAAGTCCTTCCTCATTTGAGAACATCTTACCTGCATGTGGTTCTTCTCTCTATAGTCATAGCATTCCACATCACTTTGATCTCGATAAGATTGTGCTTTTGGTCTTCCTTTATGACCACCATGTCTCTTTCTTGAGGAGAACATATATTATACATCTTGGTGTACCTAGAGCTAAGTAGATTCAAAAAAAATTCATTTTGAACCAATGTAGTATTCATTATGAAGCAACATAATATTAATTTTCACACTTTTGATTAGTAGACCTATAATAATGATTCACGAAGAACGTAGTGTGTTCATTCTGAAACAAAGAAGTTTTCATTCTAAGCTTTCTCAGTGTAGTGTTCATTCGCAAAAAACGCAGTGTTAATTCTAAAGCAACATAGTGTTCATTCCATGGTCATTATCGTCGGTGGTTTGCTTAGCGACATCACAATGGTTTGCTCAACGATAAAGACAGATGTAAAATTCATTTTGGAAATAAAATATGTTCATTCATTTGTGTTCTTGTACTCATTCTCACCCAGTACTCATTTGTAGAGCAGTGGATAAAACATGTTTATGCTTCTGTATGCTAGTACTTAGTAATTCAAGTTTAAGTAAATTACAAAATTGCCATGATATATAAGAAGTAAGGTACAATTGCTTCACCTTATAAATTGTGCTTGGTGAGTTCCTCCTTTGCTTACACGCCCCTTCAACTAGTATGTGCTAACCTCCTATGTTAATCCTGGTGTCATTTCTTATCAACCTCTCGCTAACACACAATATCAATCAGTCCTATGTTCCATGGATTCTTCAAATTAAACAAGTTCTGCTTTGCATCTCTAACGTATCGACACCTAAACTTTTGTAAATTTTGGAAAAGTATGTATTTCCCTATTCTCGTCCCTATTGCCATATCTTGTTCCAGTCATGGTGCAACTTATGACATCATCTCATCAGTCATGATATTTTTTTCCCCTACAAATTATGTATGAACCAATGGCTTTTAGGACTTTAATAATGATACCAACAACAATGCTAGCTCCTCATCTTTAATCGCACCATCAACATTCACCATTTGTCACACTAGTTGATTAAATGTGATTCATGTGGTCATGAAGATTACCTCCTCCTCCATTTTGATTGAGTATGACTCCATTGCCAAACATAACAAGCTTTTTCAATGACTTTGATGCATAGATGCTCTCGAACCTGTTTTCCTTTTTCAATACTTTAGAGTAATTTCCTTTAACACATTAAACTTGAAGTTAGGTTTCTTATCCTCTAGTTCGTGATCAAAATGTTGTTTCTCGAACAACTTCAACATTTTTGCTACCATCACACTAACAAACTCTACTAATTTCTATACCTCCAAAACCTTGGCTTTGAAACAGATGTTAGGAGAAAATATATACCTCGACCTTTTTCCCCAATTCACACAATTGAGATTTTGTACACACACTAAGAGCTATTCTTTAGAACTTAAACTTTTAACTTCTAGTTTCTTCCAGTTACTTTTAGTTTTTCGAGTTTATTCCATTTTCTTTTAGTTTTTTTCCATTTTCTTCTAATTTTTCAACTATTCCCATTTCCTTAAATCTTTTTCTACTTCCCAAATAATGGCTCTAAAAATGATATGTTCTCCATGTATTTTTATTACTATTATTATTTTTTTATTATTATTTTTATTAATACTATTATTTTTATTATTATTGTTCGTTCAAGACATCGTTATATTTTTTAAGTTCAGTTTTTTTTTCAACTAAGATTAGTAAAATGTATTGCTCCGTTAGTCTTTTTATTTTTGTTACATCGATTATTTTTATATGACTAAAAACAAAAATATATGTGATTGATATTGAGTTTAAAAAGCAAAGAAAGAGTGCGAGTCACAAAAAAATGACAAATACGATTTGAGATAAAATATAATGGCAAATAAGAAAATAAAAAGAGATTAAATTTTTTTAAACGTATGGTATACATTTTTTAAATAAAAATATGAATTTCATAAATTAAAACAATTATTTTAATATTTTTATTATTTTTTTAAAACTCTTTAAAAAAATCCAACCCTTACCAGTTTCTTCAAACTCTTTCCAGTTTCTTCCATCAACTGCTTCCAGTTTTTTCTAACTATTTCTAGTTTCTTTCAACTTCTTCCAGTTTCTTACAACTCCAAATTTTTTTCAACACCTTCGAGTTTCTTCCAACTCCTTAGTGTTTAGTTTCTTCAATTTTCTTTCAGTTTCATTCAACATCCAGTTCTGTTTTTCAACCGAAAAGAACATAGCCTAACACCCCATATAACACAAAGGCATGATTAAAAATAATTTGTTTTATATAGTGAAATGTAGAAACGAGATTACAACTGAATAGCTAGTTCACTTATTCTTTGAACTGAGGTAACTTCTCTGCACTCACTCATAACCACTACTCTCAAGAAGTCTTCTTATGTTAGGTTTCCTATAAAAACCTCCACACCCTTGTTAATGATAATCACCAAGACTAGACTCTATAATTTTCCATACTACACCTCTACTAAAGAATTTCTACAAGCTCCATATATTCTAGAAGAATCTAGTGGGTCCCACATATGTTTAGAATATCCTAGAGGATTTATTTTTTTTCTAGGCACTTTTGAAACATGCACGCTTCTCTGGAAAGATGTAGAATAGTCTTAGAGAGTTCTATGCTCTTCTAGAACATTATAAAGAGTTCCACACCTCTCTCAATGGTTCAATAATGTATTATTTTGGAGTATTATATATAGATCTCCACCAACTTCTAGAGTTTTATAAAAGCTTCCTTGTCATCCAGTTTTGGGAATATTAAATGAGTAAATTCCCAAAATAGTCCTTTGTAATAAGGGATTTTCCCAAATTAGTCCTCAATAAGTTTTAATTACTTACATGGTCCTCTATAATTGAGATTTATTCCCAAAATAGTCCTTTGTAATGAGATATTTTCCCAAATCAGTCTTCAATAAGTTTTAATTACCTAGGTGGTCCTCTATAATTGAGATTTATCCCCAAGATGGTCCTTCATAAATAATGATACTCAAATGAGGATTAATTAAGGTTATTTTTTCTATGCTAAATTTAGAATTAATTTTTAAAATAATCATTTATTATGAAGTGCTTTCCCAAAATGGTTTTTCTAATTAAAGATGTGTATTTGATTTGNATAAATAATTTATGAATTATTTAAAACTTAAAAAAAATCTTTTAAATTTCAAATCAAATACACATCTTTAATTAGAAAAATCATTTTGGGAAAGCATTTCATTATAAATGATTATTTTAAGAATTAATTCTAAATTTAGCAGAAAAAAATAACCTCAATTAATCCTCATTTGAGTAACATTATTTATGAAGGACCATCTTGGGGATAAATCTTAATTATAGAGGACCACCTAGGTAATTAAAACTTATTGAGGACTGATTTGGAAAAATATCTTATTACAAAGGACTATTTTGGGAATAAATCTCAATTATAGAGGACCATGTAGGTAATTAAAACTTACTGAGGACTAATTTGGAAAAATCCCTTATTACAAAGGACTATTTTGGGAATTTACTCATATTAAATTATTTTCCAAACAAAAGGAATTGTTTTTATGATGAAAACGAAGACAAAAAAAATGATATATATATATATATATATATATATATATATATATATTTATTTATTATCATAATAGTTGGAAGAATGATTAAAAAACTTCATTGTCAAAAAATATGATAATCCCTCCGTCCCAAAAAGTCTTTCACGTTTCAAAAATATGGTGTCACACAATCTCTTCTCATTTCTATTAAAAAATTAGTTTTACCCTTTACTTTTTCATACCCTACTTATCACATCATTCTTTTTTTTTAATAATCTACACATCACATCTTACTTTACTCAAAACATCAAGAGTATTTTTGGAAAGTAACACAAAATTATTTCTCTCTTATTTTACCACTTTAATCAAATGTCTCTTTCTTTATGAGACACAGGAAATATAATACGGAGTAATAGGGACACTAATAATGGGGTAATAGAGAGAGTAAAGGATAGCATACCAATATGTCTAAACCACCATATTCTTCCTTTAACCAATTAGCAAATGACTGGATAGACGTGTGGTCTATAATATCGAGTTGATGAAATACAACATTCAATCCTCCTTCTTTTAGAACCTTCACTGCTTCTTCACCAACGGCCGTCTCTCGTGAAGTGAGCACCACGGTCAAACCATGCATTGCAAGTTGGTGGGCGATCTCAAATCCAATTCCTCTGTTCCCACCCGTCACCACAGCAATTGTTTCTGATGTCCACCATCTGGTTGGTCATCACAATTCACAAAAAATCTCATCTTCACAATTTTGTTAATATGATCCTACTCGATCATTTTCTACCCTAAATACAAGACAAAATGATTGTTTTTTTCTAAGAAATAAAGATTGTTTTCACCTGATTATATATGTGTACCCTAGGTTTCATTGCGCGAGTTCACATGTTTTTATGTACAATATATCTTAAAATTGAATACTTGCTCCATTCCAAATTAATCATCCACATTTTCTTTTTTTGCTGTAAGTCACTATTATGTCCCTCGAAGATAAAGTCTTTAAGTAGTAAGTTTATCTTTAGTAGTTTCCCAAATAAGAAAAGTACCCAAATTTATTGGGACTACCCAAAAAAGCTTTGGACTAATAGTTACTCCCTCCATCCCCTAAGATTTTGTCGTTTTGATTTTTTATAGTTTTTAAGGAGTGTTGAAAAAAGGTGAAAGTTTACCATAATACCCTTAATGAAAATATGTGGAGTATATTAATTGAGCTAGGTGAGGTGTAATAAATAAAGTAAGTGAGGTAGTTGTGGTATTTTAATTGTTAAAAAAAGTAATGAGAAGATTTATGAGGGATAACTAAAAAAGGTTAATGGAAAGATCTATGGGGGACGGAGAGAGTATAAACTAACATTAAAATTTTTGGAAGAGTAATGAAAGTTATACCCCCACACACAAAAGAAAAAATTATCTATACATGTTAAAAAATGTTTAGAAAATAATGGAAAATTAAATAAAATGTAAAGAGAACTTAGTTAATAATTTAAATATAAAAATATTATTTTAATAGATGTGACTCTTTAACATCTAAAATCTAATACTCGCTCCGTTTTAAATCATTTACTCTTTACGCAAAAACGAAGTAAAATATCATATTTTTTAATTCATTTTATTTTAAAATTTGTATATAAATAAAACTTACATATTTAAAAGTAGTACATCAAAAGTTGTACATAACAAGACGTGAAAAGAATATTTTATTTCATTAAATAGTCAATAAAAACACACAAATAAACAAAAGTTTCTACGATTTTTGAATAGTAAAGTATGCAAATCATTTACACTATGTTTGGTTCAAGAAATCTAGTAAGAAAAGAAATAACAATGATTTTTCATCATTTTCCTCACCTAAATGAGAGGATTTAGTTTTCCCTCCTCTTAGTACATTTTTCTTTCTCTTTTTCTTTTCCTTTCAGTTTTTTTTTTCTCTCTAACCAAACAAAAAAAATGTTTTCCTTCTCATTTTTTTTCTTTTTCCCTCTCAAATTCCTTGAACCAAACATAGTGTTTGGGAGAGGGAGTATTTATTAAAAAAAAATTATTTATCCTTGCGACTCTTCGCTTCAAGATCTAAACAAAAAAAAAAAAAGAGAATGTATAAAAAACCAATCGTTGTAGATCTTTCGCTCACCTCTGGTGATCTGAATAAGGAATGGTGCGGAGAAGAGAAATCTCTTGGCGTCTCTTCTCTCTTTTTTCTTTTGCCTTCTCCTTTTTATCCATATTCTTGTCTGCTGTGTTGTGTTTTATGTTGATGAAAGGCTTCTGTTTTAATTTGTGTTAATTTACCCAAATTATTTCTCCTTCCTGATATTAGGTTTTGATAGAAAGAAAAATGAGAGATGATGAAACAGAAAATGAGTTTTTTCTTGCGACATTATTGGTCCAAAGTAACGCACGACTCTCTACCATTGCTTTTTTTTTTAATGAACAACTACCTGGTTGCTAATTCTGAATATCATGATCTCCGAGATATGGAGTACAATTTTAATTTGATTATTACCGAGTAAAACCATGCTAGGGGTAGCCAACCGAGTTAATTCTAAAATTTACACCAAAGTTATACACTAACATTTTGATAGTTTATTCACACCAAGACAATATGTAAGTGTAATAAAAAAATTGCGCGAGCTTTTTATACCTGTGTGAATCATCACACTCGCACAAAATTAAGGTACATACATGTGATGTACAATTTGATATATGCTAAACTCGACTATTGGTCCTTCACCTTTATGAGTTGTGCACGATTACTTTTTCAAGTTTCAAAAGTCCCTAAATAGTTCTTCAAGGACCAATCGTGCACAATTCATAAAGTTGAAGGATTATTCATGAACTTTTGAAACTTGAAAGACCAATCGTGCACAATTCATAAAGTTGAAGGACCAATGGTAAATTTAAGTCATTTGATATACAACTTTTGGTGTATAAATAGCTTATTTTTATTTATAATTTTAGAAATCACCCTAAATCAGAGTAAAACATAGAAAAAGTATCAAAAAAGGAGCTCCATGTTTTTATCTCAAAATAGCAATTCACATTGTGGTAATGTGTTGGATATATGAGCCCTAGAGGCCAATGTATGAAAGTATCTGAATATTTATCAAGAATAAAAGGCCCTAAAGATTGTTTAGACATCTCGTGTATCTAAACATGGCTTTGGTCCATAGACTTAGTGCTCTGGTAGCATATATTAGAACTACGATGTGCTGATTATGAGGTTGTTACATTAATAGAGGCTATGTCTAATATGTCCTTAGTCGAATATTATGAAAATACGGACGTCATAATATACTAAGACTAATACGTATGAGACAAGATTGCTGCGTCTCATAGGCTATATATGGATATTGTGATATCGCAATCTATATGTAGGCACATATCTGGGATATGGTACTGGACTGAACCACCATGAGAATACTACATGGGTACTATTTTAAATGTGTTAGTAGTATTCTTATTCGACCATTGGTATAACTATCCTTAGACTTGAGGTCATTATGATCTTTAATATGTTGGCCTATATGCTTTGATTCATATCTAATGCCATCTGAAATACTGGTGGACGTATAGTTATGTTTTGGGTATATAATTAAACATATGTAAAGGCATGAATGATGTAGAAACAATTTATCCCTTCCATTGCGATGAAGTGTAATGTCTTCGGGCCCACTGATTGATATGACTTGGGAAATGTATGGTCATTCCCAGATAAATTAATATATGTGATACGATATTAATGTTATTTGAATTCCACAAGTCAATCTGAGAATTAGTAAACCAATGACTTAACTCTAAAAAGGTACCTTGTGTTAAATCTAGACATTAGAGATAAACGGATAAGAGTTATACAAATGTAATATAGCATTGAAGGCATTGTTACAATGAACTTTATGTTTATAACAGGGGTAGCGATAATGTGTTGCTAGATACCATTTATCGTTTATAGTAGTATTTGTGATTAATAGTATTGTCATCGTTATGAATACTTAGAAGGGTCATACACATAGAACAATTGAACGGAGTAGAAAATTAAATGGAATGATGTGAAATAATATGGGACGTGTGACGTACATATTAAATAAATATGTTGACATTTTAATTATGTGATAATTAAGTTCGTTTATATATAAGTGTATTATGTATGAATGTATGTATAGTGTTTACTAGAAACCTGGTGAAAAGGTCTTGAACTGGACCGCTGGTCCACTGGAAGACCTTAAACCTTGGTAGACGTCCGTCCGAGAATGAATCAATTTTTGTGTACACTATTGCATCTTCGCGGTACATTTCCTTGGACACCTTGCCTTTTTGAACTTGATATGTTTCATTTTCCATGAGTAATTGTTGTGGAATATCTGTTCTCTGAACTTTGAGAAAATGTACTAGTAAATATTATATTTAGACGGTAAGATTTGTTGGAACGCGCAAGTAATAATTCATTCTGGTAATTTTACTGCAAAGTATAATTGAGCCACCCGGTTGCTGTGGAAAGATGATGTGTTGAGCCGCACGGTTGCTGTTGAAAGATGAACAATCCCAAAAAACGGGTTTATATCCTCTTCTCCTTTGTTACAAAGCATACACTCCTAATTTATAACCATGAATTATTAAGTCTCTTTTCCGTTTGAATCATGTTTCCCATAATCAACTATATGATGAATCTTTGTTTAGGAACAGTGAGATCATTCCAAACCAGATCCATCCAATTCACTTTGCCATGATCCACAATAGGCCAGCTATAAATAGACCTGGCAAAACAGAATCGGAACCGATTACCCGAACCGAAATATCCAAAATCGAAATGACCCAAAAAATGAAGATCCGATCTATAACCGAAAACCCGAAATGATCTGAATCGAACCGAAACCGAACTAAATACGGAGTAATTCATATCCGATTTAAATCCGAAACCGATTAGATCCGAAACCGATAATATTCGAACCGATTAAACCCGAAACCGATTAGATCCGAAACCGATAATACCCGAAACCGATAAAACCCGAAACCGATAATATCCGAACCCGATTAGAATTAAAATCGATAATTCGGAACTATGTTTGCCTTTCTATAAGCATATTATATTTTTAAATTTTTACTTTTATTTTACCATTTGAAATAATTACATTACTTGCTCATTCCCTCATAAAATGGATTATCTTCTTGAGAAAAAAGTATAAAATTTCATGCCTTAAATTTATTTTATGTAGAAGTTAAAGATAAGTTATACATATAAATGATAACGCAATAATGAAGTGTGATATTCTTTTTGGGACGAAAGGATTATATGATGAATTGTATGGAATAACTAGATTTTATCCTAATTTCATCCCATTACATTAAATTTTATTGATTTGAGAGTTAATTTGATTAGTTTCAAACCAATTCACTCAATATTAGGCAATAAAATTAGATGCTAGTGTTAGCATTTTGAAAAGACTCTCTAGCGGCAGTATTTAGTGTTATCATTTTTAAATTTGATCTACACCATTTCATTTAGTTATAAAATTAATTATATTTGACTCTATTAAATTTAATTTTATCTATTTTCAACCAAATACACTCAATAATTTATAAATTTTGCACTCAATTGAATAAAATTCACTTAATTTCACCCAATTTTACTCATTTTTTACCAAATTATATTCAAATGGAACATAACACTATTTAAATTTATCTTTTATCTTTTCATTTAACTACATAAGGATATTAGTAGATGTGAGAAAAATTTGATATTTCAAAACTAAATTTTAAAATCAATTTAATTATATTAAATTTATATCATGATTAAATATATATGTTTTCATAATTTGTAGTCCAAATTTGTAAAATATGACTAAAAAGTCAAAAAGGGAAGATTATTTAGGGTAGAGATAATATAATTAGAAAAAAATATAAAATAATATGAGGTATTGAATTGATGATAGATTGATAAATGTGATAAAACATAAAAAGAAACATGGATAGTTAAATTTTAATTAGAAAATAATATATATCCAAAATATATTTGATCCGAAACCGAAATATATCCGAGCCAAACTAGACCCGAAACCGAAATATATCCGACTCAAATTGTATTCGAACCAAAATCTCTCCGAACCAATTTATAACCGAACCGTATCTGAACCGAACCGAAAAATGTATAGAACTGAATCAAATCCGAACCGAAATTTAACCGATCCGAACCGAACCAATTATAACATATAATCGAAAGATATCCGAACCGAAAAAATCCAAACCGAAACCGATCTAGTTGACCCAATTGCCACCTCTAGCTATAACCATCTAGTACTCCACCCGTGCGATGCACGGGAAAATGTATTGCACTGTAGTAAAATTAATAATTTATATTTCGTAAAACATATATTGCAACACATATTAAATAAAGTATTCCATAGTATTTGAATGTATAAGTTAGTTGTAAAATTTGTAATTCAAAGTTTGTCAAGGTTAACTCGAAAAAGTCAAACTAAACAAATACAATAAGACAAAGAAAGTATGTTTTATATTCCATTTCCTTTATAAAATATTTCATATATTAATACTCCCTCCGTCCTAAAACTTGCTTCCCACTTTTCTTTTTTCTTCGTCCTAAAACTACCGTCCCATTAGAAAAAAAGATGACAAATGACTTTTATACCCTCATGTATTTACACCAATTATCTTCTAACTCTATATTTTGAATGATTATAAAAAAAATTCAAAAAATCTTTTTTAAAGAGGGTAAAATTAGAAGTCAAAGGCAAAAATTAAAAATGGGGAAAAGTCAAAGTTAGAATTTTTTTTAGGATGAAGGTAGTAACAATAATGTAATGTAATTTTTTAATTTCACTATTCGAATTATTTATGTGGTGTATACTTAAGTATAGTATTTTATAAGTTAGTTTACTTTTGACTTGAATCCACGTGTCAACAGCTATTTCTTTAAGTATTTAGTTATTAAACATGAGGCCTACAGTTGCGAACTCATCCCATTTCATTTTCGGACCAGATAGAGAAAAAAGACCAGTAGAAAGAAATGTAAAGATGAAGAATTTTACGACGAATTTTTCCGGCGAGTGACAGTACACGTGCAGCGTTTTCGGAAAATTTAAGGCCAGATCAATTCGAGAAGGGAAAATCGCAAGATTTTATAGAAATCCGAGCTGGATGTAGAGTGATATGTCAAGGTAAGAACAGCTAATCGACAATTAAATTTCTCTTTTTGCATCTTTAATTTTCAATGTAAAATATGAAATCAGATGTAGTTTTTTGTGCATATTAAGGTAATTTGGAAGGATGAGGGCATTTTTTTTTAAAATTAGTGTTGCTTTAATATTTTTTTATGATGTTTTAATTGAAATTTTGAATTGATGTTCATTCCTTGATGCATGCAATATCTAAATATGCAAAACTGACAAAGTAAAGGTGCAAGTTTTTTTTGTGATGAGTCGAGTATCAAGTGTCATTATTGTGTACAAATAAATTCTTTTTTCCAAACTGTAAACTTTTTAGCTCAAAAATGTTGAATTTTGTGGCCGAAACTGTAGAAAGCCATGTATTTAGATATCTAAATGTAATGGGTTAAGAGGATAAAACACAACATATTTGCACAATCAGTTCCTCATTTCTATGTAAATAGAATTTCAGAAACATGTCAAATATTCGTGAAAACCTCTTTATACACTACATTTGTCGTTTCACAATCTGCTTTATCTTGATCATTGCATATCAAAATCCTCAATCCCGAATGACTTCTAACCCTTGACATTGCAACATACAACTGCCCATGACAAAATACTGGTTTTTTAAGAAGAACACCAACCTTGGATAGCGATTGACCTTGGCTTTTGTTTATTGTCATTGCGTAAGAAACCATGACTGGAAATTGTTTTCTTTGAAACTTAAAATGTAACCTTGTATCTGATGGTGTCAATGAGATCCTAGGAAGTAATATCTTTTCCCCAGCATTCTTTCCAGTTAGTTGTTTCGCTTCTAAGACACGATTCCCAAGCCGTGTTACAATCAGTCTTGTGCCATTACACAACCCATTAGCATGGTCGATATTACGCATCAACATAATCGGTGTTCCAACTTTGAGTCTTAATGCATGATTAGGAACCCCTGAACATTTTATGGTATTTAGAAACTCAGTGGTGTGCAAGTCTCCAACCAAACTATAGTTCATGTCAGATTGGCATATGGTATCTGCACTGTAATATACACGTTCTTCGGAACTGTTCTGTGACATCATGTAATTGTTCACTGCTTCAACAACTTCCAATGTCGGGGCTAATATAGCTCTATCTTCTAGCATAGTACTATCAAGAGCTAGAGCACAACTTGAAGGGAATATCTCTTCAA
>OOIL02000923.1:91372-114813 GCA_900332095.2 Cuscuta campestris
CCCTCGGACATGCACGATGACTGAGGCCTGACAACACCACAAGGGCCATGAACCATAAAGTCGCTAACTACCTCATAATAATCAGGATCAATCATCTTGTCTGGAATTTCTGCACATATAATCTTATCAATGTCATCTGTTGTCATAACCGAATCTTTGTTGCATATGAATAACAACACATGTGCGTGTGGTAGGCCACGTTTCTGAAACTCAATAGTGTAAATAGCTGCAAAAAAAATTATAAAAGTTTTTAAAGTACATGTAAATAATAAAAAGGGTAAACGACAATAAGTTGTATTGGTAAATACCTGCCCTAACAGTGCCAAATATTTTTTTTTTGCGAATATCTTTCATCAGCATATTTAACTTAACCTTAAAAATGCGTGAAACAATGTCAGGACGATCTTCAGGGGCTAAACCTTTGCTCTGCACATGCCTTAAAACTTCAGGCCATCGAGGGTTGCAGGTAAAAGTTATGAAAATATTAGGATAACCTGCCCATCTACATATAGCCATTGCATCTTGGTAATTTTGAATCATATATCGTGCACCACCAGTAAAAGATGAGGGTAGGATAATACGTTGTCCTTGCATTGCTGCATTATTTTCACCACGGAGCAAAGCATCATTAAGGCCATTATACAAGTCACAACGCAATTCTTTTTGATGGGTGCGAATGTAATTGAGCCTTGAGTACTCAACCATTGTGTATGCATCAACAACAAATTGTTGAAATAATCGCTTTGCATGTAAAATCACTGAGACTTCATGTTGTCTATCATGTATTCGATATGCAAAGAATTGTCTCATAGTAACGTATCTTTTATCATCCTCCCCCTCCTCATCATCATCCTCTTCAGCCATATCATATCTAGCCAATAAAATATCCTCCCTATATCCATCTTCGCCGTACGGAAAGAGCAAAGGATACTGCAAAGGCAAATATGATGCATGCAATTCACTAATTCGTTGTAGTTTTTTGCTTTTAGTTTGCACAATTATGTCACGATCACCCATCGCTTCATGAAAATCTCCAACTAATAAAGCAGCAACTTCTGTGACAGTTGGTAGTGAATATGTCCTTGCATCATTTTGCCTACGGCCTATAAGCTTTAGTCTAACATTTGAATGCGAAGCATGTGTGATATGCTCTCTAGCCATTCGAAAAGACTTCGCTAGAACGTTATGCTCATCCAATATCTTCTGCAAGTCTCTCACAATGTCATTATGAAAGTTGCGTGATCCTGTGCATCGAATACTAAAAATAAAGGGCATACGTTTTTTATTTCATAGTTAAAATAAAATAAAAAAAGATATGCACAAATAATAATATAATGACTTACCGATTCGATAGAATTCGATTATCCACCTCATTCAATGTGTCATAGATATACAATTGTGCAAATCTGGGCATTTTTCCTTCTGGAGGAAGCAACGTTCCAATTTTGTGATGATTTTGGCCATGTAATTTGAATACTGGCGGAGCCGTACCATCATTTAAACTATAATCAACATCTCCGCCCATTGAAGTAAAACAAAACATATTATTATATGCGCGTATATTTTGTCTAAAATGGCTGCTTTTTGTGTCATTACCAAAGTAAAGGTCAAGCAACTTTTGGGGTGGAGTTAGTAGTTTTGGCAAAACAACTTTACCTCGACCACAACAACCAGAATATGTGGGACTATATTTTTTCCGACTTGTAGAAAGGCGCTCCACAAACCAAAAGAGTGCACCACAATGTTCACATGCACATATTGCATCATCAATGTCCCAAAACTCTACAATGTTATTACCAATTAAGTATAATGTGGGAGAATAAATCATAGATAACAACACATACCTTTGTCATATGAAGACGTAGTTAAAAAATTACCATTGCATTGAACAAATGTTGTAGTTGGAATTTCTTGAGCATCTGTAGATTATAGCAAATTTAAAAACTAATTTTCGGAAAAAAATATACAAAAAGTAAGAAAGGCAATGGTCAGAATTTGTTTACTAACATTGATGTATATCTATGTTTTGTACGTTTTGGAACCCTTCATCTAAGATAATGGGAACATCAGATAGAACATGTGCATTATCACTCATAGCGTCATTGTGTGAAGATCAGAGATCTTCTAAGGATAATGTGTTCTCCTTACTTTCCCCTGCAGGTAATACATTATTTGAACTTCATTTTTTGTAAAAATATTTTCAATTTTCCAGTATAAGTTTGACATGTTTTCACAAGTGTATGTGACATACCATTTTGTAATGAAGTAGAACTTTGTGTCCTTAATGAGGGTTCAATCACTTGCTTCCGGCAATCAAATATTGGATCCACAACAATTTGCATGTCGACTACCAATGCAAAACAATTATTTCATTTTAAAATATCTACAGTTCTATCATTGTTATCATTATAGTAATAATAAATTGTATTATGATATGCTTTGAAAAGTGAGGGTACTTACAATAATTTATATCAGTTTTTGATGTGTCTGGAAATTCATCATCTAAATGTATTGGTGTATCTATGAATTCTGGAGTCAAGCAATTTGCCATGCAAAAAGGCTTTGAGAAGAGGTGCTCTGATGAACTTGTCTGACCTACGTACAGATTAAAAAAGATTTATGTCTCAACAATTACATGCGCATGTACATTAAAATGGTTGGATGAATTTTTTTTTTGTTTTTACCAATTTTAATCTGTTCAAAATATGTATATTAGAATGATAAAAAGAAAAAGCTGAGAAAGTTTTGTAATGGACTTAATTGTCACATAAATTGTGTATCTATCACGGGGTTTTTGGTTTAATCTATTTGCCAGCATTTGAAATACGTTTCCAAATGCTATTTGGATCATTAGACTTGGTTGGTCTCATATTTATGATACCTCTTCGTGTGCAGGTTGCAAAGATGAGGGATATAGGAAAACTGCTAGAGAAAAGAGTAGAGAAAAACATTGGGCTATCAGGTATGTTTGGCAGACATTTACCCATCTTCACACTATCAATTGACTAAGCATTAACTTCCTTTAAGAAATTGAGGTTTGGCGTAATTGCTACGTGTTTCTGTATTTCAATACTGATTTCTCTAGGGGCTCAAACAAAATAACTTGCAAAACCAGTTCTAACATGAGCAATGTAAATCATTTTTCTGAATCAAATGATTTTATTTACATATTAATGGTGGTGTTTATGATTAATTTGAAATAAATTCATTTAGAATGAAAGGGTAATTAAGTGTTACTAATAAATTCATTTAGAATGAAAGGGTAATTTGTTAGTTGTATGTTGGCATGAAGCCTTTTTTATTTAACATACACTTTATATGTTATAGGTGTTTATGGAGTTCTCGCAAAATTTGTTGATTGATCATGTATTCAAATTCAGGTGTGTCTTTCCACCTGGTACTTTGTGTGATGTGTTTTGCACTTTTAAAATAGTTTAAGGCATACAGTATAAATCAATTAAGGAGAAGTGGTGTTTGTTTACTTCTAAGCTGGTAGTGAACCTATATGAATCGCTACCTTTTTTTAAATGTAAAGTGCCTAATCAATTAAACACACTTATAATATTGACTTGATAAACTTTATACGTTTAAGGTCTTTATGGAGTTCTTTCAAAAAAGTTAATTGGCAGATGATGGCATCAAGAAAACGTATTCAGGGATTATTTTTGCAATATTTTTTGAAGGATGAGGTATTATATTTCAGGTGTGTCTTCCTACGTGGAAGTTTGTGTCATGTCGTTTGCACTTTAAAAATAGGTTAAGGCATACAGTATAACTCAATTAAGTATAAAGTGGGAGAATAAATCATAGATAACAACAAATACCTTTTTCATTTGGGTATGTAATTTGAACTCTGTTTTGATGAGATATTTTTTGTGGAGATTTTAAAGCCTTGACAATCTGCATAAAAAATAAATATACAAATTAAGTTTTCAAAAAATTTTGGAAATTGTAAGGTTTTTTTAGCATGGCTAATTTAATTGCTCAAATATTTATTAAAGCAGTTCAGTTTATTTTTTTTTGTAGTAGCAGGCGGAAGTTTAAGCATTAATTTTGATCATCTTACTCTTGTAATTCGTAATAGATAAGTCGCATTATTGAATTAAATCTGGCAGCATTGCATATAACATTCTTTTGTCATCATTAAGTAAACAATATAGGAAGTAATACATGAGAAATGAACAACTGTAAGTTTAATTTAACTGACAAGTAACTTTAGACATTACAATAAGAAAGTAACATAAAGTAATTTTTTTAAAAAAAGTAAAAATAAGAAAGTCATAATCTGGCCCATTTCTCTAAGTGCGACTTAGTCCTTTTCAATCTTCACACTCACTTTTGATTTCTTGGACAAGTGAGTCTGCATATCTTCAAATTCCTTGATAAGATCTCGTTTCATATTAGCACTCAGACAAGTGTAGGTAAAATCACTGCGATGCTTCTTAGGATCATCGTTCTTGGTGGATTCCTCAGTTGCAACTAAGTCAATTGTCTGTGTGATGGCTTTGTTTGGTTTACTGGTAACAGAGTCCTACATTAAATAATATGTTGTTAGTTTAAATGCTTATAAAATAAGGCAGAAAGACTGATGATACCTGTGTGCTAGAGGTGTCAACAATATATCGTCCCAAAATATTTTGGTCAGTAATAATCTGCTGGACTGAATAGGTTTTTTCAGAGAAACTGGATTCTGTCTTTTTGACATCCAACTCTAATAGGAGTGGCTGATCAATGATGGACTTAAACACATTAGGGATTTGAGAGTCATCACCCTGTACATACTCTGTAAATCAGTATTTTTAAAGAATAAGTACTCTTTACATGCAATTTAACTGGTTTTTTTAACTTACAGTATCCCTTAAAAAGTCTTCTGCTTGTTTTCCAAAAAGGGATATACAATGCTTGTCCCATAACATCAATGCAAGATTGTCCGTATTGTCAAACACACGTACTTTGACTCGATACCTATTTTGTTATCAACAAAAAGGGGATATTTGCTTCAAAGCTTCTGTATTTGGTGCTATTAATGAAATTTCAAAGAATATGTTACATGTACCTCATGACAAATCCTGTGAGGTGGCAAGTGCCACAAGTATAGATACCATTTGTAGGGGATAGCTTCTTCGAGCACTTCTTACATGATGTGTAACACCAAGCTCCATGCTGTTCAAAACCAATAACCTTACAAAGAATCCATGCACGGCTCTGTTGCGAATATTTGTGAATAATGTTAAACACTACAACAAAGAACATTTAGCAGAGAGGTACTTAACCTGTCGTCATATGTATTTTGTCACACTAAAAATAAGAGTTATAAACATTTATTAAGACGTAATGTATACATATATACCTGATAGTTCTCAGTGATTTCTTGTAATGTCTTTATCTCAATGCTTGAGGGTTCTGATTTGGATGTAGATGCACTGAAGCTTATAGTACATTTTGGGTTGTCACTCCCTTTGCCTTTAAACTGTAGCAGATTTGTTGTTTAATCACATGAATGTATGAAAGGAATGGTAAATTACATAGTTCATGCAAATGTATAAAATACTTCTTACTGTTTTTTGAACTCCAATATAGGCAGGAAATCCTGATCCAAAATGAGTTTTGTAACATCATAAAAGGTCGAGGCCTTGTTCATATCTGCACAACATTTAATGTGTTAATCAAAATTCATGTCTTATGTTTAAACTGTGCAGAATTTTTAGGAATACCGTTGTAAACAGCTCCTTGACAGAACTGCATAATAGCCACCGTCGGATGCAGTGGTTGTTGGTTGAGATAATCCAAGAGTTGATCCACATATGAGCTCCATAATGTGCAAGACATTTTCTCACCACTAAATGTAGAGGTAAGTATTAATAAAATTAAAATATTGTGCAAGGTAAATCAATTAAAGAAATCAGTATGAGGTGTACTCTAAATCTTCAAGCCAAATGTCCATCACTCTAACTTTGGTACCACTTTTTCCAATCCTTTCAGTTGGCGGTTGATTAACATGCAGTAACCCAATAACATCTAAAATGACATAAGACAGGTTTGTCATTATTAAGACTTGTTTTTTCAAAGGACAATATTGTGTTAAATTAAATGATAGACGTTTACCAAACATGGGTCGATACTGAATATCTTTGGCTGCATTGAGGGCTTTAAAATTTCCAAACTTGAACATTATCTCCGGGAAATCTTCATCGTTGACATGTGTTATCACTGTGTCTTTAACAAATGACAGTTTGTATAGATGGTCAGTCAAATTTTGAGTATTCTTTGACACAATGGGATTCTCTATTCCATGCACTTGTCCCTCTTTTAATAGAGGTTTGAAGTCTGGGATCAAATGTTTTTCACAACATGCATGAATACGATTTCCCTACATATTAGAAACGATATTAAGTATTGCATCCATGAAATTCAAAGAATAAAAATATGTTGGTTTCCCTACATATTATAAACGATTTTAAGAATTGCACGCATGAAATTCAAAGTATAAAAACATGCGGATTTTAGTTGAAACATAAAACCTGTTCATCCTTGAAAATAGCTTCGTGTGCATAGACTGTGCTCGGTGTAGTCGTCCTCGACTTACGATCGTAGCTTCGTAGGAGTCTTAGTTTCACAGCATCCTGATGCCTCGTTGGGTGCAGCCTCTTGAGAGGAACCCAATGGGGAGACATTTCGTTTTACTGGAAATTGTGAATATACTCAGAATAAAGATGATGAACTATATATACTGTTGCAGCGATGCCTTCATGTAACCGCCCGCCAGGTTCTTCAAAAAATCAATCTCCGGCAGTTTCACAAGCATCGTGGGAAGCATGTATCGCAGGTTTGTGGTGTCGTGGGTGGGATATTGCGCAGGGTGGGTTTAGGTTTTTTTTAGCACGTTGTATTGCCACGTAGATAAAATTGGGCCGTAGATATGTTTCAATGGCATTAAAATTGGACCATTGATTTTGGATTTTGGCGGGTAAATTAGGCAATGGATTTTGATTCGTTTTTTATATATATAATAGATTTCAAATAATTTAAAAGCAAACATCAGGCCCTTAATCATTTACGGATGGAGAAATTATATTTTCAATCACCAAGGTCATACTATTTTATTTTAGCCCTCCGTCCCGCTAAGATGTTCTCATTTTGACTTTTAGTGGTTTTTAAGGAGAGTTGAAAAAAGGTGAAAGTTTACCATAATACCCTTAATGAAAAGGGGTGGAGTGTATTAAATGAAGTGGGTAAGGTGTAATAAATAAAGTAAGTGGGGGTAGTTGTGGTATTTTAATTGTTAAAAAATGAAATGAGAAGATCTATTGTGGACAAAGAAAAAGGGCTATTGGGAAGATCTATGGGGGACGGAGGGAGTACTTCACAAGAGTATTAAATTCATCTAATATCATAGCTACAAGATTCGCCAGACTTGGCGTGCTATCATGGTTCAAAGTCCATTTGATAAAATTACCTACACCATGACAGACAATGCAACAAGCGTTGCATTGTACTCTATGCGTGCAATGCAACAAGCGTTGCATTGTTCTCTTTCTCTCCTTATCCGTGTTTAAAAACTTCTCCACTTTATACTAAACAAAATATTTTTTTTCAAACTAATTCTTACCCTATCCATTACATCATATTTATCCAATAATAATTTTCCAATCACATCCTATTTTTATCTATCACATCAAAGATATTTTTGAAAAGTCAATATAAAAATATTTTTTCCTTAAATCCATTAAAAGTCAAAAGGAAAAAGGTTTCAAGGAACGGAGAGATTATAGTACAATCAACTCTGGCCCTAGCATTTGGGCACGTGACATGCATGGCAAGCAGTAGATACGCAACAACACAACGTTCATCCCGACACAATGTAGTTCACCACACGAAAAAAATATATAAAGATCATCTCATGAGTTTGGGTTTTACTAAACCCGAATAGCTAGCCTTGTGATATATCCTTTGGAGTTTGCCCAAACCAAAAACTAAGTCGTCTGGCATTCGGGTTTTGGCTTTCAGAAACCGGTGTTCGGCATTCGGCATTGGTTTTTGGCGTCCGAACCAACCCAGTGGTTTTAAACTTTTTATGAATGGTTTCTTTTTCTGGGAACATTCAAATAGTTCTCCAACAAAAACGCAACAATAACCACCTTTCGTTTTTGATCTTTTGGTAAAAACCATGTGAAACGGCATAAACTTGGCTAGCCGTGGTTTTTACCTTAATGATGTGTTTTTTAAGATATTTCACCTGGTTTCTTAGTCAAATACATTAAATAAGCGTTTCCAACACTTGGTTTTGAAATGGGAGAACTTTGATTTTTGACATCGGCTTTCGGCGTTGACTGGCTAGCCATGGTTCTTGCAAACTAGCCCAACAACGATGTTGGACATGCCAACTGCGTTGTTTCGTGTTGACGCATGAAAACCATGGTTTGGTGCTAAGTCTTCCAACAGTGATGTTGGACTATGTACATCGCTGTTAAGCCAAGCCTGAAATTCTAGAAGTTTTTTGAATAGCGATGTAGGGGTCTCTACATCGATGTTCAGCTCAAGCTAAGAAAAATGAGCTTTGGAAGATTGTTTTTGAACAGAAATGTTGGCCCAACAACATCGATGTTAGGCTAACATCTTCCTTTGGTAGGATAAGCCTGAACAGCGATGTTAGTTTGTGAACATCGATGTTGGCACCTGACCGTTGGAAGATATTAAAGGCTGAAACTTTCCATGTTTGGAAGTCAACACCTTGAACAGTGATGTTCACCTTTTGAACATCGATGTTGTGGTTGAAGCTTCCAGTTTGAAAGTTTAAGTCTCAACAGCGATGTACTTGAACATCGATGTTAGCCCTATTTTCAGCAGATCCCATTTCAAATTAAATCCCACAAATTATGCCAATCATCCCCAATCAACTCCCACTCGTTGGAGCCTATTTTTTCACTATAAATTAGGGTTTTTGGATTTGTTTTTCTCATCTAATTACTTCACAATTCATACTCCTTCATTGCATTCCATTCCTACATTTTTTCGAGCCTATTTTTTCACTATAAATAAGGGTTTTTGGGTTTGTTTTTCTCACCTAATTACTTCACAATTCATACTCCTTCATTACATTCCATTCCTACATTTTTTCATAGCTTTTGAGAGCCATTCTTGTGAAGTTTTTGTTGCGTTCTTGAGCGTTATTAGTTTACTCAATATCCATTCTAAAAGAGAGTATTGTTCTTGAGTGTATTTGTGTTTGAGACACCAGTCCCTCTTGTTCGTTCGAAGGAAGGGTTGTTTCCTTTGAAGGTTCGTTGAGGTTCGTGTAACTCGAACTTTCAAGTTGTACGAGTTTGTTAAGCACCGTTAAGCTTAACGTTGATAGTGTAACTCGAGAGAGTCTCTCGGGAGGGTGGACGTAGCCACACGTTGTGGTGAACCAGGGTAAAATAAGTGTGTCTTCTCCTTACCCTTTACTTTCGCTCTTAAATTTTTATATCCTGCGATTTTTAGTTTCAATCGCTATTCACCCCCCTCTAGCGTTGGGACTATTATTTAACAGTAATCTCGTACACTAATTCACCCCCCTCCAGGTGTTTTCTTAAGTCTTCAAAAGACTTTTCTTTTGCATCATTGACACAATTTCTCATAGTCATAGTAAATTCATTGAGGATTTTGTCTACATATATGTTCTTTGGTTATATCCTAGAACCCTATGAAATCTATCTCTATAGATTCGAAGATCAAGAGCACGACCATCATCTTCTGCGTCCTCCATGGAGAAATTCTTACTCAACCAAGTGTGAGTATGAATGTCATTCTCTATGAGTAATATTCTCGTTAATATTCAACGCGATGAAGATTTCTGTGCTCCCACTAGTCTTCTACAAGACTGCTCATAACTGATTATGATTAAATTCACATTTCAGCTCCTCGAGGACTGCCTTAGGGGGTGTTTGTTTTTCTGCCAGAAGACCTTCTGACGTCTTTTGTCTGCGTCGCGCAGACACGCGCAGATGCTGGGCTCTGCAGATTGTTTGTTTTTTGGAAGACATTTCACTCAAAAAGGTCTTCCTGGCATCTTCTTGGAGAAGACATTAACCAATGTCTTCTAACATCTTCTCCTTTTTTTTCTACTTCTCTTCACCACCACCACCACCGTCCACCGCCACCGTCCACCACTACCACCGTCCACCATCATCGTCACCGTCCATCACCATCGTCGTCCACCACCACCGCCACCATCCACCGCCACCACCACCACCGTCCACCACCACCACAATCGTCCATACACCACCACCGTACACTACCATCTGTAATTTATATAGCAATCTACTGACATTTAAAAACAAACAGTCTTCTTCTTGAAGACCGCAGACCTTTGGTCCACCACTTCTCCTGCAGATGTCTACAGTAGTGGTCCGCGTCCGCAGACTGCAGACCTTTTCCTGCAGAAAAAACAAACACCCCCTTAATCAATAGATATATCATAATATATCTCGGCGTTTGAGCTTTTCTCACGTCTAGGGATGTTTTGACACATGATTTTATGCTAGAGTCCTAAAGTAAGACACTATAAGGCATAAGCTCATCCATAACTAGTACGATGTTCTTTCCACGAGTCTTGATTAAGAGTATCTATCCTTTTGATCATATCAAAATATATTAATGCTTCCAAAATTTTCTTTCATCTTCATTCAAAAGACCTTCAAACAATTTGAGAATTCTTGATATGTTCTTCTTAAGAATCTGTTGTACCCCACCATGCATCACAAAAGGGTAAGAAAAATCAGGGGATAATGCATAAGTGTTATAATCCTAATTGGGTTGAATTTATTCCTTTTTCCCATCAAAAGGCCCAACCCTTAGCCCTTGCTGCCCAAATTCCCCCCTAGCCAAATCACAACCCACAAACCCTCTCCCACAACATCCAAACTCATTTTCTCTGCCCAAAATAAAGTCTTTGTTATTCATTACTAAGCCTAGGCCGAAGGTGAACAACAAAAGACAAAATAAAACTTTTGTTTATTTTTNTAAGTGTTATAATCCTAATTGGGTTGAATTTATTCCTTTTTCCCATCAAAAGGCCCAACCCTTAGCCCTTGCTGCCCAAATTCCCCCCTAGCCAAATCACAACCCACAAACCCTCTCCCACAACATCCAAACTCATTTTCTCTGCCCAAAATAAAGTCTTTGTTATTCATTACTAAGCCTAGGCCGAAGGTGAACAACAAAAGACAAAATAAAACTTTTGTTTATTTTTTCTTAGACATGATAATCGATTATCCAACATAGATAATCGACTATTGCTTCCCTCTGAATCCTCTCAACGTATTCCTGCAAATGCTCCATAATCGATTATCTCCCTATAGAAAATCGATTATTACTCATCTCAGAAGATATCCAGATTTGGGAAATTCCTTGTGAATCGATTATCTTGCAGAGACAATCGACTATCTGGTTCCTCAGAACATTCCCCGTTCTGTATCAAACCCTATTAATCGATTATCAGTAAGAGATAATCGATTATCGCCTGTCTCAGAACTTGGAAACCGAAGTGGTCTCTGATTTAACTGTAAAGGTTTTGTCATTTAGGAACACACTTGACTAAATATCATTCCCACTATACATGGACGAAATTCCCATGTTATTATTCAACAAAATCAAAGACTTTTACAATATAAAACAAAGCTTAATCCCTCATCCATGTGCCTGCCCAAAAGTCTTTGATTGAATAGTAATATTTTGTCCTATATTTCACTAGAAGTCAAGCCATGTTGTTTCCTTTATTCCTTCACCCTAAGGACAAAAATCATACATAAAACCACTCAAAATACATGCCAAAATCCCTAATCATTAGCCAAGAATTCAACTCATTTGGGATAATAACACATGCACAGCATTTGTTTTATTTTGTAGGAAAGAAGTGGGAAGTTTCCTTTGTTGTATTTTATTTATCATGTAATCATGTTTGTTGTATTGTTTTCTCCATTCCATGGCCTATATATTTCAGCCCTGGTTCATTGTACTAATCAGCTTGTAAAAATATATTGTGATAATATAAGTTTCTTGCTCAGTCTCTCTCTAAATTCTATATATTAAATCCTAATTCTACATCTTAAGAGTGGTTCTCTTAAGTGGGAGTTTTAGGTTCTAGATATATTAAATAAGTTGAGTGATTCCTTATTTAAATACTAGAGTTTAACCCGAGTGAAGATAAGTGTGTGTGATTCCTCTTATATTCACTTGAGAAATGCTTCTTTCCCTCTACTTTGTTTCCTCCTGAATTCAGCCTCCCCTATATTTTTACACCTTCTCTTCTTCTTTCTCTTCTTAAATTGATATCCTAGACCACCCCGGGTCTCGGGTACAACAGAATCATATGTCATGTTTAACTAAGAATTTAATAAACATGATGAAGTATGAATATTCAACATTGGCTGTTTTGTGAAGGCCCATATACATCAATATGTATATCTTTCAATAAATAAGAATTGGATGTGTCATTTGATTTAAAATCATATGATCCCATTATCACTGACCGATCCTAAAATGGGAATGCGTTACTTCTTCGCTTAGCCTACACAATTAGGCTAATGCCAAACAAGATCTAAATCGTTTGGTTTGTACCTTTTAGTAAAACTGTTACATATGCGGGTATACTTTCACAATAAAGTATGTAGATCATTTGATATATTTAGCATAACACATATCATTTTTAGAAATGGATCAACAATTTTTCTTTTATTCGAAATAATTAAGAAATCATCAAACATGATATAATATCTTGCTAAAATAAAATGAACAATAATCAATTCAATATTCGAAAACGGATCAAATGATAAAAACTAAAACATGATATTAGAGCTGCAACACTTGCACCCATTGATCAGCCATGCTCAGTTCCCCTTGAGCCAACCATCAACTTTTCTTCAGCCCCTGCAATGATATGCATTTGTAAGTATCATATACCTACATAGGGTTGTAGATTTCCTATGCTCAAATAACAATTGTACCTGAAGCAGAGGCGTCACCCTCCTTCTTCTTGAAAGCCAGGTAATCTTTACAGTTCCTCCTCCAGTGGCCTTGTTTGCCACAATGATGACATCTGGAGTCTTTTGCTACTCCACCTTTTGGCTTAAGGTTGGAAGAAGTGGATTCATGCTTGATTTTACCTTTGCCTTTGGTTCCAAATTTTCTAAATTTCTTCTTCTTAACCTTTCCACCTTGAATAAGAAGGACGGAACTACCTTTTCCCTTGGTAAGGCACTTTTCAGCAGTTTGTGACATCTTTAAGAGTTTGGGCAGAAGTTTATCAAACCCACGCATCTCATAGTTAACGACAAACTGCTTGTACAATTCAAGAAACGATTGCAGAATAAGATCCGTTGCAAGTTCTTGTCTCAGTGAGAAACCCAACTTCTCAAGAGTCTCAACATAGCCGATCATCTTGAGAACATGCGGACCGACAGGGTTTCCAACAGGCAATTTGCAACCGAAGAGTGCCTTAGAGATTTGGAATCTCTCATGCCTAGCTTGCCCTTGGTAGAGCTGCCTCAGGTGTAGGATCATATCGTACGCCTTCATGCTGTCATGATGCTTCTGAAGCTCAGACGTCATAGTAGATATCATGAGACACGCCACTTCAATGTCATCATCAACGTGATTGTCATATGCTTCTTTGACCACTCTAGAAGGAGTGGCAGCAGGTTGAGGAGGAATGGCCTTTTCATGTACATAGTCTTTCTTCTCAAGACGAAGAACAATAGTGAGATTGCGTTGTTAGTCCAAGAAGTTGGACCCGATCAACTTATCTTTGTCTAGGATTGAACGCAAGGTGAGGTTGTGATTGTTACTGGTCATCTTCAAATGATTTGCAAAATAGTTATTTATCAAGAATTAAGTAATTAATTAGGACTTTACTTAAAAACTCCCCCCAGTATTTTAAACAAACCAACCACCCTCTAGTCTGTAACTTGTTGATTCAAGGTTTTTTCGTGAGAAAAATACCTTAGTGGGCCAAGGTCCACATTACATTTAACTATAATTGTGCTTTGTATCTTGCCCTACAGTTAAACTAACTAGGTAGGAACAAATGGGAACAATTTCCAATTGTAATCACTATAACAACCCTTGGTTTGCTAGGTTATTTTAAATAAAATTTTATTAAGGGTCTAGATCCTTATTTCATCTAAGTATAGTTGTACTTTGCATCTTGCCCTATAGTTAAACTATTTCAGGTAGGAATTATTTCCAATTGCAACACTTTGCAACTCTGGCTGGATGAACTAATTTTATTCATTAACCTAACATTGTGCCTCTAAGTCATTCATCCTTTTACCATGACTTGGTTAAGTCCAACCCGAGGTCTGTCACTATCCATTGTTACGGATTTCACGCCTCACGAACGTAAACCAAGCGTCCCGCTTTGGCGTGTCCGCTACTAATCTAAATTGGCTTTGACAAGTGAGCAGGCGCCGGAAGGCACAGACTTAATATAACGAGGGATTTACACGTGGTCTCACCTATGACATGCGCCGCGCGGATGCACTAGCTTATACATACATTTATACATAATACACTTATATATAAACGAACTTAATTATCAAATACTACCTCCGTCTCGGAGTATTTGTCCACTTTCATTTTTACACACCATCCAATACACTTCTTTAATCCATTTTATCTTGTAATTTGTATATTAAAAAATTATAGAAATTATATATTAATAATCTATATGTTACGACAAATCAAACAAGATCACACATGACTATATTGAGGCTTACACATTGAGAGAATTTGATGAGTCAGAGTACTTAGATGAACAGTTCCAAAAGTCAAAACTGGACGAATACTCCAGGACGGAGGTAGTAATTAAAATGTCAACATATTTATTTAATATGTACGTCACGCGTCCCATATTATTTTACATCAATTACTCATGGAAAATGAAACATATCAAGTTCAAAAAGGCAAGGTGTCCAAGGAAATGTACCGCGAAGATGCAATAGTGTACACAAAAATTGATTCATACTCGGACGGACGTCTACCAAGGTTTAAGGTCTCCCAGTGGACCAGCGGTCCAGTTCAAGACCTTTTCACCAGGTTTCAAGTAAACACTCGTTGTGTCATGAGGCAACTTGCGAGCAAGTCCATTCAAAATCTGATGGAACGCATCCCCATGCTGAGCAGGTTGTGGGAACAACATTGCCTGTTTCATTGAAGGGTTTGCAAGCAATCTCTGCTTCCTCAAGATTTCCTCCGGTCGGATAGAAGTGAGGATCGTGTCCAGCATTGCCACATCTTTCTCTGCTACAAACACCCCGATATCTTCCCATGGGATGGCATCAGCAAAAGGCAAGACGATGTCGTCTGCTATAATCACAGGGATGCAACCAAATATCACTGCTTCAACCAGTCTTGGACTCCACGGCGCCCACCCAAGAGGACACAGACAGAAGATACCTCTCTGCATGTCTTCATAGTAGGTGGTTGGATGCTCTGTTGAGATGTCAAACAGAGGATTGTCCTTGAAGTTCTCCCACACCGCAGCTCGGGCACCTCTGGATACCAAAAGATGCAGAATGAGTAAGAGATAATATTGAAGCAAGGAGTTTGAAATATATGGGTGTATACATACGCCCTCCATCCCAATGTTACGACTCTAGTTTGACTTTTGTGGTTACTTTGACCATAAATTGTGTAACAATTATATTTAGTTATAATGTAAATTTAATATAACTTGGTTCATTTTAAGATGTAGTTTTGATCTATCAAATTTTTATATCATTTATTTATTTATAACTATATTCAGTTTATAGTCAAAGTAACCACAAAAGTCAAACTAAGATGATAATTCTAGGACGGAGGAAGTATATATATATACATATACCTTGCATAGTAACCACCCTCAGGGTCATTGCCAGCATCGTAAAACAAACCGCGGAAGTAAACAAAGATGGACCGTGGAGTCTCTGGAGGAATCAAATGGGATTGCATTTTCTGTGGAGGAGCATATGGAGGAATGGTGATGGAACCATCCTTCAAGCAAACATGATTTCGTTGACCAAAAGTTTGAACCAAGGTTGCTCGCTGGAGTAATGGAAGAACCCCTCTTTCAATGGCTCTTTCCTCCTGAAATAAAACAAGGCAACAATAATTAGTCAAGACTCTACAGGCCTTTAGGGAGGGGAGAGGGATGGACGAGGAGATTTCTCATCTTATCTTACTTGATAATGAAAACAAGCCCCAAAATCATGTGGGACGATAAAGAAGTGGTCAACCCCTTCTGTCCTATTCCAGTAGGGCCAGTTTGAAGCAATAAGTTGTATTGCACTCCTCATCATACGGGGGGACTTAAAGGGAAGAGGAAGGCCATTTGCTGTCAGGTCGCAAGTGGTGTACACTGGTGTGTAAAACCAATCGGCTTCCTCGGGGTTAAGAGTGCGCACAGGGCTGGATAAAAGGAAACGATGCATATATATTTCCGCAGCAAACATGTGGTTTAGACACCGTTGATCCTTCTGGAGGATTTTCTTGTTATATTTGCTTGGAAGCTCGTATACAAAAACTTTTAGCCTCCCGGTAGGATCATCTTCCAGCACATCACCAGCACTGCCTAAATTTTCAGTGAGACGAAAACTTAAAAGATATTTTTTCCAGATTAGAAATGAATCAAATTGAAAATGGAATTGGATCTCCTTTCTAGTGTTTGGTTTTCTCATATCATGATTCCTTGTAAGAAATCATTCCATTCCCTATCACTTTTCTATTCCCTATATGCAACCACAAAAGGAATACTGGAATGATGATTCCGATAAAGAAAAGAGATTTATAACTTCAATTAACTACCCCAAAGCTCATTCCATGCACACATCCATGATTTCATCCAACTAAATTTTGTTGAAAGAAATTTGATGAAAACAAGCAGAACGCATTTCCAAAATCAGTAAACCACTCCACATAATTGGATATTGCAGTGCTTCTTTGTATATCTTCTGTTTCTTCTCAGGTTATAACATTTATTGCTACTTCCTACTTACTATGAAAAAATTTGCCGAGTAAAATATACCCTGAATACATAGCTTTTGTGTGCCACACGTCCACACAAACACAAACTGGCAAAAGCTTGTTAAACGCAAGATCCTAGATAGGATCGGCGGAAGATTGTAAATTGGGGAGCATTACACAGATTTTAAGGTCATAGAGTGATAGCTAATATGTAAAAATTTTAAACTATACCTGCATATAACAAATTAAATTTTAAATGCATAGCTAATTAGTAAACATCCAAATAAATAGTACGGAGTAATAATCATAACATCCAAATAAAAACAATTTCATTATACAATTGCAAAACATTTATCATAGCAATAAGTCCTCAACAAACATTATCATCCATTCCAAATCAATCACCCATAATTTCAATTTTATAAACAACTGAAGTGAAGGAGCTATATTTTTGGGGGGAGGTGCTATATCCTAAAGACTCTTCAAACTCACCTTATCTCATTCCTAAATTGGAATCTACAATAACAATAGCAACATTACCGCAGTGCCACAAAGGCTCCCACCATTGCGGGGTAAGGGGGGGAGGGGGCGGATGCAAGGAGTCCGACCCTTATGTTTAAAACATAGATCGGCTTTTTCCAGATGACCCATGACGAGCGTCGAAAGTTGCATTGACAAACTGCTTCTTCACTACTAAAAGAAGCGCATACAGTTTTTAGAATCATTTTGCTTTATTCCACCATACCCCAAAGCCAAAATAGTGAATCTGTGGCTTCATCGAAGATGATGGAAACAAATTGGGATACTGCCATAGTTTGTAAGGCGACTAGGCGCACGCCTAGGCGACGACTAGGCGACACACATACCTACATATATACATATACATATACATAAATATGTATGTATGTATGTGTATGTATGTGTGTGTGTGTGTCTATATATATATATATATATATATATATATATATATATATATATATATATATGAATATAGGTCTTATACATTTTAAGGAAGCTTGACAGAGAAGACCGAGAGAGAGAGAGAGAGAGAGAAGACAAGTTTAAGTGTATTAGGCTACACTAAAAGAAAATGGGCTGCACTAAAAAATGGGTTTTTTCAAAATTTTAAAGGGCCCAAGGTATCAAGGCGAGGTAAGGCGAATTAAGGCGAGGTAATGCGACGCCTAGGCGAGCGCCTGGTCGCCTTAAGGTTTTCTAGGCGAGGCAAGCAGACAAGGCGTCCCAGTGACAACACCTTATCGCCTAGGCGACGCCTTACAAACTATGGATACTGCATTTATAAGTTTTGTTTTCACCTTTTTAAAAATTTTATACATTATTCCTTATTTTTTTGGCTTTCGGGTATGATGGGATAAAGAAAAATGGCTATTCAAACTGTTTGCATTTCTATTAGCATATATAGTTATATTTACATATTTGTATATTATTTCCATGTATGTATCTTTCCTTGTAAGTAATCGGGCCTGGCCAACGTAGCCTCAAACCTACTTGTATTTAAACGTTGTGCATATTCAATGAAAATCATTCAGTCTTTTACAAATTTCTACATGGTATCAAAGCCAATTTCCCGGGATTCGTTTAAACCCTAGGCTCATTTTTTTCCGTGCCGTCGCCAGCACTACTTCGACCGGCTCACGACAGTCTCCGATCGGCTCACGTCGGTCTCCTCCACGACGCCGGCTCACGTCGGATACATCGCCGGTGCCTCACGTCACCATGGCAGCCGAAACACCAAAGAAGGTACGGCTCATCCACGATCCAACGTCACCCTACTACATTTATCCGTCGGAAAGCGGGTAATTCTCTGACAAAACATCTTCTTAAGGGTGATAATTATGATACAATTTCTTTTAATAGTGAAGCAATAGTTATACAATGCAACTTTTGACGCTCATCATGGGTCAACAATTGTTTTATGTTTTAAATATAGGGATCAAGCTTATGCATCCGACCCCCCTAGCCCCACAATGGGTGGGACCCTTTGAGGCACAGGGTAATGGGTAATGTTGTTACTATTTTAGTCCATATAGAACTTCAATTACAACAAAAAGTTATGATTAGTATATATTTCCCAAAGTTATTAGTATATATTTTCCAAAACAATATTGTATCCTCATCCCTCAATTGAACAAAACATAACATTTTTTATAAGATCTTCCATCCCCCCCCCCCTCCCATCCTCTCCCCTCTTTGGAACATAACAAATGCTTAGACAAGAAATCGAAGCCCCTTGCTTATGTGCACTCAAAAGATTCATGAGGCAAAGAATCGGAAAAAACCCATTTGGTAACTGAACATTTATTTGGCTAATATGGCTGAATCTCATGAGTTTACTAACAATAAAGCATTAGGGAACATCCATTCCGGCCAAATAAGCATGTCAAAACTCAAAAGTCTGCTAAGTGCTTACAAGCAGAATGTATAGAATAATTCATATATCTGTCTACCATACAGATCCTAATGTAGCTCAAAAGTGACTTATTTATAATTTCTCTAATCAATATACCGAGTCACTAACAAGCATCCAATTTGAGTTCAACCCTAACTTGCGGTGCTGAATCCTGATGCTATATTCAAAGTTACTGTACACGATTAAACTATACCCAACCCAAAAAAGAAATCATAAAAGTGAAGTTGAAGCAATTTAAAAAAGGGTCGGACAGCAATAATATCAAAGGAAAACTAGAAATCGATGGAAAATTGAAGTTGTACCTTCTATTCTCTCAGTATGATGACTATTGTGAAACCTGAAAGCTCCAATTCCCAGTATATGCACAAAATAACTAACTAAAACAAGCCCCAACTTGAAATTCCCCATTCGTAAATCGAAACTAAGGGAAGGCAACCCCAAAAGTACATCGATAAATAAAAAATTTGAGAGGGAAAAAGGCTCTCAGAAATTTAAAGGATATTGTACGCAAGAAATGAGACCGGCACAAGCACACACATCGGGGCTGGAATTGAGCTGGACCTAAAGTTGACTTTTTGTTCACGTATCCGGGGAAGCTAGCAAGCTTAAGACCATTCATTATACAAACAATCCCATACCCGAAAGAATGCTAAAAATCCCCCACTTTTGCTACCATGCATGCCCCCTACATAAACATGTGGTAGGGAGGCAAGAAAAAAAGAATTTGAGGGTGGAGAGAGAATGAGTGGAGATAAATATGTGGGGGAGAAATGGATGGAGGCAAGGTTGGTAGCAATGGTGGGGGGTGTGTAGCATGGTCCTACCCGAAATATTCTGATTCGATTCCTTTAACAAGTCAGTTTGATAAAATTTTGTCCCGCACGAGCACACATATCCGGGCCTAAGGTTGACTTTTTGTTCACGTATCCGGGAGCTAGCACGCTTAAGACCATCAATTATACTAGGGTGGGCAACAATTCCGAAACCATTATCCCCACCCGAAATATGCCGATCCGGTTCCTATAATATTCAGTTTTTTTACGGATGCCAAAATTTTGTTCTGCGCCCCTTCTGAACCGTTTTAAGATGGGACCAGACCAGGACACATTAATATTTTACTATTCTATCCCGTTGTCCCGTATATATGTATGTATCTACTTATTTATTTGTATATGGGTATAACAAACCAAAAAATATTATCAAAGTAGATATAAAGAATATTCATATTCAAATGTTCTAAAAAAATGACTAAGACCGAAACACCAAAAAATTCAGACTGTTCTAACCCGTCATTGTCTTGACTTTTGACATATATAGTAACATTTTTCATGTTTCCTTATTATTTTAGCTTTTTAAAAACATTCTAAATAAATATATCATTTTTTCATTATTTTGCAAGTCAAAGTGAGATGCCTCCCCCATATGTATTTTATATTTTTATATCAAATTTAGGATAATGACAAAGTAGGACAACGCGAACTCATTCCGTTTTATCTATATCTCGAATATTAAGGGACAAAGAGGGATAAGCTTGTAGCCCGAACCGTTTCAAATCGTTTGAAAAAAATGGGAAAAACATGGGACGATATATAACCCGAACTGTCCCGACTCGTGCCCACCCCTACATTATACTCCCTCCATCAAGTCATATATCTTGTGTAGTTTTTTGTGATTTTTAAGTGAAGTTATAAAAAAAGTTGGAAATAATTAGAATATACTTGATAAAATTGGGTGGAGCGTATTAAATAGAGTGAGATTTAATAAATAAATTAAGTGAGGACTAGTTGCGATATTTTAAATGTTAAAAAAGGTAATCAAAAACTCTTTTCTAGATAAACAAAAGCGTATTTGGAAAGATCTATGGTGAACGGAATGAGTACGTATCACTGGATCCATTCCAATTCATCATTCGTTTCATACAACACTCATCGGTCGGAGGTGAAGTTGGTGAAAATGAGTACTACTACCTCCGTCCCAGAGTATTTGTCCACTTTCATTTTTACACACCATCCAATACACTTCTTTATTCCATTTTATCTTGTAATTTGTATATTAAAAAATTATAGAAATTATATATTAATAATCTATATGTCAAGACAAACCAAACAAGATCACACATGACTATATTTAGGCTTACACAATGAGAGAATTTGATGAGTCAAAGTGCTTAGATGAACAGTTCCAAAAGTCAAAACTGGACGAATACTCCAGGACGGAGGGAGTATTAAATTTAAGAACCACATATTGACAATACATTATATGAAGCGTAATACTTAAAATACACCTTCGGGTAATAAAAGATATTGATGATATTGTTGGAATTTTTGGCATTTTTAATAGGCATTAAATGGACCAACTTGGGTATATTTGTCAATAGGTCCACTAACGGTTTTAACCGTTAATTAATGGATGTGTTTTCTCTTAAATGAGATAAATGTTTTGACAAATATTACGCCAAAAATGGTAGAGAGTGAATGAGAAATTGATTCTCAGAGTTAACCCGTTAATAAAAGAATATGGTGAGGATTGCAATTTTTGCAATTTTACTGAACCAATCTTCTTTTATTAATTTTACGTATTATATTGTTTAAAATTAGTCCATTCTTACGGAGTTAACTGGCCATTAATCTCCAATTATTCGGGACAAATTTTAAATGGAGCGTAGCGTAACGGACTTGTTAATGGCTAATTAATCACCATTAACACGGTATTAAGTGTGCCACAAATGCCATGGATTTATGGTGTAGGAGTTACATTTTTTAATTGGTTTGGTTATAAAATCAAAGGCTCTCTCCATTCTCTTTTGTGATGGTTGTTTCATATGTGAGGAAGGAAAAAGAAAGGAAAAGTACTTCCTTGTTTTTTAGAGAGAGCTCTTGATTTTCCGGCCAACTTTCCGGCAATTTCCTTTAAAGTTTTTGGTCGCCAACGTTCCTACGTTGTTCTTGTTTGTTGGTGTGTGGTTGATCTGTACAATCTCCACACATGATAGCGGTTTTATCCTGGGAGGAGAGTGCCACGTTTTTCGGTACGGTAGGCGGGCACTACTACCTTAAGGACAGCTCCGGCGACTCCGCTGTCCTTCCACGGTGTTGTGTTTTGCAGGTTCAGTTCATAAAGACCTCGCTGCATTCTGTCCTAGTGCATAATGTCCTCGCAGCCCAGTGCATAATGTCCTCGCAGCCCTGTGCATAACGTCCTTGAGTCGCTGTCCAGTGCTTAAAGACCTCGCTGTCCAGTGCTTAACGTCCTCACTGTCCAGTCCATAATGTCCTCGTACAACAAGGCTGTTTGAAGATATTGAAATTTATTTTCAATTCTGTTTATTTTGTAATATTCTGAATAAGTTATAAATTCAGAATTTTATTTAATTTTATTTTCAGGATCCGTTCGTCTTCCCTGTCCGTTGTAATCCGTACAAAAATTGTAACAGATATTATTTCATATTTTCCCTCAGTCTGGATTTGATCTTTTCATTTAAACTTGTCGTCCGCTACAAAGACTTGCCTATGTCTGAACGCATGTAGTATTGGTTGGATTGTTGTTCTAGTGTCTCAAGAGATTACAAGTACATTTATTAGAAATGAGTCCCAACGCTAGATGGGGTGAATAGAGTTTGAAACAAAATCGCAAGAATAAAATCGAGAGCGTGAAAAGTAAAAAGCGTAAAGGAAATGCACACCAAGATTTACACTGATTCACCACAACGTGTAGCTAGTTGTCTTCCAAAAGACCCTCTCGAGCTACATTATTTTGGTTAAACTTATGGAATTTCGGCCGTTCGTGCTTGGCCAATCTTGATTTTGCGGGATGTTGGTGCGTTTTTTTAGGAGTTAGGATGCACAGATTTTTGGTTTAGGATAAGGATTGTACTTTCAATGGCTTGAATTTGTCAATTTATTATTTAATTGAAATTGGGCCATTAATGAATACATGTGGCATGGATTTGTCAAATTATTCCAAAGTGAAATTAGGCCGTTGATTAATAGATATGGCGGGTAGAGTACAATTTTGACTATGCTTTTATATA
>OOIL02000923.1:115486-171271 GCA_900332095.2 Cuscuta campestris
AAAAGAACTTCCCGGTTTGACCGGGCACGCATATTAATGTGTGATAAAATTTGCTTTGACTTTCCTATTTTACCCCTGCAACCTTCCATCTTCCAATCTACCCATACGCAATCTCTGATTGCCAACACCATAGCCGGCAATTCTCGACCACCGCCGGCGATTCTCTACCACCGCCGCCGCCGACTCTCTAGCACCATCGGATGACTCCTATTGTTCTTCTTGCCGCCATCCCTTCCGTAACCCCCTCCCTCGTAGATCTAATCTCTTCCATCCGAGGTTTTGACGGCTTGAGGCAAGGCTAGGAGTAACAAAAGCTTTATAGATCTATGAAATCGATGGCGACTATGTCGAAAAAGGAGCAGATCTAACCATGGTTCTTCTTGCCCGCCTCTCTCTGGTTCACGTATGTACCATGGGATTTCATAGATCTGCTCTTCCATCTCTGGTTCTTCTTGCCCACCTCTCTCTGTCGCTGCTTCCAATCATTGGGTGACGGAACAAAGTCAAAACAGGGAGGAAAAGGAATTAAAGAAGAAGAGAGAAGAAGAAGAAGAAAGGAAAAGAACGAAGAAGAGAGAAGAAGAAGAAGAAGAAGAAGAAGAAGAAGAAGAAGAAGAAGAAAGGAAAAGAATGAAGAAGAGAAGAAAAGAAAGAAAGAAGAGAGAAAAAATGGATGTGTGGCTGTGGCGGCAGCTTGTGGGTGATTTCAGAAGGGAGAGGAAAAAAGAAAAAAAAAGAGAAACAGAGAAGAAGGGATGGGTGAGATCAGAGGCGGATCCAGGATTTTACGGTCATGGGGTCCCCTACCTAGCTACCTCACATTCTCATGTCAAACTACTTCATAAGTAAGATTTAACAATAAATTAAATAGGAGTGGATTGAGTACTTTTTTGAATAACTAAAGATGGAGTATTTACTTGAGACACCGGAGCACTAACATTGTTACCAATTCCACTCGACTCCGAATATTTGAATTTGGCTAACTTTTTGATGTACTTTTGCAATTTAAATTCTGTAAATTAGACATAAAATGAACATTAATTCAATAATACTTATCACTTGCAATCCTAAATTAATTTTTTATTGAAGAAAAATCTTTGATTCTTTAATGTATAAATTATTATATATTACTACATACTAAGCATACATTCATATATCAAACATTGTTACCAATTCCACTCGACTCCGAATATTTGAATTTGGCTAACTTTTTGATGTACTTTTGCAATTTAAATTCTGTAAATTAGACATAAAATGAACATTAATTCAATAATATTTATCACTTGCAATCCTAAATTAATTTTTTATTGAAGAAAAATCTTTGATTCTTTAATGTATAAATTATTATATATTACTACATACTAAGCATACATTCATATATCAAACTTCAAAGTTCAAACTACCATAAAAAATAAAAAATTAATTTTAGTAAAATATAGAAATTAATTTTAGTAAAAAAATTAATTTTACCGTTGAGTCATTGACGGAAGTGACGGAGTCCGGAGAGTGACTGCCGGAAGTGCTACCGATTGGGAAGAAGATGACGCAAGTTGCCCGTCGCTGGCGGCCTGGAGGGCGGCGGTTGGTCGGCGGTCGCAAGGTCTCACAGAAATTAGGGAGTTAGGGTTCCAAAATCAAAATTAGAAGTTTAAAAAAAAGAATTGGGGAACTGGAGAAGAAAGGAGAAATTTACATAGAAAAGGGGGAGGGAAAACGACGTCGTTTTTCCGCTAATTACGAAAAAATTGACTCCAAAAAAAGGAAAAAATGGACTGCACAAAATCCACTGGGTTGGGAGTCGAACCTGCGCCCGAGGAGAGCAAGGATTGGGCGCATCGGTGAAGTATTCCGCTGAACTAAAGGCGCTTTAATTCAATACTAGACAAGCTTTGTTTATATATTAATATCTATATATACCTAATACCTATATGGACCTACCCGGGGTCCGTGGGGTCCCGGGACCCCATGGGACTCAAGGATTGGGCGCATCGGTGAAGTATTCCGCTGAACTAAAGGCGCTTTCATTCAATACTTGACAAGCTTTGTTTATATATTAATATCTATATATACCTAATACCTATATGGACATATCCCGGGGTCCGTGGGGTCCCGGGACCCCATGGGACTCAAGGTGGGTCCGCCTCTGGGTGAGATGTGGCGAGGAAGAAAGAAAAAAAGAAAAGAAAGAGAGTGGAGGGTGGGGGCAATTAAGTCTTTTCACATGAAAAAAGTTTCCAAAAAAGGAAATGGGAAGTTTATTTGTGGACGGACGAAAAAGGAAAGTGGGAAGTTTATTTATGGACGGAGGGAGTATATATATATATATATATATATATGGGATTGACTTCAGTCAGATGACACCTTACGGTGAGATGACATGCTACGGTCAGATAACGCAAAGCTCACCACTGGCCACTGCAAAGCTCACCAAGGACAATTACAAAGCTCACCAAACTGTAAGACAAAACTCACCATATTTTTTCAACACTTTGAATTTTTTTTGAAAAAAAAAAATCAAAGGAAGGAGTGCTGACTAGACTTTGACCATTGACCGTTGTCACCAAAGACAATTACAAAGCTCACCAAACTGTAAGGCAAAACTCACCATATTTTTTCAACACTTTGAATTTTTTTTGAAAAAAAAAATCAAAGGAAGGAGTGCTGACTAGACTTTGACCATTGACCGTTGATCATCACCAGCGAACCCCTGCAGCTGCCGGCCGCCGCCGCCGGCGACCACCGCCACCGCCGACCACCACCGCCGCCGCCGACCACCGCCGCGCCGCCGCCACTGACCGGTGGTTGACCGGTGTTGCTATTTTATTTTTTATTATTTTTTTAATTTTCAAAATTAAAAAAGAGGTGAGTTTTGGTGTTCAAAATAGTGAAGGTGAGCTTTACATTGATCATTGGTGAGCTTTGCAGTGTAATGTGGTGAGCTTTGCGTCATCTCACCGAAGCATGTCATCTCACCGTAAGGTCTCACTGGAGTCAATCCCTATATATATATATATATATATATATATATATATATATATATATATATATATATATACACACATACATACATATACATACATACATACAAACATACATACATACATACATACTACATACATACATACATACATACATACATACATACATACATACATACATACATACATACATACATACATACATACATACATATATATATATATATATATATATATATATATTACGTATATGGCTATTTTTCCTCGTGGAAGTAAATGGGTGGAGTTGTAAGAAAGTCATCTCAACTTTTTTCACATCTAGTCTTCGAGTTTCACTTGTATGCTTAAAAATTAAGATTATAAGATTGAACAAATAGTACACTAATGGATATGAGAGCTACTAAAAAGTATGGGCAATTTCTTTTGAAAAAAAATCAAACAAGCACCAAATTTGTTATGGTTCAATCGGAAAAGGGTAAAGTGTTGGCCAAAGCAGCATGACTTGCTCTTACATAGTGAGACCGAGAGCGATCTTTCCCATGACGATGACTTCAATTATTTTCAATTTACAATATAATAAATATGAAGTACTTTCTTTTTTAACAATTTGTGTAGTCAAAGTTTATAAAGATTTGACTAAAAACTTAAAGAAGAAAGATCTTTTACGGATTGAACATGTATAATTTTTTATGTGCAAATTAGAGTGTGTATAATTTTAAATAAATAAATATTTGATATATCAAACTATGTCTTTAAATGAACCTAATTAGATTAAATTTACAGAATATTAAATAACTAATAATTAAAATAGTACTAACTTTTATGAAAACAAAAACATAACAAAAAGCTTTACAAAAATGTCATTGTGCGTAAATGCTATTGACTATTGATTGACCGCGAATAAAACGCAAGCATTTGATGTCGAAGCCAACCAATGGCATTTCAGGACAATATTTGAAATAAAATCAAACATACAACCTTTAATGTCACACACAAGAATCTACAGAGAACAACTCAGCACACATGACCCAATTCAATTTCATATCATAGGAATAAAGGTCTATATTTATAGATATACACCCAGCTCAATTTTGATAAGTAAATTGTTAAAAGATGCATAAGCCAAATAAACTGAGCAAGTCCTGGTCGGTAGCAAAGATATAATAAGGCACAAGATTGACTCAGATGACCTATATATATATATATATATATATATATATATATATATATATATATATATATATATATATATATCACTTTGGATATGCAGCTGGAGGATAACCTTGGGGTTGAGGAGGAGGATATGGGTGCTGGGCATATGGATATGGTGGAGGAGGATATCCAACAGCGGGTGGGGGCATTGGCTGATCAAACCGTGTCATTTGCTGAACCGGAGGAACTGCCATCGGTCCAGGACCAAACATACCATCTCTCTTGTCCATCTCAATCTTGTGCTGTGTCTGCAGCATTCAGTCATCAATGCTATATAAGTTCATATCTATGTCATCTAACAAATTGTTATTTCCTAAACGTCAGGCAATGATTCAAATCCCAACGAACATTGTATGGATAATGTAGCTTAGGTTTCTTATGTTTGGAATTACCTTCAAAATATGAATGAGAGATGATTAAATTTGATACTCCATTTAACAAAACAAAAAAAAGTTAGACACATTCATTCCTTCCTTAATCATTATAAGATAGAAATATGTAAAGGGAATTTGAACTTATATACACAATCACATTATTGCGTTTGAACTCACTGCTTATTTTTCTTCCAAATCTATTTCTCTCTGCAAATTTTGCATGTTTCAAACAAAAGCATATAATTCGATAGAGAAATTTTTCCTATGAACTCATTTATACAAACATAACCTGGCAGTGCTGGGGTAACCAGAGCAAACCTTTTTTTAACAAACCTATTCCCACGGGCGTAAGTAAGTCTGTATGAAACTGATAGCAAAATCAGGAAGCATAGGTTTTTTCATTTTGTGGTAAATTTAACTACACTTAAACTAAACTCATCATCTGTATCAAGAAGGAATAATGGATGAAAATTATATACCTGTCACATCATAGAATGTTTCAACACGTATGGAAATGATGATGACATGGCCATAGGTTGAGATATTTGTTATTGTCATTTTCCTTTACAATTTTGATATTTTAAAATCAACATGTGAATCATTTAACATGTGCAAATACAGCTATATACAACTATTCAGAAGTCCCAAGTTCCTTGATAGTATAGATATATTAGAAGCATTTAAAACTAAAATCAAGCAGGGGCGAGAGTAAATCATAGTTTACCTGCATACAGGCACAAACCCTGCACAAAAAAATAATTGAAGTAAAGTTATTGAATTTGTTACTACATGAAACAAGTTACATAAATTTAATGAAATGGAGAGAAAAAAGAAACTTACGAGCAGTAGACCATATCAGACAAGCAAGATAGTAACTGGGAAGCCTCCTGAATCTCATCACTTCCAACAATCATTGCGACTATAGAGAAAATGCAAGCAAGCTGTTGGAGACAGAACATGAAGCCCTACACGAAGTACTAATTATCAGAACAGAATAACATGAAAAATAGAAAGGTAGCTAAAAATGATAAAAGAAATGCATAGGTATTGGTTGTTAGACTTCAAGCGTGGAGAGGGGGAGAGAAAGTACAATAATGCAATTATCACACTTTGTTGTTTGTATGTTGAACTCATCTTGCAGCAAAAATCGTGTTGAAGCCACTGAATTTCCAAAGCAAAGAAAAACCTGAACATGTAAAAGATGCACTCCATTGAGTAACAAGCACATCATGAAAAAGATTAATGCATTGAAAAAATGGGAATCATCATGGTTTATAGAAGTAAAATATTGCCTAAAACATGATACCCAAGTTACAAAAATTTGAAAGAAAAGGTTTTTATCGCGTTAGATTTGATGAGTTCTTAGGCCATTATTGACTACAAACAGAAATATAGGTCAAAATCTAGGACATTATTTACAAAACGACTTCACTCATTTGAAATACAAGACCCAGACTTTAGGACTTTAGGTAAAAGAAACATGATATCATGGAAATGGCCTGCGGAGAATATATTTCTAACATTGGCAGTAAAATTAAATGTAGCATGTAGACTACGGGTGCAAAAGGAGAAAAACAATAAGCAATCTATTCAAGTAACAACAAGAATATTACACCTCTGGACCGATTCTTTCATCAAACATATATATTCTTATACAATTTCAACTCATTTAGTACTTTAATAAGAGAGAGAGAGAGAGAGAGAGAGAGAGCAAGGAATATGCAGCATAGCAGCATATAATCTAATTGAATATGCCATTAAATGCCATGAAAATGAAATACAAGTTATGAGATGAATGATCAGCTTAGTAGAACTCACCTCAGTAGCAAGGCACACTTCAGGACATCGGCTCTCTCCACATCGGCCACTGCAGGGCATATAGCCAGCACAGCATGTATACCTGACACAGCCAAACATTAGTAATACAAGGTGTGCCAAAAGTTTGATGTAGTTTTTAGTAAAGTGCAATAAAACATTAATTACCTTGTCATATCATTGTAAAGAGCACGTTTTCGAAGCAAATATGATACACAAGGTCCACTGCAATCATAATAATATCCATGCACACAGGGGTACTTACAAATTTTGAAATGATATATATTAATGAACAGTGTTTTTCCAGTATATTGACAGTTTTCAGAAGGAAAAAAGAGGAAGAAAAATAAAGTAGCTTGTGGCGGCTGTGGCACATACATAAAACCTATGTGTACAAACATAGATGCCACTTGGGGTGTTAGTCATAACAACCATACCCAAAGAGTCATGAATTAACTGACATATCAACATTGAAGCATTGCTCTTCTCTAAAATGGCATGCTATCCGTTTATCAAATTAAAAAAGTCTATATTTGATGACATTCAGTATTCAAGTACAAGAAACATAAGCAAACATCAATATAGTCTAGCATCCACAGGTTCTTGAAATATCCAAGAGAGGTGTCCTAATTTAAAATCAAATTTGAACTTTGAAAATAAGCACACAGGAAAAGATTACTCAAGTGGTGTTATAGCATCTGCTGTAACAACCTATAGCAAAATGCAGAAAGAAAAAAGTCTAAAGTAATGACATCTGGTATGTTTACACAATTTGGAGAAATTCTACTAATTTGCAGGGGCCTACATTCGTGTAATAGCCCTCCACTAAATCAATAGGTGCAGGTTACTGATATAGCAAGTTCAACTTGCTATGAATGTCTGAGAAGATTGGGGAAGAAGGGACGATATTTTGGGGAGGAAGAACAGGGAAGGATACTTAGAGAGAAGAAGAAGATTGATTTCATCATTATTTGTTTTTACAGCATAGCCCTACGTATTTATACAACTCAAAATGCTTTGCCACATCAGCTAACCAACTAACAACTTGTAACAAACCCTGTAACCACTATTAACAAACTTACAACTACTAACAACCCTTATCATTGCTCTCCTCTTCAAAAAGACTTGACCTCAAGTCTGCACATTGAGTGGAAAATCAGGGTACTTAGCCATAAAGTCTTCAGCTGGTTCCCATGTAGCTTCTAGTCTGCTATAGCCTTCCCATTGAACCAAGTAGTATACTTGTGCCTTGTTCTGGACCTTCTTCAGCTGCCTGTCTAGGATAGCCAGAGGAATGGGACGTTCACCTGCAAGTTTACCTTGAAACCAGCCAGGAATATGGATTGCTACAGGTAGAGTTCCTCTAAATGGCTTCAACTGAGAGACATGAAAGACACTATGTATCTTAGAAGTGTCTGGAAGCTTGAGCTTATAAGCCACCTGTCCCACTTTGGTTTCAATCTGAAATGGCCCAAAGTATTTAGGAGATAGCTTATTGTTGCTCCTTTGTTGGACAGATTGTTGTCTATAGGACTGCAACTTTAACCACACCCAGTCTCCAACTGCAAAACTCCTTTCTGTCCTATGCTTGTCAGCCTGGTTCTTCATTCTGTGTTGGGCTTTGAGTAAGTTGGCCTTATGCTGGGTAAGTACTTGTTGCCTGCGCTGCATACTCCTGTCCACTAAATCCACCTTGGATTCCCCAGGTAGGTAAGGCAAATAGTCAAATACACTGGAGGAGGCTGTCCATAGACCACTTCATAAGGGGTCAATTGAGTAGCTGTGTGGTAGTGTGTATTATACCACCACTCTGCCAATGGAAGCCACATACACCAATCCTCAGGTTCCTCCCCACACAAGCATCTGAGGTACATTTCAAGGCATCTATTGACGACCTCAGTTTGCCCATCCGTTTGTGGGTGGTAAGCAGACAATAGGTGAAGCTCAGTGCCCTGCAAAGAAAAGAGCCCCTGCCAAAATTGGCTCATGAATATGGCATCTCTATCACTCACAATACTTCTAGGCCACCCATGGAGTTTGAAGATATTATCCAAGTAGGCTTGGGCTACTTCTAATGCTGTGAAGGGGTGCTTCAAGGCTATGAAATGAGCAGATTTGCTCAATCTGTCCACTACAACAAAGATCACTTCTTTGCCCATAGATTTAGGAAGACCAGAGATGAAATCCATTGAGATGTCCAGCCAAACTCCCTCAGGAATGGGTAATGGATGGAGCAGTCCTGGGCTTGCAAGAGTTTCATATTTTGAAGATTGACATTCTAAACAGTTCCTCACAAAGTAACTAACTGTTTTGGTCATCCCCCTCCAATAGAACAAAGCCTTAACCCTCCTCAGAGTGCCTTCCCTTCCAGAGTGACCTCTTTCTGGGCTGCAATGGTGCCATTTAATGATATCTCCCTTTAACTGATCACTAGGGCCTATGACTAACTTCCTTTTTTTCCTCAAGTATCCTTCCTGGAATGAAAAATGCTTCACAGGTTGAGAAGTTTAAAGAGATTTGATTATATTTTTGAGATTTGGATCAAGGGAATAAATGGCTTGGATTTGTTTTCCCAAATCAGAAGATACCACAGAGATAGCCATTAGTAGGAGTTCTGATCCCTGTACCCTAGATAGTGCATCAGCAGCCACATTTTCAGTTCCACTTTTATAGACAATTTCATAGTCAAATCCCAATAGTTTAGAGAGCCAAAACTGTTGAAAGGGCGTGGATACCTTTTGCTGTAAAAGCCACTTTAAACTCTTCTGATCAGTCTTAATGATGAAATGGTTACCCATTAAGTACTGCTCCCATTTTTGGACTGCAAAGACAATGGCCAACAACTCCTTCTCGTACACTGGTAACTTCTGCCATTTGGGTCCAAGTGATCTACTAATGAAGGCCAAAGGGTGTTTATTCTGCATAAGGACTGCCCCAATTCCTTCCTTAGAAGCATCAGTTTCAATCTCAAAGACTAGAGTGAAATCAGGTACTGCCAATACAGGGGCTGAAGTCAAAGCCAATTTTAGGGATACAAAGGCTTGTTGAGCACCTTGTGAGAGGTTTGCTGAGTGTGGCATACCCTCTGATAAATCGCCTGTAGTAATCTGCAAGTCCCAAGAAACTTCTGAGTTCTTTAGCTGTGGCAGGAACTGGCCAACTCGAAATGACATTGATTTTACTTGGATCTGTTTCAACCCCCTTTGCAAAAATGAAATGGCCCAAATATTCCACCTTGTCACTTGCAAAGATACATTTGCTGAGTTTGGCATACATCTTGTTCTCCTTCATCAGTTCAAAGACTTGTCTTAAATGACCCCAATGCTCTTCCATGGTTGTACTATAGACAAGTATGTCATCAAAGAAGACTAGGACTGATTTCCTTAATAGGGGTTTGAATACTTCATTCATCCATCCTTGAAATGAAGCTGGTGCATTAGTAAGGCCAAAAGGTATTACTGAAAACTCAAAATGCCCTGTGTTGAGTCTTAAAGGCTGTCTTGTAAATATCTGGTGGATGGATTCTTAACTGATGGTATCCTGCCCTTAAGTCCAATTTAGTAAACACTGCTGCCCCAGCTAGTTCATCTATCAGCTCTTCCACTATAGGAATAGGAAATCTATTCTTTATTGTTTTGCTGTTTAACTCTCTATAATCTATACACAGCCTCCATGTTCCATCTTTCTTCCCCACTAAGACCACAGGTGAAGCAAAAGGGCTAGCACTATGCTGAACAATCCCTCTGTCCAGCATCTCTTGTACCAACCCTTTGTTTCAAGGGATACCTGTAAGGTCTGATATTGACAGGCCTTGCTCCTGGTTCCAAGGGAATCCTGTGATCAAAGGTCCCTCTATGAGGTGGCAACTCTGTAGGATCTTCAAAGAGCATACTAAAGTCTTTCTTTAATTTTTCCAGTTCATTATCTAAAACAGTCTGCTCTCTACTTTCAGCACAATGTAAGAGACTGGAAGCATCATTCTCTGTCTTAGCAAAGATTTGCAGTAGGCAAAACTGAATAGAATTGTTGAACACTTTTGGAGCTGGAGCCCCTTCCACGACCTTCAATCTCCTATTTACCATTCCTTTCAGCAAAAATGAACCATTCTTCAAGTCAAACTTCATGGTCATTTCCTTGAAGTCCCAATAAACTGGTCCCAATGTTTCCAACCATTGAATTCCCAAAACCATGTCACAGCTACCTAATGGAATTAACAAGACATCTGTGGTAAATTCACTGTCCTGCATTTGCCATGTAAACTTATCACAAGCATATTGACAAGGGATTTTATTCCCATCCGCCATTGTCACTGCTTGGGTGAGTACCTTCTCCAGCTGACATCCCAAACTTATTGCAGTATCAAAATTCAAGAAATTGTGAATAGTGGTTACAGGGTTGTTAGTAGTTGTAAGTTTGTTAATAGTGGTTACAGGGTTTGTTACAAGTTGTTAGTTGGTTAGCTGATGTGGCAAAGCATTTTGAGTTGTATAAATATGTAGGGCTATGCTGTAAAAATAGAATAATGATGAAATCAATCTTCTTCTTCTCTCTAAGTATCCTTCCCGGTTCTTCCTCCCCTCTCACTTACATCATACTGGTCCTCCAAATATTCAGCTATGCACTCCTCCTGTTCACTATGATGAGCTCCCTCAGCAGGATTTCAACTGTAAACAATTGTTGCTCCTTAAAACTACACTTGTGCCCCTTGTGAAAAGGTTGATCACAGTAGTAGCACAGTCCCTTGGCTATTTTCTCAGCCCTCACATCAGCAGGTATGTATTTAAAGTTCTTGTTAGGCCCAGAATGGGTGGAAGGTACATATTTTGGAAAGCTAGCAGGTTTTATTTGGGGAGTAGGTAAGAGAGCAGGTTTTGATGAGTTGTTTGTGAAGACCTTGGAGTTTTCCCCGGAAGGTTTGTTGTTGTAAGAGTGGCTGAATTTAGAGAACCTTGACCCCTCCACTTCCAATGATTCCTCCTTTAACCTAGCATATTCAGTTGACTGGGCTATAGTACTAGGCTTAAATGCTTTAACAAACAGTTTCACAGAAGGCTTCAACCTACCAATAAAAGAATCCAAAACGAAAGAATCAGGAAGATAATGGTTGTTCTGACTCAACACAGACCTCAGATCCTCAAAATCATAAATATAGGCTTCAAGTGATCCTTTCTGTTCTAGCCTTTTAAATTGTTCTACTACATTATTCCCTGTTTCATCTCTAAATCTGGCACTCAAATCAATGATGAATTCATGCCAAGCAACATATTTTCTGAAAGACATGTAGCTAGTAACCCAATTTTCAGCCCTATCCACCATATGTAAACTAGCAATGTCCACCCATTGTTCATCAGGAATCTTACAAAGGGTGAAGTACTTACATGCCTTCTTAATCCAGATTCGCGTGTTGCTGCCATCAAATTTAGGGAACTCTAGTTTCGGATTGAAACTCAGTGCTCGTGAGTATGAATGGCCTCCATCACCTCCGCTGGTAGAGGTGCTGGGCTCCTTCTCCTTCTCCGGTGGTTCATTTGTTCATCCATTTTGCGTTCCTGGGCTTTAAATCTGTCATCGACACCAGCGAATCTACCTTCAGTAACCTTCAACTAGTAACCTTCAACTGAGCTTCCATGGCCGTTAATCAATGATACGATCCAGAAGACGTCAGATTGGATGCTATCCCTGGTCGGTCGCAGCTCTGATACCACTGATATAGCAAGTTGAACTTGCTATGAATGTTTGAGAAGATTGGGGAAGAAGGGAAGATATTTTGGGGAGGAAGAACCGGGAAGGATACTTAGAGAGAAGAAGAAGATTGATTACATCATTATTCTGTTTTTACAGCATAGCCCTAAGTATTTATACAACTCAAAATGCTTTGCCACATCAGCTAACTAACAACTTGTAACAAACCCTGTAACCACTATTAACAAACTTACAACTACTAACAACCCTTATCAGTTACACCGATCATAAAGAACATGATCTTCTCCAAATTGTTATGACAAAACCTCTAATCTAAGATTTCTAATCTATACCATGTACGGCTATCACACTTCCACTAAGGTATCATTGACAGACACGGTTGGCAACTCTCCGTTCACCTCAATTTCATCCGATATCACAATCTTCATATATTGAAGATTTTCTTCTTGATGTTGATCAAGATCTTCGCACAAGGATGACTCCGGAACACGACGGGTATGCATGCTCTTTCATCTGCATGTCTTCTTCTATTTTCCCTCTCGTTCACTCCGATAATGCCCTAGTCTTCTATTTTGTATAGTTAGCGTATTAAAAACCTCAAGTATGCTTGGAATTGATTACTACAAGTTGTCTTGAATACAACTTTATTAATCCTAACCTACAATTAATATTAGAACTCTAAAATACCAGCTGGAAAAATAACTAATAAATTCCAGTAACTCTTATCAGTTCCTTTTAGATCTTTTGATACAGCACAAGGCAGAGCCACACCCCAAAATCTAGCTATTAATGTGGGAGAACTTTTGGTTATATAAGCCCATCACCAAGTCCCCCATTTGACTAGTGTGGGATAATGAATCAGCCGTAACATTCCACCCCGCATAAGGACCAACGTCCTCGTTGGTCACAGCTATGTTGGTCACGGCCATGTTGGAAACGGCTGGTTTCCCAGGCCACTACTTCGTCGTCTCACAGCTCTGACAGCACAAGGAAGAGCTACACCACAAAAGCTAGCTATTAAGGTGAGAGAATACTCGGCTATATAAGCCCATCACCAAGTCCCCCATTTGACCGGTGTGAGTCAATGAATCACCCATAACATCTCTCATGCCTAATTTGACATATCACAACCCACATTTCCGCACAGCTATTCTATTCTTGACCTATGTCACAGGATGTTTATTGAAAATCCATCGCGTTCTACTTGGTCAAACTCTTAACAAATACTCCCTCCGTCCTCCATAGATCTTCCCATTAGCCCTTTTTATTTGTCCCACATAGATCTTCTCATTACCTTTTTTAATAATTAAAATACCACAACTACCCCCACTTACTTTATTTATTACACCTTTCCCACTTTATTTAATACACCCCACCCATTTTCATTAAGGGTATTTTGGTAAACTTTCATCTTTTTTCAACTCTCCTAAAAAACCGTGAAAAGTCAAATTGAGAACATCTTACATGGACGGAGGGAGTATGATTTTTTCAAATCTCATGGAACTAACAATTCTCAAATCTCAACACTAGCCACATATAATCAATAAAAATGGCAGCAGTGCTCTAACAGCAGAAAATTTTGCTTTTAATCTCGGACACAATTGCCAAAACAGCGGGTATGGATCACTACTCTGATGGGACTGCTCTGGGTCATCGGAGTAATAGAGCGTAACAAGTCCAATTGGTGAATTACACTACATCTGAGCACAATTTCCTGAGCCATACTGCACAATATTTGCACTGAAACGCCGAATGACAGATCAAGTACTAAATTTGGAATAAATAAGATCACTTCACCTACCACCACAACGCAAAACAGCAATCTGCAAAAAAAAAGCCCGAAAACTAAAACGGTTAAACAAGTGCAGGGAAACTAATTAAGCATAACCAACTAAATGTAGGCACGCGCGGTGGCGCGGCCAGAGAGAGAGAGAGAGAGAGAGAGAGAGAGAGAGAGAGAGAGAGAGAGTAAGCGCACAAGGAGTGTCAGCTTTGATGCTGTTCACAAGATCAGTGTGCCATAAATTGCGATAGTTCTGACGGAGCTGCATCTTGTTCAAGTGGTCTTGGGATGCCATTTTCCACGATCCGCTGCTCAGAACAGATACGGAGAATCGGGAACGAAGAGCCGGCGAAGGAATTGCTTTATACAGAGTAAAAGCTAAGACTCAAAGTCTATTAGACATTTTGAGGACGAGTAAGCAAAATCAATTTTACAGTTTGAAGGGCAGCGTGATGTTGTGCTCCATTCAGAATTGTTTTGATCTGATTCAAATAAAATTTGATTCAATCTAAGTGAAATTTGTATTAAATATGACTAAAACATAATGATTTTCCTAATGTATGACTTAAATTTTTTTTCCCTAAATAGGACTTAATAATGACCTAGTGGGAAGAATAATGTCCAGTAATGATGGACATTTACTTGAATAATGACTACTTCATAATGATCATAGGTCCTACATTGGGAAATAAAAACATATGGTCATATATTGGGAAAATCATTATGTTTTAGTCCTATTTAGGTAAATTACTCTTAATCTAAATATAATTATACTAAAATCGTTTCTAACCTGATCTGATTCTAATAAGAATAACTGGTAAGTTATTGTGACTGTTTATGTGACATTTGATTTGAATGTTATAGGATGACTTAAGCCTTCTACGAAGTTCTATTGATAAAATTGATAGTTTCTATTCCTTACTAACATTCTCTTACCCCCCCCCCCCCCCACCCTCCCTTTAGCCCTCGCCTTTCTCCTTCACTAGGTGGCTACAAAGGGAACTTGGGGGTGCATGGTGGTATCAGAGGGAACTTGGGGGTTCAGCAGGGGTATGACCGATTTTATCAACAGAACCCTTGTAACACCCTAATCCGTATAAGTTTGCAACATCTTTTGGATTAAAGTAAAAACATGATAATCGTAAAATTTAAAATATTTCAAACACTTTTATTTATCATAAATAATATTCATAACATCAACGGTAACAGAGTTTTCAATATCACGGAAGCTTAACAAACCACAATCACAAAACATAATTAATTTATGTCCTTTAATTCAAAACCATCACATTCATCACCACTATCTCGCCTCTGTCTGCCGCCAGGATCATGTCACATCATTCTTTCTATTTACCTGCGTGTAGCAAATAAACCATACTACACGCTCAATGTTGAAGCTGAGTAAGGATTATCTAATGCATCGAACATCTACATAAATTGAATCTCAATTCATAATCAAATCATTTGATATCATGCACATAATATTTATTTCAAATATTCATTATTCATGATTTTGATAATGTTGAGTTCATATCAGATCATTTAATATCAATACATGTTATTCAATTCAAATATTCAATATTTATTATTTCAACAATACTCTTAAATTATTATTAATCTAAGGTCAAATGGTAACAACGCTCTTAAAATATTCTTAGTTTAAGGCCAAATCATAACAGCACTCTTAAACTATTATTAGTCTTAGGCCAAATCCATATTTTCATAACTAGACTCTTAAACTATGACTAGTTTAAGGCTATTCTATTTCATAACCCGACTCTTAAACTATAATTAGTTTAAGCCAATTAATAACCAAATTCTTGAACTATAATTAGTCTAAGGCAAATATTAACCAGACTCTTAAACTGTAATTAGTTTAAGGAAAATATTCCTAGACTTTTAAACTGTATTCAGTTTAAGGCAAAAACCGAACAGCGAACTACTCACTGTCAGATCGGGTGGTACTCCCAAACAAATAGATACTCCAGTTTGGTTTTCGGATTCTGTACGTACGTTTTAACCCTGGCCACCAGGCATTATACCCGCAAGGCCTAACTAAATTGGTTACAAGGGGTCTATCTTCGAAGCCTTAATCATTCACTACCATCATTTTATCAGGATAATAAAAAAAATTCAGTCACAATTTATTCTTATGGTTTATTTATTCATAATAATATTTTGATATTTGTTCAGAATAAGATCGTTATCATTATATGATCATAATCACACATGGCATCCTTTTAACCATCATAATCAATATTTAACTGAAATCATTATCAATAGCATTTCATTATGGTATATTCATCGTTAAATCATGGTTCATTCATCATAATCAACAAATCAACAATAATCATCGTAATATTTCATATCAACTAGCGACCTAGCATCGGGTGTAAGCACCTTAGCTTACCGTCATGCATCACACAAGGTTCTCCGACTCCCTCTGCCCGGTAGAGCTAAGGTACATGAACTTCTTCCTTTTGGTACAACTCTCTTGGAACTTGGCTTTAAATTTGTCAGCCAGCTCGTCAAAAGAGTCAATCATGCCTGATGGGAGCTTGTTGAACCATTCAACCGTTCGCCCACGTAGCGACAAGAAAAAGAGGAGGCATTCTTCCTCGCCGATACATCCCATCATCGTGGCACTCTGATGGAAGGAGTTGAGGTGTATCTCGGAATCTTCATTGCCCGTGAACTTGGGCATCTCCATATTTGCCTTCCGGGGAAAAGGCGTTAGATGGACCCTCGCGGTGAACGGTGAGTTCGCCAATTGCTGCTAATCTTTGTCGTTCTTCTCTTCCACTTTCCTCTCTAGCCTTTCCAACATGGCCTCAACTACTGAACCCGGTCCGGAACGTTCCCTAGTCTACCGTGTGTTAGTTCGCGTGGTTGGCTTTCTGTCCTCCCTTCCCTGCGGGACACCTGAGCCCAGGTGGCACTACAAGAATTTGTCTAGTTTGCAACGGATATCTGCTACGGACCAATTTCCGTAGCAGATCTGCAACGAATCAGCGACGGAATAATAATTTTTGAAAAAGACGCAATATCTGCGACGGATGTCATATTTCCGTCGCCGATTTGCGATGGAATATTGCCCCCTGTCGCAAATTCAAATTGGTCAAATTTTGACCTGATTATCTGCGACGGAAGTTTAATTCCGTCGCAGATCCGTCGCAGAGAATTACTAAAAATCGAGATTGGTTTCTTCCCAGCCATTCGTCCGTCATTCTACCCTAATCCCAATTCTCTCTCCTGTCCTTCGAACACCAGCCCTCCGCTACCCGTCGACGCCCGTCCTCGCCGCCGACGCACATCCTCGCCAGCCCCGCCGTCGTCTCCAGCCACGCCGGACCCTTCAGCCACGCCGTCTCCCAGCCGCGCCGTCCACAAGCCGTCGCCACCCATCGTCGCCGCCGCTAGTACTCCACTGCCAGCCGTCTCTTCCCCCGCCAGACCTCCTCTTCCTCTTTGCAGTGAACTTAGAGGTATTTTTGTTTAATTTTATACAATTTATTATTATTATTATTATTGTTGTTGTTGTAATTTTTGATGAAATTGAATTTGTTTGTGTGAAATTGAGTGCATTTTTAGTGAAATTTAGTTGAAATTGTGTGAATATGAGATGAAATTAACATAAAATTGGGTAAAAATTACATTACTTTTTGGTGAAATTGATGGCATTTAAGGTATAATTTTAGTTGAAATTGTGTGAGTGAATTTGGCGTTTATTGAGAATTTAGGTAAAATTTAGTTGAATTTTGTGAAATTGAGTGCATTATACGTTCATATTTGTAGTTAAATGATTGTTGTTTGTGGCTTAATAAGATTGTCGTTTGTTATCTGCCTTTATTGTTGCCATGGTTGTTAGTTATAAATGTGGTTGATATTCTTGGTTAAATGATTGTTGTTTGCTGCTTTTCAATTATCAGGCGTTTCTAAAATGAGTCCATTCGAAAATCGTGAGTTGATGTATAAGAAATATGAGAGAGAAGGTGTTGTTAATCAAGAATGGGTGGACAACGTGGTTGAGTTTGTAGAGTACTGTGAGTCAAGTCCCAATGTAGATAGGTTGGATAACAAGAAAATGCGATGTCCTTGCAAGAAATGTAAGAACATCAAGTTTTGCTCATCAAAGAATATGCTGGAGCACATTTTGCGGTTTGGATTCACACCCAATTATTTGGTATATGAAATTTATTTTGTTTCATGAGCTAACTACACAATATTTTTATTTCTGTATAGATGAGCGATAATGAGAACCCCCCTCCCCCCACGAAGACTGATAGAGAGGTGTTGACACGTTTGAAGAGGTCCGTCATTGGTAGATGGAGACCCTCTTCTCGACAGGGATCGAGCACAGCCACTACATCCACAGGCACTCCCTCTATTTCCTCGAGGCACTCCCTCTACATCCCTGGCGTGGCTGGGCGAACGGCGTGGCTGAGACGACGGCGGGGCTGGCGAGGACGTGCCTCGGCGGCAAGGACGGGCGTCGACGGGTGGCGGAGGGCTGGCGTTCGAAGGACAGGAGAGAGAATTGGGATTAGGGTAGAATGACGGACGAATGGCTGGGAAAAAAACCAATCTCGATTTTTAGTAATTCTCTGCGACAGATCTGCGACGGAATTAAAATTCCGTCGCAGATAATCAGGTCAAAATTTGACCAATTTGAATTTGCGACAGGGGGCAATATTCCATCTCAAATCGGCGACGGAAATATGACATCCGTCGCAGATATTGCGTCTTTTTCAAGAATTATTATTCCGTCGCTGATTGTTGCAGATCTGCTACGGAAATTGGTCCGTAGAAGATATCCATTGCAAACCAGACAAATTCTTGTAGTGCCCGCTCTCGATCGATATGCAATGGCCATCCGGGGTACTCTTCAGATGGCGCGATGGTTCAGCAGCATTCATGGTACCCGTGAGATTGACCGGGGGAACCGTGCTGACCACCTGTGGTTGGAAGGGTGATGGTTGTGACACTGACATTTTGAAAGGACTTGGAGCCACGGGAGCATGCAACATTAATGGTCCCACGCCTAGTAGCGCAAATCGGAACATGCCCGGAAGGAAAGGCATTCCTCCGGCTTGTTGGCACATGGCCATCACTTGGCCCAAGCCTTGAATGGCTTGCATGTTGGTCAGATCATTCATGAACTGAGCATGCTTGGTAGGAGCGTTTCTCGTGGCCCGACGGATGGTACTAGGATCGTAAAAGGTGTGGTATTGGTCAGAGTCGTGACATGACTAAGGCCCAACGGAATCATCCAAGCAAGGAGAGTGGGTTGGGAGGTGACCATCATCATGGTCGCCCCTTCAGTGGTGGCTTACAATCGGATGGAAGAAGTGGTGTTTTGCTGACTGGTCGACAAGTTTCGTAACTGGTGTTTCGTGGGTGAGAATAAAAAAGAAGTCAAACTTGTCCCACGGGTGGTGCAAAAAATGATGGTGTAAATTACCACCCCGGATGTAACACCCCAACCCGCGTAACCCGAATAAATAGGTTAGCGAACCGGGTTGCTACTAAATTGGTATTCACATACACTATTTTCCAATAAATTAAAACATTTAATTTAAAACTCAAACAATTAAAAATAATTAAAATACATATCGGAGTTTATACAAATAGTGCGGAAGCCTTATAATTAAATCGAACATTAAATCCCTGCATCCGTACATCTCCTTTGTCATGCTGCTCTCCGGGATGGATTCCAGAATCAATCTTCCACAACCACCTACATATAGCAAATAGGAAAAAGGGCTACACGCTCAGCATTGAAGCTAAGTGAGAAATATCTAAGAGTTCGAACATACACATAGGCGAATCCACTAATTCACAATTATCACATGATATCATGCACACAACATGCTTGGCAACAATCATACGGCATACAAGGTATAACATGCATAATCAACTTCATAACCGTTCATAAGATACAAACAATAACGGAATAAGTATTAGGAACTTTCCTCTTTAGTTTACTTTACTTTCTTTATCGTACTTGGCTCTTAACCTATGCTAGGTTAAAGCTTAACTGAATTCGACTTGCCTATGGAGTCATGACCTTCCCCTTCGGAACGAAGGTCACGCTCAAGCCAACTCGGGAGTTCCTCGTTGGGTGGGTGAGATCCCTGTCCCCTTCGGAACGACAGTTCTTAGATCCCCGTGTACACGTTTTTACCCGAACAGCCATTGGACCCAACAGGTACCACATGGCTCTAACTACTATATTTATGGCATACCTGCCACTAATCCATTCAGGTCATTTCCTAGAGTTCTTTTAGGTGATATATCCAACATTCATTAATCAATTCATAATACCTCATTCATAAATCCACAATGCATTTAACGAGATATCCAACATAATCAAATAGCGGCCTAACACTAGGTGTAAACACCCATATTTACAGTCATGCAACACACGGAGTCTCGGAATCAATCCTTGACGGAAACACAGATCGACAGACCTGGCAAGAGGTACTAGACGGTACATGTCACGGTACGGGGTACTGTCCTTACGGTACCTGGGTACCGGTCCTACGGTACCGAGGGTACCGTCCGAACCATCTAGGCTCTTCCGTAGGACTGTCACGGTAGCCGACTACCGACTGGGCGGTAGGGCCTACCGTCCGTCCGGTACCTAGGTACCGAATGGTCACAGCTACCGGCAGAGAGAACGTAAGCATACAGAGTGTGATGGTAGCACGGTACCGTCCAGGCGGTACCGCCTACCGTTTGACGAAACCAAAATCCATTTTCATACCTGTTTCGTTTTATGCTTCGAACCAATAGAAATCTCAAAACAAACACCAATAGGTTCATATTACCATCCTTAACATTATCAAGCACATTAATTCATCAATCAACACCTAAATCATGCATACTACCCTTTTGATTCAACGATAACCATTCCCGAAACCACAATCAACAATTACACAGATAAATCACATAGATCAACCACGATAACAATCATGAATGGAATTTCAAACCTAGATGCATCTTCTAGTGTTAGATGTCCACGTACTCACCTCGATTCGTTGATTCAATTCAAAAGAACATCGTTCTGATTTCATCGTCGGAGTAATCCCGTTGGCTGCCCGAAGTCAAGCTTGCTGCTGCCCAGACCCAACCAGCTGCCCGAACCTGTCGGGGTGTCAGTGGGTGATCGTCGTTGCTCCTAGAGGTCACCAAGGTCGGAGCCACTGTCCAAATCAGCTAGTTTCTGCTCGAAACATTGCCGGAGTCGCTGCCCAGACGCCGTCGCTGCTATTTTCACCGGAGCAGAGGCACGCCACCGGATTCTTCGCCGGACTCCCCGCTGTTTCGCCGGAAAAGATGGAGGTCGTTCGCCCGCTCTTCTCGCTGCTGCTATCTTCATTGCTGGTGGAGCTTGTCAAAAGCGCCCCTGTGTCCGATCGAAAGATCTCCGGCGAAGGTGAAGGTCGCCCGTTTCCCTTCTCCCCGATGCTGACCACGCCAGATTTTGCTGGCTCAACTCTCGCCGCTGGTTCCACTGCTCTTAGAGATTGCCGGATTCGCTCATCCACGTCCCACATCGTGTCTACCTAAGCTCGTCGCCGGAAGGGGTCCACTGGTTCATCGTTGCTTCACTCAAATTCCTTCTCTCTGCCTCGTCGTTGAGTCGGATAGGAGGAGAAGGGCGTTGGTCTGGTTCTGGTTGCTGATCAAAGAACAGGAGAAGCAAAAGGGGTTGGCGGCGATTGCGCCGTTGGGTTCGATTCGTCAATCCCTACCCAACGATATAACTTTTATAATTACTGAACAAGCATTTACCAGTCCCACCTGGTCCGTCTTAATTCTTTCGATTAATTAGTACCGATCAGTCTTTTACTTTACATCTTTACAATTAGAATTAGAATTCCTAAAGTATCTTTTAATTCTTTAAAAGGTTAGATTGTCGTAAATAAATAATTCTTATTTATTTAATTATTGATTAACTTCTAGACCGGTTTATGGGGCGTTACACCGAAAACCTACTCTAGATTGGGTCTATGATGGTTTGCTGAGTTTAGAAACTAAAGTGGCACAGAAAACAAAAGTTTATAGGGGGGACTCTAGGTGGAAACACATGTAGTTCAATTGTTATTAAGTATGTAGAATAGTACGGGGTAGTATTACACAATATGCTCTAGAGAGATAAAGTTTGTATCCTTTCTATTGAGGGTTACAATGCTATTTATAGTAGAGCCTAGGGGACAAGACAAAGAATGCCCACGTCGTCCTACGTTCCAGGATGGTGCGAGGTGACTTCTCTTGTCACGTAGCATTTGTCCCACTCATTTGTCGGCTTGTGCTAAGGACACCTCTCTTGGCGCGTAGTGCTTGGAGGAGAATATCTGAATATTCTCTACGATCTTCAGTCGCTATCGTCTAACCATGCTTGGACTATTCTTGCTGACACATGTACACCCAAACTCGCCACCCAATACGAGTCCCGCAAACTTGCCCAGATAGTTTCTTGAAGGAACGTCTGATCACTCGAGGATCCCCATGTAGTGTCATGCTAGTTGACCGGTGCCCTATAACCACCCAAGTGGTCTTGGTTGAAACCCACCTGGATAATGTACAGATCCACCCAAACAACCCTGTTGCATGGTACTTGGACTTTGCCCAGGTGGTCTTGGTTGAAACACACCCGGGTAAGGTACAGATCCATACAAACAACCCTGTTGCATGGTACCTAGACTTTGCTCGGGTGGTCTTGGTTGAAACCCACCTTGGTAAGGTATAAATTAACTCAAACAACTCTTTTGTATAGTACCTAGACCTTTTCTGGGTGGTTTTGGATGGGCCCGACCTAGATCATGGTCTGGGTGGATTACACCATCACTTACGACTGCAATGGATATTAGCTTTGGTATTTGATCCCATTTTCCTCTTTTAAATCATCTTTACAATTTGAAATCATATGTAGTACTCCCTCCGTCCCACTATATTTGTCCACTTTCATTTTTGCACACCATCCAATGCACTTCTTTAATCCATTTTATTTTGTAATTTATATATTAAAAAAATATAAAAATTATACATTAATAATCTATATGTTAAGACAAATCAAACAAGATCACACATGACTATATTTAAGCTTACACATTAAGAGAATTTGATGAGTCAAAGTGCTTAGATGAACAGTTCCAAAAGTCAAAAGTGGACGAATATAGCGGGACGGAGGTAGTACCATTTATTTATGTTGTTTGAATTATTTGAATGTTTAAGATTAAATTTATTTTTTTTATGCGTCTAATTATGTTTGAAAAAAAATTTGGGAGCCGTACCCCAACCACTCAAAATTTGGCGATGTGCTCTCGCAGCCCACTTGGGAGATTATGACACTGTTAATATTCACGAAATTAATTCCCGTGGAGGGAATAATCTGACCAAATGTTTCCTGAGGTGGAAAATCAGCTTTCCTAAAGCCGATTTTAATTATTTTATTTTAAAAAAAATCGGCTTTCATAAAGCCGATTTTAATAATCCAAAAATAAAAAAATTGGCTTTTATAAAGACGATTTTAATAATCCGAAATAAAAAAAATTGGTTTTAATTTTTTTTAAAAAAGGCTTTTCCTATATAGTATTTAATTGTTAAAACAAAATCTAAAGCACTGGAAATTTAATAAAGAAATGTTCATTTAAGAAAAAGAAAAATAAATCATTTACAAAAGGGATTGGAAAAATCCAATTTTAAACAAAAAAATCTAAATAATTTTGAGAAACCTAGTTTAAAACGAATATTAAGCTATTTTGAAAACATAAATATATTAAAAACATCAACAAAAAATTACATTCTCAACATCTCAAGTAAACAACAATTACAATACATTGACTGATACAAACAAAATAATATCAAACTACAATCATCTCCTTGCCTTGAAATCCGAAAGAGCTCTCAAGAGCTCTCAATGAAATGGAGTCGGACGTCTTTCTCTCTCTAGCCGCGCGATGAACAGTAGCCGCGAGGGGGAATCGACGATTACTCCATGGATTTGAGGTCTTAGCTTCAGATTTTTGGAACTCTAGGATCGCCTTCAGCTGGTGATTCCGTATTAGAGCTTGGTTTGCTGATTTTTGAGCTGAATTTTGAGGAAACGAAGGTCAACGCCTACGAAATTACTGTGCACTCGCGATTTTTGTCGTTTGATTCATGGCGATTGAAGCACTTTTGATGGCTATCCTTCTGAAATCCTGGGCGATTTTTAATCCATTTTTGAGGTATATTGGTGGCTTCCACAATCGTTTGCTTTTCATTGGATTTTTGGAACTTTGAAATTCGAATTTCACTGTTCATTCTGCGATGATGGTGTGCGATTGTCACTGGTTTTTGGGTCCAGTTTGTGCGGTTCTCTTTGAATACGTGTTTGTGTGTGGACTTGCATAGTTATCTCAATGATTGACATTACTCTCTTGGATTGCCTTAACTTGAATTTGTCGTTGTTCCTGCAAATTCTTCTTGGGGTGGATTTTGCTTGTGTGTGCTATGTGTTTGGGTGTTTTTGATGTGAAGTTTGGGGAAGGACTTTTGGGATGGCATTTCCTCAAGCTGTTTGTGTTTGAACATGGGACTAAAGATGGCATTTCAGCTGTCCACTGCGAGTTGGTCCTTGTGGGCAACTTGGTCACTTGGCACTTCCGTCCTTTGCTTGAAACAATGGTTGGGTCTTGTTTTTGGATGCTGGACAGTGGCTGGGTGATTCACAGATGGTATTGCTCAGCTGTCCACTATTTTTGGTACTGCATTTTGCACCAAACAGTGGGAAAATGCTAGTGGATGACTTCAGGGTTGTTTGGGCACTCCTACTATGTCAGTTGTGGTCACGGTGCTGCTGCTTGATGGCTGTTGGAGTGAATTTCCTGATGGGTAACTGTTTTTTATTTGATTGTTGTTTGTGGCTTTACTTGTGGAATGGAAGCAGGCCATGCTGCCCATAAACAGAATTTGGGCAGTAAGTCCTCAAACCAGCTGGATTTTGATAATTCTTGGGTGTTTTTGGCCTGATTTCATTGGGCTGGATCACAGCATGGTTGGGCACTGGTTTTTTGGTTGTTCTGGGCTATTGGTGAGCTATAATTCATGTGATGTTGAGTGTGAATTTTGCCCATGTGTTTCTCGCTCTAGGAGTGTGGAACCATGGCTGTTTTTACACTTGGATTGGCCTCATTTCTGGTGGAATCCCAATTCATTTTGAGATGGGTCTGATGTTTACTTTTGCCAGTTTGGTCCTCCTGGCAGGCCGCCCTTAGGTTCTCCTGACCCTGTCGGTTGGGGTTTTTGGAAGACTTTGGGCTATCTTAGCTATGAAGTGGATCTTCTAGCTAACTGGGCTTTTTCTTGAGTTGAGGAGGTTGTTTTCGCTGGGTCTTGCCTATCTACGTGTTGTTTTTAAACTCAACCGAGGGCAATACTAGATGAAGGCTTATGAGACTACTAGTGAACTTCTACTTCGTCTGTTGGGGGATGCTTTCCATATACCTGGGGGGCACTCTGGCCGTAGACCTAGGGGAGGGGTCTGTATGGCATAGTGGGGTCACTTTGGACTTTTCCCTTCGTGACGATGGTGGACAACTTCTGGCATTCGGGGATGGGCCCCTTGGCTTACTGGCTGAATCTATGGCAAAAATAACTGAGCACCTGCCTTGGATGGATTTGATGGATGACACACATTGGAATGATCTTTGAAGTGCCTTGGATGTTGTTGATGGATCGCGTGTTCGTGAGATTGAGTCCTTGGAGAGGGAGTATATGTGCTTGGCTTGTGATGCCACCAACATATACTCCCTCCATGCTCTGGTTTGGCCTACCATACTACTGCCTGGTGATGCGGGGTATTGGAATGTCCACAAGAGCCCGGATGGGGTTTACTAGTTGTTGTGTTTGACCACCTTGATGTTTGTTTTGACTGGTTATTTGTATGGCCTGCGTGCCAAGTGGTTGTACTGTTGTATTGCTGTTGTATTGTTTTTGTATTCATTACATGCACGGACCATTTCTATGGTTCAGCATTTGACATTGATGTACCGTTCTGATTGGGGGTAATAATAATTTACATTTTACCCTTGAAATCCATCTCGCCCTGATATCGATTGTGTTGACGTCTCTCTGAACGTGGAATCTCGTATGTTGGTCGTTTTGGAGGTAGAATTTTAAAGCTGCCAACATCTAAATTTTGAGGGAAAAGATTAGATTGAATTATACCACTATAACAACTCAAATAGCTTTGAACCGAGTACCTTGCCAGCAATATGTTGTGAGGAACTTGTTGTCGAAAAGAGTGGTAAACAGCATGAACATGAACAACAAAGTATAGGATCGGAATTCCACTGCCCACAAGTGCATATACTACTAAACAAGTTGACCAAGTAACTATAAATAGAAGAAGGATCTGTTCGAGATGTGTGAGTCACTACATATTGGTTGTTACCATAGCTTGAGACTGCCCACTTGTGCTTAATTTTCTCCCGATTAAGCAGAACATTTTATATTTTCGGAATAATGTGCATGCTCTGTTGTTGCAACTAAACACCAAGTTTGTACCTTTTAGCAAACAATTCAACCATCGTCGACCGTACTTTTCAAACCAATGAGCATATTCTGCGGTAATTTCGATCAACGTTTTCTAAAGCAACCCTTAATGTCTCTCGAACCTCTGCAACAAAAGCATGAACTTTAATGAGTCTACGCTCCACTTTTTTTATTGTATTCACCTACGCAAAAAAGTGTCAGTTAGTTAAGTATTAATTTTATTATAAGTAAATATTTATAATTTATAAATTACCAAGTATGCAAGTTTGGCAGAGGTATTTTCAGAACCTTCTAAAGGTCGATGGTATGGGTTTCCAATAATACGTTGACCGTACTTTGCAAACCAATGAGCATATTCTGTGGTAATTTGCAATGGATTCTCGTCTACTACAGACTGCATTTGGTGAAAAATTGTAAGGGCGAACCGGTTATCCCTCCATTCAGCCATGATAGCTTGTACAAAATGCATCGACGTCGAACCATTGGGTTTATGATTGTTCTTGTCATACGGATGGGTAAGGTTAAGAATGGTTTGCAACATTCCGAACTATTTGTGAATCGCATTGGCATGACATGCTCAATAATCACCCGATAAATAACATATCCTTGGAAAGTTCAGAGTTGAGGACTACGATGACAATAAGCAGGCAAATGATCAAAATCGTACGTCTACGAAACAACGTGTATATTGAATAAATTTATTAGTGAATGCATGATATATTTTTTACAAAATATATTTTGAATATTAATCTTACGTTTCGAAACTCCAAGCAGTCAAGTTGATTCCTAAAGTAGCGTACATTTTGCCTAGCGAGGCACTGTACATCTTGGTCTGTCTCCAACTGAATCATAAAAAAACTTATAGGAAGTTGATATTAAATAAGACAAAAAAAAATTATAACCTCGATAATCTAAATTAACGTATATGAATACCATGCACCAAATGGGTCGTCTTCGCGAGAAGGCCCGTGAGGATTGTTTGGAACATTATTCACTATGGGTCTTATCGTCAAAATCCGAGTCCACGCCCATAATTGCAATAGAAGAAGACAACCCCCGGGACGTGTTCGCGAGTTAGTCTTCAACGCAGCCTTACAAAGCGAAAAATTTAATCTCGCTAAAACTGTCGAGCCCAAACTAAAAGTAGAAGTTTCATTAAAATATCGCAAGTATCTCACAAAACCGATTGGTGCGTAAATCCCTGAAGAATCCAGAAATAATAAACCACCCATATATGCATATATATATATATATATATATATATATATATATATATATATATATATATATATATATATATATATGAGCCTAGCAGTATGTTGAGCTACCCACTTATCAACCCATTCCTTATTTGCTTGATGCGTTTGTCCCTCAAAAAGAAAGACAATCTTGAATTGGTCATAACGACCAAAATGGTTATCCTCGGTGGTCCACATCAATACATCTCTAAATAAGATATTTCATTGTGCAATAGTTAAATCAAAACCCATGACGAGAAGTTCATCGATCGGAAGTTATAGCAAGCATTCCACGTCTTGTAGCTATAGGGTGATGCCCATCTCAGCAAAAGGAAACTGAAATGCGTGCAACTCTAGTCTCCAACGCTCCACAAGAGTAGTAATTAGACCATGGTCTAATCGAATAGGTTGCACACGGTGTACTCCATAAAACCCTGACCGGTGCAACATTTCATAGACTCTATCATCTAGAAAACCCGTTGGAAGACTACCTTTGTAGCGAACCGGAGAGGCTTTGATGTCTATAAACGTTGGGTCATGCCACACTTTATGTGAACGATGTTTAGCTTGTAAAGTAAGAAAGTCCCGCGATTTAGGACCTGCTATTTCTCTCTTAAGGTCATATACTATGCTTCAAAAAAATATTAGTGAACTTATATCTACTCATAGTACAATAAAATGGTTAAAAAAGTACAAATACCTTGTTTAAAAAAATATACATTACATATTGTAAAATTTAAAAAACTTATAGAGAATTTGATGGATTAGCGATTTTACCTAATTCTATATTATTTGAACAGTACAAGTAAGCCCAATTCTGTCTGGCCCAAGATATAAGGGAAAAGGACCAAACTAGGAGTAAAAGTTATGCAATATTCTTAAATAGAAGCTAAAACTTAAACTCCTCTAAATAGGAGTAATTAATTAATTTTTGTCCTCAATTCTCTCTTCTCACGCTCTCTCGTCTTCGTTGTTTTTTTTGCTTGCATGCGTGTGTAGTTACACACTTAAAAGGGGGCTGGGCATTTGGCCATTATGACACTGATTAAAAGGGGGTAATAATTAGAATAGATTAGGACACTGATTATTTATTATTATTATTATATTATAAAATATTTATATTTATTTATTAAATTATAACATCTATTTTACACATAACTTTTTACACCAAATTTTAAACTTAACAAACTTTATGCTATTAGTCACCTTTTTACGAGATCAACCCAATTACCTATTTTTTAAATTAAAAGGTTGGCTTTACAAATAGTTTATGTTTTTGAGTCAGAAAATAAAATAGGACATTATATTTATTTTTTTATCAAAATAACAGCTAACTACTAAGCCGGCTAATTTTTTTTACCCAAAGTTAAAATATTGTCAATAAATGATTCTTTTAACTACATCGTCAAGGGACGACAACAAAATCACACCCAAAGCTCAGTACCATAAACAAATATGGTTATTTCTACCTTGCTCCTGAATATTTATATGTGTATCCTAATTCACAACTCAAATATTCTGATTTGATGATTTGACATTCTTAGGAATAGAAAAAAAAAACATGACCTTTAAGTGTTTCCTCAAGCCCATAAAATGTCAAACAAGACCACATTTAATGCCAAAATTCTTAATCAATAAATCTATGAGACTTGATTAATACCTTGTAGATATATATCAAAATTCTTAAGCAATAAATAGAAACTTAGTAAATTATTACAGTAAAATGTATATACAGTGTATAAAGTCATACATGCAATGTAAAATGCATTTAACGCCACACATAGCCGCATAATGACAATCATGTCATTGTATAAAGTCATACATGCAAATGCATAATGCTAAACCAAGAGATAATGCCAAATATGACAATATATAGTGGCACATTTGGCAATGTAAATTGACAGATATGCCAATGTATAATTTTACATATAACACATATGTTAATGCATAATCTCAAAAAAGGTAAACATCAAGAAAACTCTATTTGCCAACACAATAATCATTTAGTTTCAATATTTGTTTTACAAAATAATTTTCTAAGAAGTAAAATTAGATTTAAAACCAAATGTCACAACCTATGTGAAATTGAATATAAAATTGATTAAAAGTTTCAAACTCGCGCAAGGATAAAAGAACTAGTACCAATTTTACAAAATAATTCCCGAAAACGTAAATTTTTAGATTTAAAATTGAATTTAACTACTTATGTCAAGTTAAATATCAAATTGAATTCAAACTTACCTAAGGGGACGGAGGCATCCGAGCGATGAAAAATAGAAATGATGGAGAGGAATGGAAGAAGATTGTGTGTATGAGAGAAAAGGAGATGATGGAGAGTGCGGTGGAATCATTACCGCATAGAGAAGATGATACCGGCGGAGAAGAGATTGAGATTAAGTTGATAGCATCAGCAACTGAGATTAAAATGAGGGAGATCGTAGAAGGATGAGATTGGGAAGGGGCCGAGTGACTTTTTCGACCGCATAGGGCTAGGATGTGGTGTGGTTAGTGCGAAAGAATATATCAAAACAAAATTTTAATTAATTACTCCTATTTAGAGGAGTTTAAGTTTGAACTCCTATTTTGAGGATATGATATATGTTTTACTCCTATTTAGGGGGTTTTCTTAAGATATAAATTAGATAAATTATTCAATACGGAACCAGAGATATATGGACAGAAAAAAATATATTTGAAGTGATGTGAAGATATTCAGCGGAACTCGCGGAACATTATCACATGGAAACCACATGGGCTTCACTTGGAGAATGTTCCCTTTTGTCTCCATCAATCATCTTTTCTCCCCTTTAAATGCAAAGCTACGTAGTGGAGAAGAGAGGGGCAAGATTCCTACAACATCTCCAATTAGTATTCTTCATTCTTCTTCTTCTTTGAGCTTGGAGCTCCATTAATGGCTCCAAGCTCCTACAATGATGTATATGTAAATTCTCTTGAGATTAATAAAAGTTTCTCCCCTTGGCATGGCGCCGCCTAAAAAGGCCCGCGGTTTTCTCCCGATTTGGGTTTCCACGTATAAATACTTTCTCTCCACTTTATTTATTTATTTATTTTCCGGATTTTGCTATTCAGTGCGGTGCTGACCCGGCACCGAGTTCATCGGGTCGACGCCCCGAAAAAGTGGTTTCCATCACTGGCGCCACCTGTGGGACCCGGTCAGGAAAAACTTTTGTGCTCCGAGTCCGTAATGAAGAGAAAAAGTGAGGGAGAAAGTTAAAAAACAAAAAACGTTGAGTTGGGGAGAAAATAAAGAAAAGGGGGCGGGTGAGAAGAGGGTCGGAGAGAAAAAAAAGAAGAAGAGAGAGAAAGAGGGGATGAATAGAAAAAGGAAAAAAAGACTCCCGAGATCCATGTCGATGCACAGATCCATCCGGTCCGCCAGCCGTACTCTCCACCAGGGACGGCGAGCAATGACCAGCATTCCGACCGTTGACGAGCCGCGGACGGCAGCAGGCGGTCCCCCACGATGAAATCCCGATCCTCTCCGATGAACTCCCGGTCCTCCAGCGGGCCCCCCAGCGCTCCTCGCCTCCGGTGGGATCCAGCAGGCGGTCCCCTCCGATGAACTCCCGGTCCTCTCTAGCGGGCCCTCCAGCGCTCCTCGCCTCCGGCGGGATCCAGCAGGCGGTCCCCTCCGATGAACTCCCGGTCCTCTCCAGCGAGCCCTCCAGCGCTTTTCCATCCTCCGGCGAGCTAATCCCGGTCCTCTCCGGCGGTCCTCTCCGGTGATCCTCTTCGACCGTCCTCTCCACCGGTCCTCTCTAGCGGTCCTCTCGGGCGGTCCTCTCTAGCAATCCTCTCCGGCGGTCCTTCCCACAACCACTCTAGCAGCAGTCCTCTTCAGCAAGCCATGGACGGATATAGCCTCAAGTGGACCATTCTAACTTCATGGGTCCCTCAAATGGACAGATCTAGCCTCAAGTGGACCGTTCTAGCTTCATAGGTCCCTCAAGTGGACGGATCTAGTCTCAAGTGGAATGTTCTAATTTCTAGGATCCATTCAAGGGACGGATCTAGCCTCAAGTAGTCCATTCCGGCTCCATAGGACCCTCGAAGGGACATCGCGGGCCGACCTCAAGTGGTCCGTTCTGAGTTGTATAAGTTGAGAAAAGTAATACTCTAAAAGAGTAAAGAGTAAAGATCGGCAATTCGATCGAGTTAGGTGATCGGGTTACAGGAGATAGTTATAGACTCTCGTACCAAGGTGGAGAAAAGAGTTGGAAAGAGAGAGGTGGGGGGGATTGTCTATCATTCAATAAGAGCTGAGCGCCCAACCACCGTGAGATAGATATTAGGTGGCGATTTAGAGGCTCCCAAAGAATATTGAAAAGTGAGTCCCGAGAAAAGGCCTCTTCCCAGAGGCAACAAATCCCCGAGAAAAGTACTCTTCCAAGAGGCACCGAGCTCCGAGAAAAATCCTCTTCCCCGAGGCATCAAGTCCTCTTCCTGAGGTACTATGAAGAAAGAAAGGTCCTCTTCCAAAGAGGCACCGAGTCCCAAGAAATTCCTCTTCCAACGAGGCACTAAGTCTCGAGAGAGTCCTCTTCCAAGAGGCACAAATCCTTGAGAAAAGTCCTCTTCCAAAGAGGCACTAAGTCCCGAGAGAGTCCTCTTCCAAGATGCACAAATCTCTGAGAAAAGTCCTCTTCCACGAGGCACAAATCCCTAAGAAAGTCCTCTTTCAAGAGGCACCAAATCCCCGAGAAAAGTCCTCTTTCGAGAGGCACCAAGTTAAAATCTTACCCACGAGATAACGAGACCCTCCTAAAAAGAAAGTCCTCTTCCCGAGGCACTGAGGAAAATTCTACCCCAAGAGGTAACCCACCGAGTCATATAGTTCTAAATCTGTCTCGTTCTCCGAGACAGACTCAAAACTAAGGGGCATGTGATGGATTAGAGATTTTACCTAATCTAGTATTATTTGAACAGTATAAGTAAGCCCAATTCTGTCTGGCCCAAGATATAAATCAGATAAATTATTCAATACGGAACCAGAGATATATGGATAGAAGAATATATTTGAAATGATGTGAAGATATTCAGTAGGAGCCGCAGAACATTATCACATAGAAACCACATGGGCTTCACATGGAGAATGCTCCCTTTTGTCTCCATCAATAATCTTTTCTCCCCTTTAAATGCAAAGCTACATAGTGGTGAAGAGAGGGGCCAAATTCCTACAACATCTCCTATTACTATTCTTCATTCTTCTTCTTCTTTGAGCTTGGAGCTCCATTAATGGCTCCAAGCTCCTACAATGATGTATATGTAAATTCCTCCGAGATTAATAAAAGTTCTTCCCCTCGGCATGGAACCGCCTAAAAAGGCCCGTGGTTTTCTTCCGATTTGGGTTTCCACGTGTAAATACTTTCTCTCCGTTTTATTTATTTATTTATTTTCCGAATTTCGCTATTCGGTGCTGTGTCGACCCGACATCGAGTTCGTCGGATTGACGGCCCGAAAAAGCGGTTTCCATCAGAATTATTCTAAGAAAACATACCTCGACTTTTTGAATGATTATAGAAGAATAGATAAACTTTGAATATTTAATGAGAAAAGAAGGGAAAGAATAGATAATAATTTATAGTGGAGTATGGGTTGTAATTGAAGAGATTAGGTGTGAGAATCGATGAAATAATGATAAAGTTTGAAAATTTTGTGTGAAAAGAAGTGAAAGACTAGATTATTTGTAGTAGAATTGGAATGTGTGGTAGTTGAAGGATTAGGTGTGGAAATGAGGAGTGGAAGTGAAAATCGAAATTACATTGGGAATTCCGTGAGGCTCTGAATCAGCTTTGTCAGAGCCGAAAAAAATAAATTTTGAAAAAACGACTTTATGAAAGCCGAAAATATAAAAAAAACAGCTTTGTCTAAACCGATTTTACCGTGCCAAGTAATTCCTTTTTCAACCAGGCATTAGTTGTAAAAAACTTTCCCTCATGAGGAAACCACTCCTATTCACGCGAGAGTCTGGGTCCGCATTGTATGAGGTGATAGGATGTTTTTTTGGATTAAGCTATTTGTACTCTAAGTTTTTGTACCCACTTTGTACCCCCAAGTTTGCACCAACATTTTATGTTGGTGTAAAACTAATTTTTGTTAACGCACCAACATTTTGTATCCGTATAAATTTTTGTTTACGCACCAATACTTGTGTCAGTGTAAACCATCAAAATGTTTGTGCAAAACTATGGTGTACAAGCAGGATACATTTTTTGGTGTAAGTGTAGCATGGTTTTGTTTTTTTTCATAGTAGGCGACGTGGGATGGACGGATCACATTATTAGAGGGGGTAGGATATGACTCAGCAACGCGGGATCTACGTGTGGAACCAATCGGATTCCTGACACGTACACTGTCCCCCTCATACGGTGTACGTACTCCGGATATATTCAATTATCAATAATGCATTTCTTGTGTGTTAGTTGCATATATATATATATATATATATATATATATATATATATATATATATATATATATATATATATATATATATCAATCCTCGTTCAGCGTCATCTCAACGCATACTCCGTATTTTTTTTGTTTTCCTGGAAACTCCTCATCAAGTTCATCCTTGAAATAATTCCTGCAGCATCCAAAGAGATCGAACAACAACAACAACAATAATACAGTATATAATTATGAAAGGAGATTCTAGTAACCCATTGGCCTTAACATCTCTCAACCACATCTCTCTTATCTGCAAATCAGTGGAGGAATCAATAGATTTCTATCAAAACATTCTGGGTTTTGTCCCCGTTAGGAGGCCCGGTTCTTTCAATTTCGACGGGGCTTGGTCTATACTCTTCTTCTTTCTTCTTTTATTTCTTCACAAGCTAAATCGTTTATATCGTGTATGTGTGTTATGCGAATTCATATTGATTTCTATTATCTTAAAATATTGTCCGATATGGATCTGCTCTGCAGGCTGTTTAGCTATGGAATCGGAATACATTTGCTTCAATCCGAAGACCCAGAAAACTTGCCAAATAAAAGTGAAATCAATCCCAAAGACAATCACATCTCCTTCCAGGTACGTGCGAATTTTATCATACCGCTTTTAGAATATACTCTTTCTTTTGAAAAAACAATTTCACCCTCATTTTTTGTTTGAAACATGCTACATATACCCCAAAATTTGTATCTCATTTGTACACTAAAGCCATGCATCAATATTTTGATGGTTCATACTGACATAAAGTGTTGATGGTTCATACTGACATAAAGTGTTGGTGCGTTAACAAAAATTTACACTGACACAAAGTGTTGGTGCGTTAACAAAAATTAGCATTACACCAATACAAAATGTTGGTGCATCTCTGCGGTGTACAAAATAAGGTACAAATTCTTGGGGTACAAATAACATTATCTTTTTTGTTTATATTGCAAAATATTTATCTGTACTTAAGTGTTTAGAATATGGGGAATTTACTTAAATAGCACTAAAATATACTCCGTAATGATTTTTCCTAAATAGCATTACATATGTTTTTTCCCAATGTAGCACTTTTAGTCATTATCAATTAGTCATTGTTTAAGTATATGTTCACCTTACATTATGGACATTATTAAGTGTTATTTAGAAAATAAAACAGTTTAAGTGCTATTAAAGAAAATGATTTACGTTTCAGTAATATTTAGTGCAATTATTTCTTTAGAATACACCCATTTCTTTCTTATTACTCGTTTAAATTATTTTTTAGGTTATTCTAGACATTCTAGAGAGCTATATTGGTGAAATTTTTATTTCAAACGGAAGGATTAAAATTTTCATGAGTCTCTAACACATACTTCAATTAAAGGCTGGAATTAATTATTGAAGTATTTACCTAAATAGAATTAAAACATAATGACTTTCTCAATATGTGAGCATATGTTTTTATTTCCCAATGTAAGATCACTAGTCATTATCCATTAGTCATTATTCAAATAAATGTCCACGATCACTGGATGTTATTTCTTCCACTAGACATTATTAAATTCTGTTTATGGAATAAAAAAATTTATGTCCTTGGAAAATAACTTATGTTTCACTCCTATTTAGTGCAAATTTCACTTAATTATTTCAATTAAAAGAAAAATGACCTTCGTCCATGAAAATCTTTCTCTTTTCTTTTTTCATCTGTTCCAAAAAACACTTCTTATTTCTATTAAAAAGTCACTCTTACCCCTTATCTTTTAATACCTTACCTCTCACATCATAATTTTTACTAATAATCTACAAATCAAATCCCACTTTTACCCATCACATCAAAGAACTTATTTGGAAATTCAATATCAAAATATACTTCCCTTAAATCTCTTAAAAATCAATATTTTGATGTGGTTTTTAAATATGTAATTTTTATTTTTTAATTCTATACGATTTTTTAATAACTTCAAGCAAACATCTTAACACGCAGTGAGAACATTATTGTTAGACGAAGGGAGTAATATTGGGAAAATATCATCGGTCCCCCCGTGGTTTATAAAAAGGGCGTCAAAATCCCCTGTGTTTTCAAAAGTTATTTGTAAATTTCTTATGGTTTCTAAATAGAGCACACATGCCCCCTTACCTATTTTAAAAGCAAAAAAGACATTTATGGCATTTCTTTTCCTCGATCTTGAATATTTCCTATTTTATTTTTCTCTATTATACAAATATATAAAATAAAATATACGCTTCTCATCTCAAATTAAAATTTTCCATAAGGTATTTTTGGGAAATTTTTTTTGGAGAATGTTACAAAAGAAAATGAAAAATAAAATATTATATATAAAGTAAAAATAATAATTGAAAAAGCTAATGAAAAGAAAGAAAAATATAAAAATAGTCTTTTTCTTTAACTCCGTATTTTATTTTATCTTTTTGTTCTTCATTTTTTAAAGTCCTCTAAAAATAATTTTACTTTTAAATAACAAATAAGTTAGAATTTTTAATTAGAGACAGAGTGAGTATATGTTATCTATTTTTTTATTTTTATTTATTTTACTTTTATTTATAATGAAAAGTGTATTTTATTTCATTTTTTAGTTTTTCATTTTCTTTTGTAACATTTTATAAAAAAAATTATTTTTTTGAAAATTAAATAAATGAAAATTTTTAATTTGAGAAATGGGGCGTAGATTTTATTTATTATTTGTATAACAAAAAATGCAAATAAAAGAGTGAAAATTCAAGGTAGAGAAAAATAGAGTGCAGAAATGTTATTTTATGTCTAAAAATAGGCAAAAGGGGGCACCTGTGCACTATTTAAAAACCATAAGGATTTTATAAATAATTTTTGAAAGTAGAGTGAGTTTTGACGCTCCTTTTGTAAACCACAGGGAGCAACCATGCTATTACTCCGAGTTATTTTTTTGTGAGAAGATTTACAACTCTCATTCCTTTCTGTCTAAAAAAAGTTCTATTTTCATTTTTTATCTGTTCCAAAACAATGCCACTGACCTCTTCATCGGTAATTTGTGATGTACCTTCTTTGGTTTAATATCAGAGTCGAGGAACATTTCGAGAAAGTCGACATAAACTTTTACACTTTGTAATTAAAAATGAATCCTAAACGAAGTGGAAAATTACTTTTAAAACGGAAGAATAATATTAATTATTAACTTACTTATCAAATGATATTTATTTAATATTAATTTATTCAACACATCTTATCTTACATTACAAAAAAGTAAAGGCAAAATTGAAAAGTAATACTCCCTTCGTTCCTTTAAACCCTTTCACATTTGACTTTTGGCAAAAATAAAGAAAGTGTAATTTTGGTTGACTTTCCAATTTTGCCCTTGATGTGATGGGTAAAAGTAAGATGTGATAGTTTAGTTATTAGTGAAAAAGTATATGATGTGATAGGTAGAGTATGAAAAAGTAAGGGTAAAAGTGGTTTTTTAATAAAAAGTGGAAGTGTTTTAGGGAATTCAAAAAAAATGAAAGAGGAAGGGTTTTGTGGAATGAATGGATTAGTTTTCTTCAGAATTTACTTAAAAAAAAACTTCTCTAGGTCGAATACTCTGTTTGGCATCAGCTTTAAAGGTTAACGTTTTGAAAAGGCTATCTGACAGTAGCTTTTAGCGTTAACATTTTCAAAGTTAATCTATACCATTAAAATTTAATCTAAAACACTAACGCTAATTGAAAATGTTTTCCTAAACAAGGCCGAAGTAAATTGCTACTCCCTATCAAAGTGTCATTATATAAGTGCATTATTCTTATTCAAAATAAAAGTTTAATAGTGTAAATGATGATACTGTGATGATATATAGCAGTATAAATAGTGCGGTGTGATTTTGAATGGTGGGACTGGTGGCAACGTAGTTGTAGACCGTCGGTCAACGGTGTTCAGGCCCAATGATCGGCGGTGGCGTTTCAGGTGGCAGTGTCGTATTGTACAAATGTGTAGTGTGAGAGTGATAATGTGAATTCTTATTTATGTCATAAAAAGACAGTTACTCATACTTTGTTATTTTCATCATCTTTTAATCATGTTTAGGTACCTATTTTTAAATTGAAAATATTTTACGTAATGAACGGATTATTTTTATTGTTTTCTGGATGATGGATAATGTAGGCTCGAATATGAGATATACACACGATCATAGCGTACTTAGACCTTTTCCACTAATGTTGATGCAAATCAAATCATGTCACAAACTCAAACTCAAAATGAATTTTTCTATTATCTCTTCTCCTCGTGGTAAGTATACTCGTTATTTGTCTACTTTGACCTTTTTGAATTGAACTAAATAATTGTTAATTATAAACTATTCTAAATTTTGTATTATATTTAATTACAATTAAATAAAATTTATAAAATTATTTATGAGATAAATTTAATGAATCATTTTTATATTTATATTCATTATTTTTAAAATTATAGTTAGATTAAAAATTGTTTTGTTTGATTTAAAAAGTCAAATTCGATATGGTCACGGAGTATTATTCAATGTACTGCATTGAATTGGATTGGAGTCAGGGAGTCGGGGAATAATGGATTGGAGATGATCTCTGCAAGTTCGTAAAAGATATTCCCTATTCATTAGATGAGAAAATCTCGCCAAATTTTGGTAGTTACTCCCTCATCCCTCAGTAATTGTTCACTTTTGATTTTTTGGTCAAAATTGAAAAATTTTGATCTCAAATTAAATAAAAATAATATTAGATATTGATACAAAAAGAGTTTATTAAATTTATTATTTCAAGTATTTTCAAAATATTATTTTATCTAATAAAAATACAATATATATTTTATTTAATTATAGATCAAGGATGGAAAATAGTTTACCAAAAAAGTCAAAATTAGACAAATACTCAAGAACGGAGGTAGTATTTACAACTAAAAAGGGTAATAACACGGGTGTCTCCGTGTTTTATAAAAGGAGTGCCAAAATCCTCTTTACTTTCAAAAGGTATTTGTAAAACCCATGTGGTTTTTAAATATTTGCTTAGACGGAGATAAAATGACATTTTTATCCTTTGTTTTTCTCTATCTTTAAGTTTTAGTCTTTTATTTGCATTTTTTGTTATACAAATAAATAAAATAAAATACTAAGTATACGCCCTCTCTCTCAATTTAAAATTTTTCATTTTTAATTTTCAAAAAAAATAATTTTTTAAGAAAATGTTACAAAAAATTAAAATTTATAAAATGAAATAGTATACACTTTTTCATTATAAGTAAAAGTAAAATAAATAAAACAAAAAAAATTAGATAACATATACTCACTCTATCAATAATTTAAAATTCTAATTTATTTGTTTTTTAAAGTAAAATAATTTTTTAAGGACTTTAAAAAATGAAAACAGAAAGATGAAATAAAATACAAAGTTAAAGAAAAAGAATGTTTTTTTATATTTTTCTTTCTTTTCATTACCTTTTTAAATTATTATTTTTACTTTGTACATAATATTTTATATTTTATTTTTCATTTTCTTTTGTAAGAATTTCCAAAAGAAAATATTTTATTTTCAAAAATACATTAAGAAAGGTTTTAATATGAGATGGGAAGCGTATATTTTATTTTATATATTTGTATAATAAAGGGAAATAAAATTTAAAAAATTTAAGATCAAGGAAAAAGAAGGGCATAAATGTCATTTTTGTTTTAAAAATAAGTAAGGAGGCATGTGCGTTATATTTAGAAACCATAGGGACTTTGCAAATAAATTTTGAAATCAGAAGAAGTTTTGACGTCCTTTTGGTAAATCACTGAGGCACCTATGTTATTAGCCCTATTAAAAAACATACTCCCTAATAATGTCATCACTCATCCCTTATTTTAAGGATCTATAAAATGTTTATGTACGGACTACGGAATAATATTTAATTATATACCTATTATTTGAAATATGACGTCTTCATTTAAATTAATTGAATTAAAAATAAAACTATTCTACCGTCCGAAATCCCAAAAAAGAAGATAAATCAAGGAGGAAGAAACTATTTTTATCTCGTCAATCGTCATTTGATTATGTTTGGTTGGATGGAAGGGAATGAGAAGAGAGGGAAAACAAGCCCCTCCCTTTGTTTGGGTTAAAAAAATGGAGGGAGGCAATCTAATGTTTTAACTCCAAATCCTTTTCTTCCTTGTGTCCTTCCCACCAAATCGGAGGGGTTACCTTTTCTATCGTCCAACAACGAACCTTCTTTGCAGAACTCCAGTTTCTTCCTCGTTTATCCGTCCAAAATCGCAACTATTAATGAAATTTTAAATTCATAATCGGACAACAGCTCCCGCTTCCTTTTCCAATTCCACTTGGACGACAGCTCATGAAAATTTTGGCCGACAGGTGTTAAATTTTGTAATTCAGCAATTGGACTGACGAACAGATGAAGCCTGCCATTTCTTTTGTGAAATTTGCACTGAATCGGACTAAAACATACGGAGTAAGTCATTTTTCAATGTAGGATTTAAAGTTTTTTATTCCCTAAATAAGATTTAATAATGACTAGTGAGAAGAATAATCTTCAAGTGATGCTGGACATTTAGTTGAATAATGACTAATAGATAATGACCAATGGTCCTACATTGGTAAAATAACAACATATGGTTCTACATTGAGAAAGTCATTATGTTTTAGTTCTATTTAGGTAAATTACTCTTTCTTTTTCCGTTTTTTACTAGATGACACTTCCAAATTTTGTACTTCCAAAAACACTTCCGTCCTAATTTTTTGTGCATCCCCAAAATATTTTTATTTTCACCTAAAATGTCTAAAATACATCTCATTATGTAATGCGAGTAGAAATTGTTTAAGAGATATTCTAGACATTTTAGATTGAGTAAAATATTTTATGAAGTACGCAAAAATTAGAGCAGAAATATTTTCCAAGAAAATATTTTCCAAGACAAGGGATTAAGTGAAAGAAGCATATTTTGAAGATAACCCAGCAAGAATCAATTGCTCCAAGCCTCCAATGAGGTCTAATTCAGGGTTTCCTTCCCCTCCCACAACCAAATAAATTGAAGAATAAATTGAAGGAAAAACCTTCCATTCTCTCACCTTGCCCCTAAATATAGCCGTGTCACATCTCACATGGATTCGGTATGTTCTTTTCCTCATTTAAATAAAAAAAATGTTAGGATTACACTAAAAGTGTACCCCATTTGTCTCTCATCTCCTTCTCCACCACATATTTATTTGATTTTTAATTATTTATTTATTTTTAAATTTTTTTGCTAATTTATGTGGTGGAAGAGGGGGTGGGGGACAAATTTGGTGTACCCCTAGCATTGCTCTTTAAATAATGAGTGTACATTTGGAGTACACCTTTAGTGTACCCCTAACATTTTTCTTTAATAATTACTCCCTCCGTCTCGAGTATTCGTCCAGTTTTGACTTTTGGAACTGTTCATCTAAGCACTTTGACTCATCAAATTCTCTCAATGTGTAAACCTAAATATAGTCATGTGTATCTTGTTTAATTTGTCTTAACACATAAATTATTAATATATAATTTCTATAATTATTTAATATACAAATTACAAGATAAAATAGATTAAAGAAGTGTATTAGATGATATGTAAAAATGAAAGTAGAGAAATAATTTGAAACGGAGTTAGTATGTATTATTCCGTATCATAGCGACATAGACCCACTCCCGTGTGCCATTTTTAAATGGAAATTTGGGTCCACAAAGAAGAGTATCAATCGATGATCATTCATAAGATTCCAAGTTGGTGAATAGGTGGTTCACGTACGCATCAATGAATAGTGGCTGAATCATTAGAAATATTTTAGTTTCTAAAATTATTTTATTTATAAATTATAAATTATTATATCGATAATAAATAAAAATTACATATTAAAAAAGTATGTCAAAATTTCTATAAAACAAAAAGTAAAAAAAATATTTTATTTTATCAAATATTTAATGAAATTGCAAAAATACACAAAAGTTATCCAGAGGAAGAAAAAAATTGTAATCTAATTGTGGATGCAGTGAGTAAAATTTAAGGTGGAAGACTAATGGTGTATATATTTCCTCCGTCCATAATTAAAGTTCTATGTCCACAATTAAAATTCTCATTTTTATTTTTGGCAACTTTTTTATATTAAAAAGACTCAATTATCTTCTCTTTTACTTTTTCTCTCCTTTCCTTTCCTCTCCCTTTTTTCTTTCTTTTTTTTCCTTTTCCAGTTCACACTTCGGATTCTTTTCTTCTTCTTTTCTGTTCTTATTCTTTCCTTCTCTCTCTCTCTCTCTCTCTTTTCTTCTTCCCCTTCTGACCAATGTTTTGAAAACCGGACCGGACGTCGAACCGGATAAGCTACTGGGTCAAGAGTCAACCGGTTGAACCGGGTTGACTCGGGTCAACGACCCGGTCAACGACCCATGCCTTGGTATATAACATTCATATTTATGNCTCCATGTTATTTTCAATGTTATTGTTCATATATTCTTTCACACTTCCCATGTTTTGTAATATATAATTAGTATATACGGAGTATTTCTTCATTTTATAGATGATAATATTTGTTTAGATGTAATTTATTCATTACTCCGTATTATTTAATACAAAAAATAATATTTATTTTTTACTTTGAAATATTTTAAAAGATTATAAAATAACTACGCAACACAAACATATTCTTTCTTACAAATAGTTAAAAATTTTCTAAATTCCCTCGACACAAATAAGAAATACTATATATACTATTCTGCATGATTTTGGTAACAAGTACTTAGTAGCGTAAGTGGTTAGAGTCTTGAGAGGTGTATGGTGAGGTTTAGTGTTCAATTCCTAACTCCAACATTTTTTTTTTTGAACAAAACCAACATTTTATTTTATAGCCAAAAAAAAAAAAAAAAAATTGACCCAACCCGCGGGTCGGCCGGGTCGACCCGGTCCACCGGTTCTGCCGGGTTTACCGGGTTTGGGCGGGTCGATCGGTTTCCGGTTTTTATCATTGAACCGGACCGGAGTTCTCACCGGTTCGCGGTCCGACAGGTTGGAGCGGCCGGTCCGGTCCGGTTCTAATAACATTGCTTCTGACTTTTTCTTACTTTTCTTTCTTATTCTTCTTAAGATTTTTCTTTTCTTCTTCTTTTTCCCCTTCTGAATTTTCCTTCATCATCTTCATCTCCTTCCGATTCTTCTTCTTCTTCCCTCCTTTCGATTTTTCATTTCTATTCTTCTTCTTTTTCTACTTTTTCTTCTTCCTCTTCTCCCCCCTTTCGATTTGTCCTTTCTACTCTTCTTCTTCCTCCTCGTCAGATCTGAGAAAACCGATTCAGATCTGTGAATCGATGAAACATCGTCTTCAGATCTTTTTCATCTTCATCTTCTTCGGGGTCGATGAAGAAATCCGGTTCAAATCTTTTTCATCTTCTTCGGGTTGCCGGAATTTTACACTGGCCGGAAATTCGCCGGAATTCGATTGCCGGAATTTCTTTCTTGAACTACGGGGTTGGACTGCAGGAATATGGGACCGGCCTCGGCAGTCTTGATGGGGGCGTGGGTAGGGTTGACGGGTATTTTGGGAAAGTCAATGTAAATTTTAACTTTTATTAAACTCCCTGCCGGGTCAAAGCGGAAACTTTAAATTTGGATGGAGGGAGTATAAAATACTCCTTCCCTCCCCATTTTCAATACAAAATTGGAATTATGAGATAATACCAAATGCTTTATGAAATTATTTTATTTACTAATTACTACATCAATAAGAAATAAAAATTATATATTAAAAACTACATCAAAAGTTTTACAAAACTAGAGATGACAAAAATATCTTATTTTATCAAATAATCAAAGAAAACACACAAATAAATAAAAATTAACGAAAAGAGAGAGAAAAATAAAATTGTAATCAGAATTAGAACGAAAGGAGTACATTTTTTATATATCCCTAGCATTACTCATATGACTATATACTCCAAGTTTCCAATCTAAAATATATCCTCATGCTTAGCACAATACTCCTCCGTCCTATAATGATCTTCCCAGAGCACTATTCCAACTTCACGGGAATTTATATTTATTTGTGTTTTTTCATGGCCTATATGATAAAATAAAATATTCTTGTCACCACTTGTTTTGTTGAACTTTTGGTGTAGTTTTTAAATATGTATGTTTTACTCCGTATTTTTTATTTCTATACCAATATTTAAATAAAATAGATTGAAAAAACTTGGGATTTTTCTTCGTTTTGCGAACCGGGAAGATCATTATAGGACGGAGGGAGTATATAAAATCTAATTTCTATTAAAATAATTCTATTTAGAGAAAATTTCCAAAATGGTCCTTTGTAATAAAATGTTTTCTCAATTCAGTCCTCAATAAATTTTAATTACCTACATGGTCCTCTATAATTGAGATCTATTCCTAAGATAATCCTTCGTAAATAATGTTACTCAAATGATGATTAATTGAGAGATATTTTGGTATTTTGATCATCCAAATTTAAAATATATTCTCGAAACAGTAAAATTTAAAAAATACATTGACTAAAAATAATTCATGAATTATTTAAAAGTTAGAAAAAATCTTTTAAATTTCAACTCAAATACACATCTTTAATTAGAAAAACCATTTTGGGAAAATGCTTCATTATAAATGATCATTTTGAGAACTAATTTTAAATTTAGCAGATAAAAAATACCTAAATATTCTCAATTAATCATCATTTGAGTAAAATTATTCACGAAAGACCATTTTGGGAATAAATCTCAATTATAGAGAACCATGTAGGTAATTAAAACTTATTGAGGACCTATTTGGGAAAAACACTTTATTACAAAAGACTATTTTGGGAATTTACGTTTTTATTTATAAAATTAAAACTAAAAATTATGTAATTTAAAAATACATCCGAGTACATAAACAAAAATTTATAGAGAGATCAGAATAAGTATTAAGTTTACTCCCCCACCCCCACCCCAAACTACATCAAAACTTTTACAAAACAAGAAGCAAATAATCAAGGAAAACACACAAATAAATATAAATTTTCGAGAAGAGAGAAAAATAAAATTGTAATCAGAATTAGGACGAAAGGAGTACATTATTTATATATCCCCCATTACTCATATGACTATATACTCCAAGTTTCCAATCTGTAATATATCCTAATGCTTAGCACAATATATAAAATCTAATTTCTATTAAAATAATTTTACTAAAAATTATGTAATTTAAACATACATTTGAATATATAAACAAAAATTTATAGAGAGATCAGAAAATGTATTAAGTTTGTATACTCCCCCCGGGAAATTAAGAAATGTCTTAAATTAAAACACATAAAACTAAAATTTTATGAAAATACTAAAATATGTGGATAAACCTATTTGTACCCCATTTGTACACTGCAGGTTTGCACCAACATTTTGTGTTGGTGTAAAACTAATTTTTGTTAACGCACCAACACTTTGTGTCCATGTAAAGTTTTGTTAACGCACTAATACATGTGTCGATGTAAACCATCAAAGTGTTTGTGTATAACTGCGGCGTACAAATGGGGTACAATTTTTGGTGTAAGTGTAACATAGTCCTTATTTTTATCTTCTAACTAGAAGCTTGGCAGTCTAATGTACATACACATAGCTTCTCAAAAAGTGGCCACTCCAATGGAGGGAAGGTAAATCAAGAATGGTAATCTAGAAATATAATTTATTTGAATTTAGATTGAATTTCAATTTTTTCAAAAACATCTTAGCTCTACATTATATTAAAAAGCAATAAGCTTGTATAAAAGAACTAAATTAAAACAAGACTACTGTACCAAAAAACAGAAAAAAGATTAAATTAAACAATTACTCATTAAAAACAAAGAAAAATTATACGGAGTAGATAAAAAAACTAATCCTAAAAAATTGTGCCCATCCCTCTTCCTCTTCTCCTCTTACACACCATCTTGAGATTTTACTGTTGGAAATATTTGATAAATTGGACAATTTTAGACATAAATTTGGTAGGGTCCACAAAATTATTTCCCGAAATAATTATGAACGTTTAATCTCGTAAGTAAGACGAACGTCTCGACATATGACACGCCATAAATGGTGCTCGGGTGAATGAGAAATTAATTCTCAAAGTTAAATACGAGGGTAGAGTAAATACCCTTGTCCCACACTGGGTTTTAAACCTTTCACATTCTCATATTTCAGCTTAGGCTTCTAATTGAGCTTATGAAAGGAACAAGAAGAGGACTCCTCGCGCGCCCACCGCCGCCGTCCGGCTCGGCACGTAACGACACGCGCGAGCGCGGGGCGAGGCGTGGCACGTTGCGCCCGCGTCCGCGGCGTTGCGGGGCTAAATTTTTACGATACCGAATCAAACGCGCGTGTTAACGAAGTGTACGGAATTAAAGCATGCATGCATAATGGTGAAGAGTCACCGACTCTTCGTAATGTACGACGGTCCAGTGAAGAGTCCAAATCCTCTCCTATATAAGGAGGGCTTGGCCGCATGAGCAAATACACTCGAAAAACATTCTCCCTGCGTTACTAAGATATTTCCGGCTATTCCCATTTTTCGATCATCTTCTCCGGCAGTGACTACCGTCGTTCTCGTTCGTCGGTGCACGGTGCTACCGCCCTAGACCTTGCACGAAGCGGTTTTATCCTGGGAGGAGATTGCCCACGTTTTCCTGTGCGGGAGGCGGGCAATACTACCTTAAGGAAAGCTCCGGCGACTCCGCTTTCCTTACCCCTCTTTCCATAAACTACTCCGGCGACGTTCCTCTCTTCGTCCGACGTCTCTGTTTGCCCTTCAAGCTCCCATCCGTTCGTGTTCGAGCGTCCGAAGACTCCTTTTATTCCTCTTTCTTTATTTTCGTTGTAAAATCCGAACGTTTTATAAGTTCGGATTATTTTATATTACTTTCCCGCTGTAATTATCAACAATCTTAAGGTAGTATTGTAATGGAGTTCGGATTCGACATCGAGTTTTTCTCCGGCAAAGGGATGAGTTCCGAAATCCCGGTGGAAACCTCTTCGGTTGCCATGGTCGTACCGTCCTCACCACTGCCCTTCGGGTCAAGTGTGGGGGCCGCAACCATGACGTCTTTCTCGATGCCAAGCTCGATCTTCGGGTCGGCCCCTCGACTCATTCCCGGGCTCGAAACCACGGGGGATTACCCCGTCGGTAATTCGAACTCCTTTCTCGGACCGACTATGGCTTCGGCCTCGACGGTCAATCTTGGATCGAACGCGGGTTTTCCCACACCGGTCAACTTAGGACCGAACGCGGGTTTCCCCACACCGGTCAATCCATTCGTTGGACCACATTGGGTGACTAACGGGCCTTTCCTCCACACGCCCAATGCAGTTGGTCCGATATTGAATGTGCCCGCTAGTTCGGTTCAAAGGCCACCGAAGTTCAATGGGACGAACTTCAAAATGTGGCAACAAAAGATGACGTTCTTCATGACCGTCTTGGGATTTTCTGAGTACCTGCAGCAAGATCCCCCCAGCCCAATGAAGCAAATGACTCCCTCGTGGCGATGGTGAACCAAGCATGGTACCATAACAATTATCTCGCCATCAACATTATCCTTGAGGGGTTGGGAGATTCGTTGTACCCCGTCTACGCCGGTGCAAAGCTTGCCAAGGAGCTTTGGAATAGCTTGAACAAAAAGTATCAAGCTGAAGATGCCGGCACAAAGAAGTTCATCATCGGGAAGATGCTGGACTACAAGATGGTCGAAAGCAAATCTGTTGTCGCCCAGGCTGAGGAGCTTACGGTAATCTTCAACAAGTGCAATGAAGAAAAAGTAGGCGTCAGCGAGGCCTTCCAAGTGGCGGCCATCATCCAAAAACTTCCCAGGTCGTGGGAAGACTTCCAAGCCGACCTCAAGCTCAAGAGAACGGAGCTAAACCTGGAGCAACTGCTCACACGACTGAGAATCAGAGAGGAGGGACTTGCTAGAAGAAGTGGAGGGGCAAAGGCGAATGTTGTAGAACATCCGTCGGGCTCTTCACATGGCGGGAAGGACAAAAAGAAAATGGGTCCTAAGGGTGGTGTTTCAAAATTTGAAGGGAAATGCTACAATTGTGGCATTACCGGGCATCGTTCCTCCGATTGTAGGAAAAGGAAGCCACAGAAGAACAAGAAGAAAACCACTGAAGCCATGTGTGCGGAGCTTGACAACTTGGACCTCTGCGCGGTCGTCACCGAGGTGCATCTCGTCGGGTCAAACCCGAGGGAATGGTTTGTGGACACAAGGGCCACACGCCATATTTGCTCAAACAGGAGCATGTTTCATGACTTCCAGGAGACCTCTGGTGACAAGGTCCGGATGGGCAACTCGGCCCAGTCAGAGGTTCAAGGGGTGGGCAAAATTAAGCTCAAAATGACCTCAGGCAAAGAGTTAACGCTTAACGACGTGCTCTATGTGCCAGATATTCGCAAGAATTTAGTGTCAGGGTCATTGCTGATCAAACACGGCTTTCGGATGGTGTTTGAATCAGACAAGCTAATTTTGTCTAAGAAAGGGATTTTTATTGGGAAGGGTTACATTTCTGATGGGCTTGTCAAGCTTAATGTAATCCTGTTGCTTATGTGTGTGAGTCTTCTAGTTTATGGCATGGTAGACTAGGACATGTTAATTATGCATCTCTTCGGAAATTAATTAACATGGAACACATTCCTAAGTTTAGTATTGACTTAACTCACAAGTGTGAAACTTGTGTTGAGGCTAAGTCAACTCGAAGTTCGTTTCAAACGATCGAACGGAACACTCAACCTCTAGAATTGGTTCACACCGATTTATGTGATTTTCGAACAACGCCTTCAAGAGGGGGTAATAAGTACTTTATTACCTTCGTCGATGATAGCACGAAATATTGCTATATCTATTTACTAAAAATTAAAGATGAAGCGTTAGACACTTTTATTCGATATAAGAATGAAGTGGAAAATCAACTCAATCGCAAAATCAAAGCATTGAGAAGCGACAGAGGTGGTGAGTATGATGCTCCACTTAATGAGTTTTGTGCACAGCATGGAATAGTGCATCAAGTAACCCCACCGTATATACCACAGTCTAACAGTGTAGCCGAGCGAAAAAATCGCACTTTGAAAGACATGATGAATGCGATGCTACTTAGTTCTGGATTACCCTAGAACATGTGGGGGGGGAGGCTGTTTTATCAAGTAATTATTTACTAAATAAAATACCTCGTAAGAAACTTGACAAAACTGCGTATGAACTTTGGCATAATAGGAAACCTTCCTATAAGTATCTCAAAGTGTGGGGGTGTCTCGCGAAAGTACTTGCACCACCACCAAAGAAGATGAAGATCGGTCCAAAAACAGTTGATGGAATCTTCATCGGGTACAATAGTACGTTGTACCGGTTCTTGGTGTACAAATCAGATAATCCTGAAATTCACAAGAACACAATCATTGAGTCACGGAATGCAACGTTTTTCGAGCACATTTTTCCGTGCAAGTCAAGTGACGAAGCCAGTTTGTTCAAACGTTCTCATACTGAGATGATGGATAATGATGATCCAAATCAGTTGAATTCCGATGACGATGATGAAGTCGAACATGAGACTGAACTGAGACGAAGTAAAAGAATACGAACTGAAAAGACGTTCGGTTCTGACTTCATAACATATCTGATAGAATTTGACAAAGGAACTTTGTCATTTCTAATGAAAAATGAACCCGATATTCTAACCTGTTTGGTAGAAAAGGAACCACGAACCTATCACGAGGCCGTAACCTCAACTGAGGGACCTCAGTGGCGAGAAGCCATTAAAAGTGAAGTTGATTCTATTCTTCAGAATCACACGTGGGAATTGGTTGATCTCCCTCCGGGGTGTAAACCATTAGGTTCTAAATGGGTCTTTCGGAGGAAAATGAAGCCTGACGGCTCCATTGACAAGAACAAAGCTAGACTTGTGATCAAGGGATATAGCCAACGCGAGGGCTACGACTACTTTGATACTTACGCGCCTGTGACTATGATAGATTCTATCAGAATGATCATCGCATTTGCATCCTTACGAATTCTGGATGTTTACCAAATGGATGTAAAGACTGCTTTTCTAAATGGCGAACTAGATGAAGAAATCTATATGGAACAACCTGAGGGGTTTAAGGTTCCGGGCCAAGAAAAGAAGGTCTGCAAACTTGTGAAATCATTATATGGTCTTAAATAAGCGCCAAAAGTATGGCATGATAAGTTTGACGAGGTAATGATGAACAACGATTTTAAGATAAATGAGTCGGATAAGTGCGTATACTTTAAGGACACATCTGAAGGGTATGTCATTTTATGTCTGTATGTAGACGACATACTCATCGTTGGAAGCAACGATAGGATGGTNAAGTCCACCAAGGACATGTTGAACGCACGATTCGATATGAAAGATTTGGGTCTGGCTGATGTGATTCTTGGAATCAAAATACTAAGAAGACCGGATGGTCTGAGCTTGAGCCAATCCCACTACATTGACAAGATCCTTGAGAAATTCAACAAGGATGATACAAAGATAGCTAAGACGCCGATAGACGTAAATGTTCACCTTGGTAAACACCGAGGGAGTAGCGATTCTCAGACAGAATACGCTAGAGTTATCGGAAGTCTGATGTATTTGATGAGCTGCACACGGCCAGATTTAGCTTGCGCCATTAGCAAACTAAGTAGGTATACGAGCAATCCAAGTGCTGAGCACTGGAAGGCCATAGTCCGAGTAATGAGATACCTTCGGTATACTCGAGATTATAGCCTATGCTATGGCAGGTATCCACCCGTGCTGGAAGGGTACACTGATGCCAACCGGATTACGGATAATAAGGATTCAAAATCCAGAAGCGGATTTATCTTTATGTTAGCTGGTGCAGCTGTTTCCTGGAAATCCTCAAAACAAACGTTAATTGCGAGATCCACCATGGAATCTGAGTTCATAGCACTAGATAAGTGTGCAGAACATGCCGAGTGGCTTCGGAATTTACTTGAGGATATTCCAAACTGGGAAAAACTAGTTCCTCCTATTTGCATTTATTGTGACTGTCAGTCAGCAATAGGACGAGCTCAGAACAAATTGTATAATGGTAAGTCTAGGCACATTCACCGTAAACACAAAACCATTAGGCAACTTCTCAATACGAGCATTATCTCGATTGACTATGTTAAGTCAAAGGATAATTTAGCGGATCCATTAACCAAAGGGTTAACAAATGAGCAACATGAGAAGTTAGTAGTAGGAATGGGTTTGAAAGCCCTACCCTGTGCTGGGGACGTTCCATGAAGGAAAACCCAACCTAGGTGGTACCTGGGTTCAATGGGACAACCTACTTGTGGAACGAAGCACGGTCACTGTAGGGGCAAGCCGGATCACCGGCTTAACACCCCTCCGTTCCTACTAAGACATATATAGTGACTCCCAAAAACGATGAGGATAGCATGACGCTTTAATGATTCTTGAACTATGGACAACGAGGTCCAAGTGGAGTAATCGGGATACTCTTAGAAGAATCACCTATGTAAGAGTGAAGTGCGGTCGCTTCAACAGAAGGACTTCGGGCTGATCACACTCTCGCAGAACTAGATGCGTGTTCCACGACCATAATGGGCACACCCATGAGAACGGAATGATGGTTGGTTGAAACTTGTGTATTGTATATCGTCGTTTACATAAACGACAGTATAGTTCAAAGACATCACGTTCTACTAAACAGCTAGTAGAGAAGGTATACTTTACAAGGAGTAGGTTCAAAGGCATAAAACATACCTACTCTTGCAGGTTTCAACTACAGAGTTATTGCCAGTTACATGAATTAATTTTCATTCATGTGGGGGATTGTTGGAAATATTTGATAAATTGGACAATTTTGGACATAAATTTGGTAGGGTCCACAAAATTATTTTCCGAAATAATTGTGGACGTTTAATCTCGTAAGTAAGACGAACGTCTCGACATATGACACGCCATAAATGGTGCTCGGGTGAATGAGAAATTAATTCTCAAAGTTGAATATGAGGGTAGAGTAAATACCCTTGTCCCACACCAGGTTTTAAACCTTTCACATTCTCATATTTAAGCTTAGGCTTCTAATTGAGCTTATGAAAGGAACAAGAAGAGGACTCCTCGCGCGCCCGCCGCCGCCGTCCGGCTCGGCACGACACGCGCGCGCGTGTCGCGGCGCGGCGGGGCGAGGCGAGGCATGGCGCGTCGCGCCCGCGTCTGCGGCGTGGCGGGGCTAAATTTTTACGAGACCGAATCAAACGCGCGTGTACACTTCGTTAATAACGAAGTGTACGGAATTAAAGCATGCATGCATAATGGTGAAGAGTCACCGACTCTTCGTAATGTACGACGGTCCAGTGAAGAGTCCAAATCCTCTCCTATATAAGGAGGGCTTGGCCGCAGGAGCAAATACACTCGAAAAACATTCTCCCTGCGTTACTAAGATATTTCCGGCTATTCCCATCTTCCGATCATCTTCTCCGGCAGTGACTACCGTCGTTCTCGTTCGTCGGTGCACGGTGCTAGCGCCCTAGACCTTGCACGAAGCGGTTTTATCCTGGGAGGAGATTGCCCACGTTTGCCTGTGTGGGAGGCGGGTAATACTACCTTAAGGAAAGCTCCGGCGACTCCGCTTTCCTTACCCTTCTTTCCATAAACTACTCCGGCGACGTTCCTCTCTTCGTCCGACGTCTCTGTTTGCCGTTCAAGCTCCCATCCGTTCGTGTTCGAGCGTCCGAAGACTCCTTTTATTCCTCTTTCTTTATTTTCGTTGTAAAATCCGAACGTTTTATAAGTTCGGATTATTTTATATTACTTTCCCGCTGTAATAATCAACATTTACTTCTGCATCGCCACCATACCTCTTCCCTCACCAGAATCCCCAACCTTCTCGCTCCCCAAAACCCTCTTGCCCACTATTTTTCAAAAGATTTCTTGAAAATTAAGAGCCGGCTCCTCTTCTCTAATTAAGAGGTAAATTTTATAACACTAAATTAGAGCTTCTATCTTGATTTATTATTTGCAGATTGGTAGGTTTTGATCATTGATTTTCTTCCACACTTCATCCCACCACTGTCAACTACCTCTTCCATCATTTTACCTCTTGTTGTTGATGAGGGTATATTTACCCCTCTGAAATTGAGAAGGATAATTTACCTTCTCACATACCTTTCTCATTGGAGTGTAGCTTTTATGAAAAAAGAGGTAAAAATGGCAGTTATAAGTTTTCGCCTCATGTAATACCCCCACCATTGGAGTTGCTCTAATACTCCCTGTCCCAAAATAATGTTTTTGTTCGGTTTACGATATTTTACAGAAGTTATTCTCAAATCAATATAAATAAAAATTTGTGCAGAATTAAAAAACAAAAATTATATATTAAAAAAATTACATTAAAAGTTCTACAAAATGATTGCTGACAATGTTATTTTATTTTATTAAATGACCGATAAAATGGTGTAAAAAAATGAATTTAGTTTGACCTGTGAATAGTAACTACGAGTCTTTTTTGAGATGGAAGGAATATGCTCAAAGTAACTTTATCAATGAGGAAAAGAACAACGTCCATAGCATTTTAATCACTCTTAATTGGAAGAAGAAAAGTGGATTGGAGCCTCTTTTCTAGCTTTAGAAAAGTCCAAAATTTTCAGAAATTCATAAAAAAAAATCTGAATAAAACACAAAATGTAACTAAAAATTCCGCACGATGGCGGTGAAGGAGGCCGGGGTATATCTTTTTCGTGGGTGAGGTAAGGCCAAGAAGAAGAAAAAGAATTTAAAAAAAAACAAGAGAGATGTGGTAGAATCATAGTTTTAAAAATTGGACCAGATTAGCCAGTTCAGACCGTGAATCGGTGAACCAGTGGTCTGGCGTGTCCGATCGACCCCAATATGCTATAAACCGGTTTGAACCAATGTAAGCTGGTAAGAACAACTGGTCATTTTTATTATTTTTTATTTTTTGCAAATTTGATTTCAAAAATACTCCCTCCATTCTGGATTATTTTTCTACTTTTGACTTTTTCTGGTCGAAATTGTTAACTTTTAGGCCAAATTAAATAAAAATAATACTAGATATTGATACAAAAATAATTTTATTAGATTTATTATATAAAATATTTTCAAAATATTATTTATCTAATGAATATACAATATATATTTTATTTAATTATAGGTCAAATGTTAAAAATGATTGGCTGAAAAAAGTCAAAAGCAGATAAATACTCCAACACGAAGGTAGTATATTCAATGGCGTTCAAAGACCTATATCTTAGGCACTGTAGCTTAATGTTTCTTAATATTCAATAGTTAGAAAAATAAAGATTCTTAACAATTTCATTATATTTTTTTAAACACATTAAAAAATATATTGTTATAGCTATGATTCAAATTCTAAATTATTGATATAATTAATATTATTACAAAAACCATTATTGCATATATTTCCATTGAGTGTTTTTTAAATATTAGGTTAACTTATTTAAAAAAATAAAATCACTGCTTATTTTATAAAAATTTTAATATTGTTTTTAAATATATAAATTTTATTTTTTAATTTAGTGACATAACTCAACTAAATTAAATTAATTATAATTTTGGTCAAATGTCACATATAAATGTATGTAGACCTGGCAAAACAGAACCGGAACCAATTACCCGAACCGAAATATCCGAAACCGAAACCGGAATGACCCGAAAAATGAAGATCCGATCTATAACCGAAAACCCGAAATGATCCAAATCGAACCGAAACCGAATTAAATAATTCATATCCGATTTAAATCCGAAACCGATTAGATCCGAAACCGATAATATCCGAACCGATTAAACTCGAAACCGATTAGATCCGAACCCGATAATACCCGAAACCGATAAAATCCGAAACCGATTAGATCTGAAACCGATAATATCCGAATTCGATTAGAACTAAAATTGATAAATTCAGAACTATGTTTGCCTTTCAATAAGCATATTATATTTTTAAATTTTTACTTTTATTTTACCATTTGAACTAATTACATTACTTGCTCATTCCCTCATAAAATGAATTATCTTCTTGAAAAAAAGTACAAAATTTTATGCCTTAAATTTATTATATGTAGAAATTAAAGATAAGTTATACATATATATGATAACGCGCAAACAAATAAAATTTCCATAATTTTAAAATAGTGAAGTGTGATATTCTTTTTGGGACGAAAGGAATTTATGCTGAATTGTATGGAATAACTAGATTTTATCCTAATTTCATCTCATTACAATAAATTTTATTGATTTGAGAGTTAATTTGATTAGTTTCAAACCAATTCACTCAATATTAGTCAATAAAATTAGATGCTAGTGTTAGCATTTTGAAAACTCTCTGGCGGCAGTCTTTACTGTTATCATTTTCAAATTTGATCTACATCATTACATTTAGGTGTAAAATTAATTATATTTGACTGTATTAAATTTAATTTTCTCTATTTTCAACCAAATATTTTCAATAATTTACAAATTTTGCACTCAATTGAATAAAATTCACTTAATTTCACCCAATTTTACTCAATTTTTACCAAATTGTATTCAAATGGAACATAAGACTATTTGAATTTATCTTTTATCCTTTCATTTATATACATAAGTATATTAGTAGATGTGAGAAAAATTTTATATTTCAAAACTAAATTTTAAAATCAATTTAATTATATTAAATTTATATCATAATTAAAT
>OOIL02000923.1:176041-219836 GCA_900332095.2 Cuscuta campestris
TTCTCTCTTCTCCAACGACGTCAGCAGCCACCGGCGCACGTCAAATTTCTCTCCTTTCAAAGTTTCCAGTTTCGAGCTAGTGTCCAAGCTTCCTCTTGCTTTAGCCAGAGTTCAGCTTGAGGGGGGATGTTAGACAATAATAATAGTATTACTTGTGGTAGTATTGGTTGTGGTAGTGTTTCATTATTAGTCAGCTTCCTAATCCTATTTGTGGTAGATGTTGTATGTTAGTTAGTTTCTATTCTATATTCCTAGTTGTGTTAGGAGTCTCTCCTATATATACTCTATCATGTACTTCATAATTCAAGAGAGCAATATTATTTTTCCAATATTTCATCAATGCATACGGTAAGTCGGTAATGTGATGTATTTTACACATTTTTAGGTGAGGATAGAAGTTTTTTTGTGAGATGAAGTAAAAGAATGGGAGTGGAACTATTTCAGAAATTTACCTAAATAGGACTAAAACATAATGACTTTCTCAATATAGGACCATATGTATTTATTTCCCAATTTAGGACTTTTGGTCCATCATTACTGGACATTATTCCTCCCACTAGGTCATTATTAAATCCTATTTAGGGAATAAAAAAGTTTAAGTCTTACATTGGGAAAGTCATTATGTTTTAGTACTATTTAGTGCAAATTTTACTATTTTTTATTTGTTCGAGAGGGATGAATTAATTATATTGAGTATGAATGTATGATTTGGACAAGACTGATGATGTTCGTTCTAATATAAAAGATAATGATGTGGTTAATTAATTAGTGCGAGAGTATAGACGCAGTGGAGAGGAAACTGAAAGACATGGAAATGAAGTACCTGAGGCAAAGGGTGGAAGAAGGAGGGGTTTACGTGGATCAGCTGTTCTTCCACGACCCCGACGGCTTCATGATTGAGATCTGCAACTGCGACAATCTTCCGGTGGTTCCGCTGGCCGGCGATCTCAGGTCGTCGTGTTCCCGCCACAGTATCCCCAACATGCAATCGCAGCAGACGCAGCAACACCGTCGTCACCACCACATTCATGTCTGAATAATTGAATCCAAGCCCAACAATATAATTAATAATCAAACGTATGTAATGTATCATACAATTACGTTGTACTTGCGGAGTATTATTTAATTACGTAAGATCTATCGGCAGGCTAGCTAGCTAGGCGGGCTTAGCTACCATTTGTTTTTGTCTTCCTTTTCCTTTAATTTACTCGCGTGTTATGTTTCTCTGGTGACTTCCCTGAAAGAGAAAAAAGTCACTTCGTTGCTATGCTTTCCTTATTTACCATGCTACACTTACACCAAAAATTGTACCTCATTTATACACCGCAGTTATACACAAATATTTTGATGGTCTACACCAACATAAGTATTAGTGTGTTAACAAAAATTTACATGGACACAAAGTATTGGTGCGTTAACAAAAATTAATTTTACACCAACACAAAATGTTGGTGCAAAACTGCGGTATACAAATGGGGTACAAAAGGTTCGGGTACAACTAGCTTTATCCATAATTTATACCTTCTCAACTTTTGGATCTAGTAAGAAATGTATGGTAGGGATAAGGGAAGTGTGCAACTTGGCAAACAATTTTATCTTCTCAACTTAGTCTACAAGCATTACTCTATTTTAATTCCATAACTTTTTTTTTAATTCTTTCTTGTATCTCCCTTCCAAAATATTTAGCAACTTACGGAAAACAAAGCAAAATTTTAATTTTTTAAATTTATTTTATTTAAAAATTAAAAATACTTACATATATAAAAATGTAAAAATTGTTCCATATAGGACCTAAACATATGTGTTTTCCCTATATAGGACTTATGTCTTTTTTTTCTTTTTTTTAGGAGTAAATTTGGAACACACACCCTAAAATGCCCATTTCCCACGTTTCCCTATCACCCTTTTTATTAAATTTATTAAATCATAATGGTGAGTAATTAACTCCACATCCTTATCACTTTAGTAACCGTTACCCTATTTCCTCGCACACCCATGTTACAGTTCCCTCCTTCACTCATGTCTCTGCCGCCTCTGGTTTTTTCCGTTAGTCTCTTCCTCTCGCGCTCCTCTCTCACAATGTTTTCTTCACTACTGGTTTCTGTATCAAAATTTGCAGAGGGTTCATCCACACCTCTGAACATCCACCTTCTCCTGCAATTTGATGGCGAATGGGATGGTAATGGTGTTTTTTCTTACGCATATGCTTATGAGATTGACATTCCGATTCAGACCCATCTTGAAGATTTTTTGGAACTGGTTCGTAATACGGTTCCGTCTTCTTATGAAAATTCTGTTTTCAAGATCTCGCATATGTCTAATTCATCCTCAAGGCATGTCGTCATTGAAGATGATGTGAGCCTTCTCGCCTACCTTCGTTTGAAGAGCACCTATCCCTCTTTACGTGAATTCCCTTTGTGCGTGGAAGTATATCATTTCACAGAAATGGGCGTCTCTGATGGAGCATCAGTCCCCACCGAAGGTCTGCAGACATTACCAGGTTATGATTGTGAGGTAAACTCAACTACCCAGGAAGAAACTGATTCAGATGGCTCAATGCGTGATGTTCTAGGAAACGAAACCACTATCTGCCGAGACAACATCTCATCACGGTGTGATTTGTCTAAGGAGTCATTATTTGTCACCTATAATGTAGATGAGATTTCTATGCATAATGACCATGATAGAGAGTTGGTTTCATGGAATTCTATTGACTCCAATCCGTCTGGTTATGTGATGTCCCAGCAGCAAGATATTGACTCATTGAAGGAAATGCACGTTACATCTCGGTTTGATCCAACTAGGATTGTCGTTGGTGCCATGCATATACTCTAGCAAAATGGACCTCGATTATCATTTGAAGATGCTTGCAATTTCCGACTGTTTCCAGTACCGGACCAGAACTTCCAAAAAATCCGAGCTGCATATTGTGTGTGTTGATTCCCTCGTTGCCAATGGGCTGTTCGGGCTGTGCGTTTACCTGGCGTTGAGATGTTCCAGATTCGTAGGTGCGTACTACTTTTTTTAACATTTAGCGGAAAACTTTCCTATTCCCAGGTTTTGGGGTGTTAATGTCCATGCCATTTTCCTACTTCTCTCACCAATGTCATGCTACTGTTCTTTATTTCCCACATACTTGAGGTGTTAGTGTCCATGCCATCTTCTAGGTCTTTATTTCCCATATATTTACTGTCTAATGGGTGTATTTATGGTGTTTAACCAATGGGTTTTACTCCTAATATACTGGTCATTATATTATTGATTTTCTTAAAGTCTAAAAAACAGGACTTTTAGGTCATTCAATAGCCAATCTAAAAAACAGGTCTATAAGTGTCCCTTTTCGCTATGCACGGTATTTATCTACTCGCATGGACATTATATGCTTTCTCAGTTCATTTTCCAATGTTATCTCAGTCAGTTAATGTCTGATACATGGTCATTACATTATCTTAATCTTTCTTTATGGCCACACTGCATAATGTGTACACTGTTTAATGCATATTACGAATAATGACTACAAACCATACTTCTTACCATCACTGGTTTAATTTGGTCTTTAATGTCTTTCAGGTACAATCGGGAACACCAATGCCCTATTGATGTTCGGCAAGGCAACACACGTCAGGCTACTTATCACATCGTTGCAGAGTTAGTAAAACACAACTATTGTGATGCAACGACGAAGCCGTACACTCCAAATTGTATTGTTACGGACATGCGGAGGGAACATGGGATTGCAATGACTTACAAGAAGGCATGGTTCGCTAAAGAGAAGGCATTGAAAATTTGCTTTGGGACACCCGAGGAATCATATGCTGCTTTGCCCTCAATGTGTTACATGCTCAAACAGGCTAATCCGGGGTCTTTGATCCAACTCACCACGACCCCAGATAACTTGTTCAAGTATCTTTTTATCTCACTCGCAGCTTGGAGAGAAGGGTGGCCCCATTGTGTCCCTGTCCTATTTATTGATGGGTCCTTTATGAAATCATATTATAAGGGGACACTTTTAACAGCAGTTGCACGCGATGGGAATAATCAGATTTTTCCACTAGCATTTGGCATATGCGACGCAGAAAACGATGCGAATTGGCATTGGTTTCTCTCAAGAGTAAAGCAAGCCCTCAAACACCGTCCAGTGGAGTATATAGTCTCGGACAAGCATAAAGGCATTATTAAGGCTGTGAAATCAGTTTTTCCAAAAGCAGGTCATGGCCTATGCATATTCCACATTCTCGGGAATATCAAGTCTAATTTTAATGGCACCGAGAAGTCTTTATCCTGGAAATTTTATGCTGCCGCAAGGGCAGCTTCTGAAGTTGAATGTGAGCGATTTTTGAATTATCTCAGCAGTGATGACCCCAGGATCATTGGATACCTCAAAGCAATAGGCAAAGATAAGTGGGCAAGATCTTGCTCGAATAACTGTTATTCCATAATGACTTCCAACCTAGCCGAGTGTATGAACAATGTTGACGCTGTCCCGCGTGAATATCCGATTACACAACTTGTTGACTTTCTTGTGGGCAGGATGCAAGTTTGGTTCCACAAGCGTAGAGAATTGGCCAACGCAACCTCATCTATATTGACAAGATTCTACGAGGCGGAACTTAAGGAACACTACGTCAAAAACAGATGCTGACAACTGTTTCTTTTAGTTGTCTAATTGTGTTGGTTTTAGTAGTCTTCCGAGCAGCTGTTTGATATATTTACAGACTATTGTTTAAAAGCAATTGTGTAGTACGTTTGACGACACCTATTTTGTGATCTTTCAGAGTACATGAGTTCGAACTACATGCGGCTTCAAGTGTTATGGAAGTAAGTATTTTTGAAATAAATTTCACACGCACTTACATTCCCTGTCATTATTATTAATTATTATTAAGAATCATCACCCCACTCTAAAAAATTCGAGCAATTCACCTAAATAGGACTAAAACATAATGACTTTCCCAATTTAGGTCCATATGTTTTTATTTCCCAATGTAAGACTTTTGGTCTTTATCAAGTACTCATTATTCAAGTAAATGTCCATCATTACTGGACATTATTCCTCCCACTAGGTCATTATTAAGTCCTTTTTAGGGAATAAATAAATTTGGGTTCTACCTTTGAGAATGTCATTATGTTTTAGTCCTAATTGATGCAAAGTTTACTTTTTAACATCATTGTCTTACACTAATATGTGGTCATTATATTATTCACTATGCTCACAATAACGACATCACACGTAAAACCCTTAAAATGTGGTCATCACGTGTCATTACACGTAATGACTATCCTGCAAAAACCAAGTCATTATACGAATTCATTACGAGTCCTCCATTATTTCGCTATAAAACTACGTAAAACTTATAGTCGTTATAAATACAACCCGTTGTCTAAATTCCCCCCATTCGGCTTTGTTTAATGTAACACATAAACTACTTTCGCAGTCATTAAGAACCTATACTCATGTCATTAATTTTTTTGCAGGTTAGACCAGCTTGTGCATTTGAGTTCCTTGTTTTTGACAAGAACTACCGGTCGTTTGTTGTGAATTTTCAGAATCGTACATGTACCTGCTGCGAATTCCAATTGGACCATTTTGTATGTGTTCATGCAGTCGCTGCGACTCGTTGTCGCCATGGATTGTCGTGCTATGACTACATCTCATCATTCTACACCGCTGCTTCCTGAAGAGCTACGTATAGTGGAATCATACACCCAATCCCTTCCAAAGATTCGTGGGTTGTACCTGATGAGGTTGCTGAAACTGTTTGCAGACCACCATCGTGCTCCAAACGACCTCCAGGGAGACCAAAGAAGCGAAGGATCCCGTCGAAAGGTACGGTGAACATGCGAAGCGGCAAACCTGCTCACGATACAAATCATCAGGACATAATAGAAAGACTTGTGCGAATCCCATTTCCTCAAGTCGCGTTTGACTTCCGTAGGAAGACGTATGGGAAGCACAACATTCCAGGGAACCTTGGTCCAGCATGTCCATTAGTTTTGTCCCATTTCTAGTTCATTTTTTTTACATGTTCAGAGATTCATTTTTTTGGATCATTTAGTTTGTCTTATTTTATTTCTTTCTGGTACTCAATTTGTCATTGGGAAACAATTCATTCCCCACCTCCCATAGTCATTTGACACACACTAATGACTAAACAGGTCACAAGTGCAAAAAAATACACCATGTTTAGCCCTCTGCGAAGCATCCTAAACAAACCTGATCCAAACATATACCACTTGAAAACCAACATATCTCCTCAACTTTTCAGCTTCATTATCTTATCTTAGAATTCTACTACAAAAATAACCTAACACATTAAGTTCCATTTAAGTACACAAACTGCCCAGTGCAAAAAAACTCACATCAATAAACATCATTCTTCGAGTGTAACTAATTGTATCAAACTAACAGCCCTCACTACTGTCTTAAAAATATAGTGCATAGAATTCATTAAACCTAAACATTGCTCTAAACAAAACATTAAACGAGTGCATGTCTGTCTCATTCCAAACGCAGTCCATACGTCCTACTTCCCGGAGTAGGCCAACAGCTCTGTTGTCATCTTCTTCCGGTATGCGGCAACCTCAGCATCATCCATATCGCGCACATCACGCCCCATCATGAGAAATTCTGCCATCTTCACTACGAACATCCCACAACTAGACCTGAGCCATGCCAGAACAGAAGATGTTAGGTTCAAATAACCACATTAAGTAAATCAGTACTTACCTTCGTGCATTAATGCCCGTCACATACCCGTCATTTTGCTGAGGGCAGCATGACCCACCCTCAATCGCAAGGACACCATCACCTATCGGACCTTCTTCCCATCCTTCATACACTCCCAGCTTATCCATCAGCTTTGGCAGAAACATTTGGAGGCTTGTCATGAATTGCTGCAGTTTCTTTTTCGAATCGCTTCTCCGCAGGCTTGAGTCATATGTTCTGATCACCTTCTGCGTAATGTCCAGGACCAGCAATGTCCAATGGCTCCCTGTATTGAGTGGCATGTACACGAAATCCGCACCCTACCATGGACGGCCGTACTCTATCTTACCTCCAACGATTGTGCTCCTTATTGACTTATTGCGTGTAGCTTGCTCAATTGTCAGTTCTTTCTTCAAATATCTATCGCACAAAGTCTTCATTAATTCAAGGAACGGTGTGTCTGTCGTTGTGTACCTCTGCGCTAACCTGAACTCCACTCCTTTCATCCTTAGGTAGTAGAAAATGACATCAAGATGCTGCATTTTAAAATTAATTACATTATCATATGCATTCAACACAGCACACAGAGTTTCGTATATAATTAACTGAATCAACATTACCGTATCTGACAGCCACCCCCAAGGGAAATACAGTTCGTAGTACCAGCTTTTCGTTAAGGTGGTCTTCTCATCGTAGTGAGTCTTAAACTCACTTGGTGCAAGAACATCTTCATTCGAACAATACTTACGCCCGGCCGCCGTCTTATGCTTCTTTAACAGACCTTTGTGCATGAACTCATCCACCTCCCTCAAATCGTCCTCACTTGGCATCTCAGCGGGGTCTAATGTGAATGGTCCCACGAAATCATCTTCATCTCCACCGAAGTCTACAACATGCTCCATCACTGTTCTCACCTTTTTCCTTTTATGCCTGACTATCAACTGGTCAGGAGTGAACCGATGTGGACATTTCAATGGTCTTTTCTGACGATCTTTTATTTCTCTTGACATCTCAACCCTTATTGGTTCTTCATACACCTGTGTTAGACCCACCACATGGCTGACCAGTTTACGGTACATGTACATACCCGTTGACATACAAAGTCTTTAACTAAAGACTCCAACAGAATAATGTCTTTCAAAAAAACGAAGTCAATAATTTTCAACTATCGCAACGCTGATCTGTAACAAAATTCACTACTACTAGATACACAATGAAATGACCACCATCACTTTAAATCTCTCCACCCCCAAGTCATTATCTTACTTCTACTCATATAACAAAAAAAACCCTAGTTCAAAACATAATACCTGTACTAGTCATATTTACAGTACAAACCACTCAAAATAATAGGTAAAAACAAAATGCACGTACAACTATTTGTGTGCATGGCTTCTCATTGACCATTTCCTCATCAGCACCATCGTCCACAATCTCTTGGTCCACTGGCCTTACATTCTCACTGAAAATTTTCTCTGGCGTCACCTCTTGTGCCTAACATTAAACCACACTCAACGACTTGAGGACATGCAAACATAACAACACCTAATGACTAACAAAAACCACAAAAACATGATCAATTTTGAACATCATACATTAACCTCCTGAACTTTTGTATCTTCAACACCCCCAACCAAAACCCCCTTTAAACTGAAAAATAGTTGAGACTCTGGATAATCCTAGATTTCCTAGACAAATAACAGAGAGTGTAGAATCAGTCATTTACATATATCAACATTAACATATACATTTTGGACAACACACACCTCAACAATTTGAGATGCAGTCTCAAACCCGTCACAGAACCCACCAACCACTGCTCCAGTTACCTTCAAAGGCAAGTTTTTTTCCAAAAAAAAATGATTACATCCTAATATATATCAGTTAGGGAATCCACAAGTAATCATCAAAACGTTTACTTACAGTTCCATTCACAGAATCAGGTACTCCAGCACATACGCCATTACTTGTTGATGCTCCTACAAGTTCCGCAACATCTATTCGATCAACAACATCAGCCCGATCTTCCACTACCCTTTCATCAGTCTGCACATCATCTGTTGTCATTTCCTTTGACACATTTATGGACTTACTACTCCCTGCACCCTTTCCTGAATCCAAATTCAGCCCCAAACCCTCAATTGCCTTCCTCCATCGCCCATCAATCTCTTGTGTGCTGACGTCATTCAAAGGATCATCAACTTCATTATCAGAAACACCAAGTTGGGTTCCAAAATCAGCATCCTTAATAATGTCCTCCTCGTAAATCATTTCTTCCTGATCATTGCCTGGATCATCTCTCCCCCCTTGGCTCTCTATACCCAAATCAAAGCTCGGCAGTCCATTCTCTTCTCTTTTATCGCCTTTCTTGTTCTGTTGCCGCTTAGCAATTTTTGCTCCTAATAATACCCTCTTCAAAAGTCGGCTTTGCGCATTCATTGTTATTCTCAGTTTAGTAACTTCCCCACGCAGTTTAGAATGTCTCTTCTCCATGTGCACTATTGCAGTCAGGACATCACGCAATCAAGGTTCGTTTTCACCTCCACTCGCTCCAATTAGCTCCTCCACTACACTTGGTCTCTCTTTTCGGGTACGCATATTTGCATTTTCTGTTCTTTGCTCTGTTCTCTTCACCCTTGCCTTTTTTAATTATCCACAGGACTTTTCACCCCCATTCCGTCTTCGTTCAGCACACCATCTGCACATGCAATCACAGGCCCCCAATGCAACTTACCCTTAAAGACCTTCGGCCAGCTCCATATCCTTCATTAACTTATTCTCCAAATGCATTTAACTAGGCAGAGGATACGAACGAACAGGAGGAAGGGAGAGAGATTGTGTCTCTCTAAAACCGTCCCTGTGTACTCTTTTATATACTTAAATGGGTTTTGGGTCCAATTTACACTTCCTAATTCAATTAGGATAAGTTTAACCCAATTATCTGATTCGTCAGTCGTATCTTGGGCCCTATAAGCTCGATCCATGATCTGTTTGCATGGTCAAATTTAAAACAACGAGCTCTACAACGTAGAATAATCTCTTATATTAAAAAGGCAATTTAGGAAATAATTTTCGTATTGAACGTCCTAGTAATTGGTTTATTTTATAAATTAATTAAAAATACTAAGTCGGATTTTGGGGCGTTACAATATGAATGCCAAATCTATAAGCCGATATACCCAAGGAAAATATGTGTGATAATTCATCTTCACCATCTTCTTTGCAAGACTTCCAAGTTTGGAGATATTAGTAAAAACTTCATTCGATCTCATATCAGAAATGTAATTTTGAAGTTCATGAATAAGCTCAACTCGATCACTAGAACTAAAATCTTCTAAATATAATACAACAAATTCAAATAGCCGATATTGATCAAAACTCGCAAAGCATTTAGAAGGATCAAGACACATTACACATCTTAGTAAATTTGTGTTTGTCTATGTAAAGTGTATATCTATTTCAATAGCAAGATCATCAATGACCTAACATCAAATAAAGTATAATAATAATAATAATAACTTATTTAATATGTTATGATATTAAAATACTTCCAAAAATGATTTCAGCATTTAAATTTAATAAGAGTAATATACCTTTGCAAAGATCTCTCCACGAAAATGTACATAATTTGTCATGGGTTCACAACCTTTCATCTTCTTTCTTGATCACCCACAAAGATAATCTTCCATGTTAGGTACATCAATTGCATGTTCTTCACAAAATTCACTAACTTCCTTCAAAAAGGCATCCCAACCATGACCTCTAAAATCTTGTAAGTTCTTTTTTTACTACACCAATCATATTCAAAGCACAACCAATATTTTGATCTCGTGCTTGTAATATCTTTGATAAGGTGCTAGTCATACCTAAAACTTTCAACATAAACTTTCCAATAAAAATGAACTCAAAAGAATCCATTTTATCAAGAATGCCACTAGCACTGTTTTTAATTTTAGGTGTTTAACCATGCTTATGTAACGAATTTAGCATTGTACCAATAGCATTCCACATATCGAAGAGACGAACAAGAGTTTTGTAGTGAGAGCCCCAACGTGTATCACCTGGTCGAGCTAAAGACGTTGCTTGATTTTTCTCCCTACCAGTTGACAATTCACCTATTTCTATGCGATGCAAAGTTTCCTCCTCGTGTACTTGAAGGTGAAAATCCTTCCGTTTGCATGAGGATCCAACTATATTAGCAATCATCAATAGCTTTTCAAAGAAATCAAATACGCTCTCCCTATCTTGTGCAGCTGCAACAATAACTAACTGAAGTAGGTGCGTGGGCAAAACAATGAATGTAGTATGCATTCTTATTTTCATTAAGAAATGTTATAATAAATGACCAGCGCTATAGAGGGGGTGAATAGCGTTTCATCGTAGTAATCGCAGGAATAAAAAATTTAAAGGAGAAGTAAAGAGAAGAGTAAGAGGCACAATGAATTTACCTTAGTTCACCGCAAATCCAGCCTCTCGAGAGACTCTCTCGAGCTACACTACCATCTCGTTAAGCTTAACAGTGCTTAACAAACCCTTACACCTTGAGAATTCGAGTTACACGAACCTCTACAAGTCCTTCGAAGGAAACAGCCCTTCCTTCGAATCAAACAAGAGAAATACATTCTCTCAATGTGTCTTAAAACACTAATACACTCAAGAATGAGACTCTCTTTAAGAGTAGATATTGAGTAAACTAAGTACGCTCAAGAACAACTCAAACTTCACACGAATTGGCTCTAAAAAGCTATGAAAAAAGATGTTGTTTGAATGCAATGATAATATGAATATTGTTAAGCGAATTGGTGTGTAAAGCAGACCCAAACACCCCTTTTTATAGTGCCAAAATAGGCTCCAACGGATCATGGCATTAAAGGGGTGATTGGCATGATTTATGGGATTGATTTAAATGTGGATCTGCAGGATATTGGCTTTCCCAGCGATGTATGGACTTATCCATCGCTGGTAAACCAATTTTCCTTCAGTTTTGAAGCCAACGGTCACCTACCCATCGATGGGTACATGCTTCCCATCGCTGGATGGGAGGTTGACTTTCAAACAACGAAAGAATCAACCTTAAATGACTTACAACGGTCATGCCTAACCAGTTATTGGTATGCCCTCCCATCGATGGGTTCCCATTGATGGGTTAAAGTCCCCATCACTAGGTAAGGTCATTCTGCCTTGTGTTAATGTTGGACCAAGGCTTAAACAGCGATGGGTAGAACTCCACATCGTTGTTTGGCATGGTTCTGGAATTCGGTTGGGCTGAAGGTCCGCTTACTCATCAATGGGTAACTCTTCCCATCGCTGGGTGGATGGTTAGTCAAAAACCCATGGTTTTTGCCTGAACCATGGCCTAGCTAACCGATGCTAAAAACGACCGAAAAAACCAAAGTTCTCCAAAATAAAAACCAAGTGTTTAAAAGACTTATTTGATGTATTTGTCTAAGAAATCAAGTAAGACACTTTAAAAACCACTTCATTTGAGTAAAAACCATGGCTAGCCAAGTATATGCCGTTTTGCGTGGTTTTTGCCAAACGACCAAAAACGAAAGATGGTTTTTGAAGTGTTTTTGTTGGAGAACAATTTGAACATGCGCAGAAGTAAAAACCAATCATAAAATGTTGAAAACTACTTGGTTGGTTCGGACGCCTTAAATCAATGCCGATAACTGAATGCCGAATGCCGGTTTCTGAAAACCGAATGTCGGTTTCTGAAAGAAGAAAGCCGGGTGGCTTGGTTTTCGGTTTGGGCAAACACCAAGTGTTTTTAGTGTGTCAAACATGTTTGAAAAACATTTTTATGATATGAGAAATGCAATAAAAGGTTTTAGCCTAAAGAGCCAAGGCGTGAGGTTTGGGTCGCTCTTGATCACATTTGTGACCGACTCAACGACACTAAGACTACGATCTTCGTTCTTAGTCTTCTTTTAGCTCTTGTTCTTATCTTCGTTCTTCGCCTTGTATATTCAATGTTTAGTCTTGATCATGGCGGTTTGGCATTACCAAAATATGTCATAAAAATAAACATGGCTTTAGTATGAAAAACGTGATAAACCCGTATTTCAATAGTTTCCCCCTTTTTGATAATGACAAACAAGATAGGATTATACATAGGAGGATTCTTTTGAGACTTAAAAAAATGTTCCCCCTTAATAAATGCAATTTTATTTTCAACCAAATATTTGTGGTTTTATATTATAAACAATTTGTGCCCTAGAAAAAGTCCCCCCTTAATCTATGCATAACCCTTATATCTTCCCCATTTTGACATTAACAAAAAAAAGTAAAAGTAATCTTTTATTCATTAAAAGGGAAATGTGGAATACAATGGAAGAGAAATTGAAGAATACAATCACATTCAATAGATAAAAAAGAAGAGTCTAGGATTCGTCGTCGTCGTTGTCCTCAACGTCTATGGGATCGTCGTCGACTGCATCTTCAAAGTCTTCCTCGTCGGGAAAGGAGGACGGAGCATATGAGTCGTCGTCCTCATCCCCGCCTTCGAAGTTTTGGCCGAGGATGGTGCTGTCAAAAGGCGGCGGGACGTAGTTAATGCCACGGAAGAATGCCGTCATGTCATGATGTTGGCGTTGCAACGTCGAGTCCATCCGCTCCATGTACTGCCCAATACCGTCCACCGTGAGGGTTAGCCGATTCAAGGTGTCGGCTATGGACTGCAAAGAGGCCCGAGTGGGAGCGAGGGAGGGGCAGGGGCACGACTCGGTCCTGCGCCGTCTCGATTTCCAGACTTCTTCTTGAAGGTGTTGTCGGCAATGACCCAAAGCTTCGTCATCCTCGTGCTTGGCCCAGCAATGTGGATGTCGGCGGACACGATGAGATCCATGACGAGGAAGGCGTTTGGCAAGCTCCGCTCGGTAGCGAGGGAGACGCAATCTGTCATGTGTATCATGACGAATTTTGCCCATTTGATGGAGGCGCTGTGGATGATTGCTTGAATCGCCTTCAAGTCCTCGTTGAAGAGAGAGGTGTGGCTGCCGTCCTAGGGGCGAAGAATCCGAGTGAGGATGTAGAGAAGAAGACGCTTCTCCGGCGGGGCCGAGTGGATCGTCGGTGCGTAGGGCTGTCAACGGATAGCCGAAAATCCGTTTACCGTCCGCATCCGTATCCGTTTAAAGAGAGAATATCTGTATCCGTTTTAAACGGATATTATCCGTATCCGATTAAAGGTATCCGATTACTAAACGGATACGGATATGGTAATTGTATATCCGATCCGTTTAAAATCCGATCCGAATATACATCCGTTTAAATAACCGTTTACCAATATCCGTTAATCCGTTTATCCGAATACCGAATAATTTTTTGAATAAATATAACCCAAGTAGATTATCAAGTATTTACATAGCTTACCATTACTAATTTATTTATTAATTCCCAATATGTTACCCTACCATGTAAAAAAAGAAAAAGCCCACAAAGAAATTTTTTAAGAAAAAAAAGGAAAAAAGAAAAAAACCTACTTCAAAACATGTTAACTTTAGGAGGTCAACCTCTTCCGTAGTTCTTTTTCCCAATTCAGCGATTCTCCTCCGCTTCAGCCCCTCTTCGTCTTCCGTTCGTGTTATACCCGGGCACGCCCTACCCAAACTCTTGAACGTGCCACTAGTGTTCAAACAAATCAGTGGATTCGTGATTAAGTGTGATAATCCTTATTGGGTTGATTTCGATCATTTCCCCCATTCAGGAACGTCACCCAACACCCTTGTTGTTTTCGAACCCCCTTGGCCACCCCAACCATGTCCAAACCCACCCTAAACATCCAAAACACCTTGCTCTTTATTTCCTTTCAAAAATAAAGTCTTCTTACACTTATTTCCACCCTATGGACGAAAATATGTAGAGGACAAACCATAAACCTTTTGTTTATTGTTAATTCCTTCTTTTAAGCCTTTGAATAAAAGATGCACCTTTTTCTTGATCCTTTCCTACCTTGGCCGAAAATACCCAGCCAAAACCCCATCCTTGCTTCCCATTATGTCCAGCAACTTGAATATACAAACAGCCACTATGATCCAAAACATAATGGCCAATCATCCCACCAATTAGACCTCACTTTATTCCCCATAAGATGCCTACAAGAAGCCCCCAAAGAAACCCAGCCATTTCCTGCACAACCCCTTCCCCCTTGGCCCAAATATTCCCCTCCAAATCACCAAAGGAGATGCCATTCATTTTCCCCCTGATGTACCTTCACTAAAGACCCTACAAAACACCCCCCATCTCTAATTTTTCCCCACCCAAAGGACAATAATGAGTGGCTCTGGTTTTTCCTTTAATTTGTGTGAATAAGAGACCTTAGAGTCTCCCTTATGTATTAAAAACTCAGGCCTTATGGCCATTGTAAAACATCTCTGAATATTAAAAACTCCTTTTACTCTTTGAGTATTATTAAAATAGTGTGATGCTATTTTAGCCAAATTCCTAATTCTATATCTTAAGAGTGGATATCTTAAGTGTGAGTTTTAGGTTCTAGATATTTAAATAAGTGTGTGATATCTTATTTGAATTCTAGATTCAAACCCCAAGTTAGGGTAAGAGTGTGTAATATCTCTTAAACACCAACTTGGTTTATCCATCCCTGATTTCTTCCATTTCATATCCCCCCATTTCTCATCTTAATCTTACTCTTTTCTTCCATTAAAATACCCAAAAGAACTCCCTCATCATCTCCATATATTTCCAGTCCATTCCCCCACAAAAACACCCTTCTTCCTGCCCAGAATTCTGCCAAATAATCTATTATCATTCCCCAGAATCGATTATCAGTCCCATTGGAAACACCTGCAGGGATCAATAATCGATTATCCTTTCCAGATAATCGACTATCAGCTTCCCCAGAAATTCTGCAGCCTTCAATAATCGATTGCCACTTTGTGTAAATCGATTATCTCCTGCTCTAGAACCTTGAACTCAAAGCTGAATCATTCCCTGATTCCTCCTCAAAATAACAACTCGTTTAGACCCCCAGTTCGGGTATAACAGTTCGACTGTCATTCCAAATCTAAATTCTCCCCAATCCCAAAATCGTTCGAAGTCAAGCTCAAACATCAATCAACGATGCTCTCTGCTGAACCAGTACTGTGAATCGATCGAAGTATCAAGTATCAACACAAGTCACAGTGAATCCATCAGTGAATTGGGCGAAAATCAATCTCTACAATCTCCGTGAAGTGGGTGAAAATATCCTACCACTGCCATCAATCTCCAGGTATTTCTTTCATTTTCAAAACCCTCAATCCCTTCTTTGGTTGTCTGCTCTTCTTTTTTTTTGAGAATTTTTTTTTACCTTTTTTTTGCCATTTTAATTACAAAACAACCATGTAATTTCTAGAATTGAATGCTCCAATATTCTGTTCTGTTCATTTTTTCACTGATTTTAGATTTTACAATAATTTTTTTAAAATTGTTTGAATTTAAAATGATATCACTTCTTTAATTTTTGACCAATTTTATGGAAAATTATTGATTCTGGACCCGTGCATTGACCAACAATTGAATCTTGTTTGAAGACTGTTTTTAATAATTTTTTATCACAAAATAGTCAAAAACTCTATCTTTTTCAATTCTTCTGCTTTTAACAAATTGTTCTCTGTTTAACAAATCTGTAAATTGTTCTGCATTTATTTTTTAACTTGTTTTATATTTTTTATGAGTTACTGGTAAGAGAATGAAACTAATTAAATAGATGTAATGGACTGTTTTACTGTTTATTGACCTAATGAACTAAATATTTTTTGTAGAAAATGGCGGAACAGACACAACAAACCATTGATGCTTCTTCTCAATCCACCGCTAATACTAGTTCTATACCATCTGAATCAATTGTTTCACAACAAGATACGGATGTACAAGTGAAGAAAAGGAAGTTGACTTCACAGGTATGGGATTTCTTTACTAGGGAGTATGTTGGAGGTGTCGGTAAAGATGCTAAATATGTTGCAACTTGCAAAGATTGTAAAAGAAAATTTGATGGATCAAGTAAGGGTGGCACTACGCATTTGAAAAATCATCATGATACTTGCCCTCTTAGAGCTAACAATGTTGATATCAGGCAAGCATTTATTGGAAAATCTATTGATAATGCCAATCCTTCCAATAAGATCAAAACATCTAAAGTTTGACCCTTTAGTTGAAAGAGCTTTATTTGCAAAGATGATAGCCAAACATGATTTGCCTTTCCTTATGTCTCAATATGAATACTTTAGAAATTGGATTTCATATTGCATGCCATCCTACAAATTTCGATCAAGAAATATGGTGAAAAATGATGTGATGCAAGTCTACACAGAACAAAAGGAAATAATCTATAATGTTATTGGAGACTTAGATTCACGAGTGACTCTTACAACTGATGGGTGGACATCAGATCATCAAAATCGTGGATATTTTTGTGTGACTTGTCATTACATTGATTCTGATTGGAAATTGCAGAGTAAATTGCTTGCTTTTCATGTTGTTGAATATCCACATAGTGGCTTGCGTTTGTGTGAATGGTTAAAAAATCGTATTCTTGAATGGAATATTGATCAAAAGTTATTTTTTGTGGTTGTGGATAATGCCTCACAAAATTCTGGCATGTTGGATGGCATTAAGGATTGGTTGAATGGAAAGGGTGCACTAGTTCGTCATGGGGAGTTGTTTCATATTCGATGTTCAGCACATATTATGAATTTGATTGTGAAACATGGGTTGGATGTGATTAAGGAATTAATTGGAAAAATACGTGATAGCGTAAAATATGTGAATGGATCCGTTCAAAGAGAGGAAAAATTTGGTCTTGCATTGGTTTAGACTCGACTAAACTCCAAGAGACGTGTAAGTTTAGAGTGTGACACAAGATGGAACTCAACATATGATATGCTTATGAGTGCACTTGATCTCAAAGAAGCATTTAACCGTTTGGCTGAGTTAGATTCAGGTTACTCTTGCTTACCCTCAACAGAAGAGTGGGAAATGGGTGCGAAGATTTGTAGACATCTGAAGATTTTTAAAAATGCAACAGATGCACTATCCGGGAGTAAGTATCCTACTGCCCCTCTTTATTTCACTTTTGTTTGTCAAATAAGAGAGTGTTTGAATACATGGAGTAATAGTAGTGATGCAGAAATTTCAACAATGGCGTTATTAATGCAATCAAAATTTGATAAATATTGGGATGAGTGTAGTTTGGTCTTGACTGTTGCTTCTATTCTTGACCCGAGATATAAGATGACACTTGTTAAAGCTGCTTTTGGTGAATCTAGCAATTTTGTAACCAAAGTGAATCTTTTTTGGCAAGAATTATTTGTTGAGTATGATGATAAAACATCTTCTCACGAGGCTAATACTTCAAGTGACTCTTCTCATCGGGTTGAAAGCTTGCCAATGGATGAAAATGAATTTCCTCTTTTAACGAGATTTAGAGAACTTGTTGCTCAATCAAGTGCCAATTCCAATCCTAAAAAAACTGAGATTGAGTTGTATTTGGAGGAGGGATTAGTAATTGAGCAAGATAATGCATTTGATGTTTTAAATTGGTGGAAGCATAATGGTGTGCGGTACCCAATTCTTTCAAAGATAGCTTGAGATGTTTTGGCAATTCCATGTACCACTGTGCCTTCGGAGTCCACTTTTAGTCGAGCTCGTAGGGTTTTAGAGGATACTCGTGCTTCACTTAATTCAGATACGTTTGAGGCCTTACTTTGTGTGAAAGATTGGTTGCCAACACTTAAAGGAGAAGGTAAGTAATTTTAATTTTATCACTTCTTTGTCTAACAACTATTCGTTAAAAAATATTTAATATGTTGATTTTTTTTCTCTCATAGGTGACACATCCATGGAATGATATGCATTATTGTTGTCTTCTCCTTCCTTGAGGTGAAGTTTTCAGTTTTGATTTCTTGAAGTCTTGAACTTTTTATTTTGTTGTATTTTTAAACCTCATTTTGTTGTTTTAGAAAACACAATATCATTCCTACTTTGACTTTTTTTAACAGGTATGGTATATTGTGGGTTTTTAAGTACGAAGCAAGTGAAATAGCTTGCAATTTTGGATGCATAAAAGATTATCTTCTTGAGAAAATTTTGAGTTGAATTAAATACGATTTGTACTTTATCGATTAGAAACTAATATTTTTGTTCGTATTATTAGATATTTGGTAAAATATTGAGTATTGTTTTTTTGTATTCTAAAGTTTTTTGGTATTAATGTATTATGGACTTCAATTATAGTTTTGGACTGTGTTTAATTTATTTATAAATAAATTCGGATATCTAATTGGATTTTTTTAATGGACTCGGATATTTTCGGATTCGGTTACTTTCGGATATCTAATCGGATTCAGATATTTGGTTACTTTCGGATATCTAATCGGATTCGGATATATCCGAAACTCATAATTATCCGTCGGATACGGATTCGGATATAGTATAGTACATATCTGCCAGATACGGATACGGATTCGGATATTCCTAAACTTAAACGGATACGGATTCGGATATGCCATATCCGTCACGGATATTATCCGTTTACACCCCTATCGGTGCGCTTTTGTGGCGAATGTTGTTGGTGATCCCAAGCTCTCGAATGATGACCGCCTCGTTGTTGATGATCCAATCGTCGCCACCGCACGTCGCAATGTCGTCCCCTCGGATGGGCAGTTCTGCGATCCTGGCAAAGGTAGGCAAATCAATCTCCATGTCGTAGAGATTGATGCTACTATAGATGGTGTCGCCATCGCGGCGAAGATTGGAGTACAACGCCCGGACAATGGCAGGATTGTAGGACGTGCGGCTCTTGGAGACGAAGGACCACAAACCCGACGCTTGGAGTTGGTTGTCGAGCTCGTGGTACCCCTTTTGTTGGGGAAACAACTCTGGGAGCACTCGAGGCGGAGAGATGGGGCGCTTGGCGAAGTGCGTGAGGAATCGGGTGAGTTCCTCCTCCAACCCAAACTCGAGAAAGGATCCGTCAAGGTACGGAAAGGGTTGAGGCGCAGAGCTTGAGGCTTCGGCAGGGCCTCTCTTCTTGGACGCCTTCGTCTTTGACTTTTCTCCAGCCATTGTTGAGGCGTTTTTGAAGAAAAGGTGATGAATTTGGAAGAATAGGCTTAAGAGACTGAAATTCTGATGTAAATTATGTTTAGAAATGACCAAGAGTGATGAATATATATAGGGAGAGGATAGAAAACTGTGTGAATTAAAAAAATATGACTGTTGGGCATTAAATTTGGTGCCCAACGGCTATAATTTTTTGAACTACAACAGCTTTCCCAGCGATGGTAGGATCTACCCATCGATGGGAAGATGATCACTCGAAAGCGAGGAAGAGATCAAGGCTGCCTTCCCAGCGATGTGTGGGTTCTCCTATCGATGGGAAGGTGGCTACTGAAAAGAGGAGGAAAACTGAAATTGACCTTCCCAGAGATGTTAGTACCATCCCATCACTGGTTAGGGTTGTTTTGGAAATCCGTTAACATTTTTAAAAAGAAATAGTGTTTAACACCTCGCGATGGGAGGAAGTTCCCATCGATGGGCAGGGAGGTTCTGAAACTTTTTTTAAACAAAAGTCATACACCCAGCGATGGGAGAAAGTTCCCATCGATAGGTAAAGAGGTTCTGGAAATCCATTAAGCATTTTTAAAAAGAAAGAGTCAATCACCCAGCGATGGGAGGAAGTTCTCATCGATGGGTGGAGAGGTTTTGGAATGAAGAGACTTCCCTCCCAGCGATGGAATAAACCACCCATTGCTGGTTCCCCTGACTTCCTGATTCCCTCACATCGAACCGTCCCTGCAAAAAAGAGTTAGAAACCCCTCTGACGCTCAAATTAGTAAATGTTCAAACAAAGATAAAGGAGTAATAAATTCACAAATTAGATCATCGTGGAGTCAAGGATTCCGAGTTCACTACGAATGCGGAAGAACGACTCTTTCTCTAAAGGTTTTGTGAAAATGTCGAGTAATTGGTTGTGTCTTTTTCATTTTGGAATTTCTTTAGAAAATTTTTAAAAACGTGAAATGCCTCACTTTTATGAGTAAGAAACAAGGTCCATGTAACCCTAGAGTAGTCATTTACAATCACAAACGCAATGTAATTACCACTGAAACTTTTCGTTCTAGAAGGACCAAAGAGATCCATGTGCAAAAGTTGAAGCGGTCTAGACGTTAAAACAACGTTCTTAGACTTAAACGAAGCCCGAACTTACTTCCCCTTTTGACATGCATCACATATGGTGTCTTTTTCAAACTTAAGTTTTGGAATGCCAATTACTAAGTCTTGTGAAACCAATTTGTTTAAAAGGTTCATGTTCATATGAGCTACCCTTCGATGCCATAACCAAGTGTCTTCCTCTTTACTCATGAGGCACTTAGCAAAGCCGGAAAGAGATTTGTCTAAGTTAACCATATATATGTTATCGATTCTATCACCACGTAGAATGACCTTATTGTCACTAAGGCGTTTTACCGTGCATGATTTTGAATAGAAGGTCACACGGTTTCTCTTGTCACATAATTGACTTATGCTCAAAAAATTATGTTTAAGACCCTTAACTAGCAAGACATTATCTATAGAGGAGTCTTCGGATTTACCTACCGAACCGATGTCGATAATATTTCCCTTCCTATTATCTCTAAAGACTACGTTTCCTCCTTTAGCGGGTTTGATTTGTAGGAATTTGGATGCATCTCCAGTCATGTGCTTGGAGTATCCGCTATCAATGTACCAAAGTACGCTTGACGCCTTCAAGCACACCTACAAAAATGATTTAATAAGGTTTAGGTAGCCAAGTCGATCTTTTTGGGTCCTTGAGTGTTAGGTGCAAAGTGGTAGTGTAATTCATTTTGTGTCCAATGCCTATGCCTAGTAAAGCAAACGGAAGCTATATATATGTCCTACCCTATTGCAATAATGGCAAACTAGATTTGGGTTGTGTATCCTCCTAGGTTGATAATAGTTACTAGGGGGCCTAACGATATTCAACCTATTTTGAGAAAACATTGGTTTTTGAAAATTCTCTCTTCTAGGTGTCTTAGCATTTTTTTTGTTTATTTGAAAAATTATTTTTATGCACAAATTCATTTTGATAGTTTTTTCTAGGTTGTCTAACATGCACATTTTCATTCCTAGGTTTTTGTCTAGGTTGTTTAGTGTTCTTAGGTTGACTAGATTTTTTGTTATCCTAGTTTTAACTTTCTTACGTTGAGCCATAGGAGGTTGTCTAGGTGTCTGCTCAACATTTTTATCATTAGCTTCGTTTTTATTAAAACCTAGTCCTTCCTTAGAGAAGTGCATAGTGTCAAGGAGTAAGTTAAGATCTTTGTGTTGAGTATTGAATTTCTTAAATGTACTCTCAATTTTTGTAACTTTTTCTTTTAAAGCTTTGCAAGATTCACATTCATTTGAAGAGCTTTCTGGGTTGTCAGCGCTTCTTTTGCCATTAAATTTAGTTTCTTGTTTTAATTTTTCATTATCTTTTTCCATTTTTTCAAAATCATTTTCAAGGGATGAAAGACGTTTCTTTAATGATTTATTGATTTTTGAAGCGCTAACAAATTCATCGTAAAGCTCATGAAGTGCTTTTTGCATCTCTTCAAAAGTGTAAGAGTCAGAAGAAGTTGTACATACCTCTTGTACATCGTCAGTTTGGTCTTCGTGTGCCATGAGACAGAGGTTGGAGGCTTCATCCTCTTCTTGGTCGGTTGACTCGTCGCTGGAGTCGCCACCCCACAAGATATATGCTCTTTGCTTTTTGAAGCCAAGTTTGTCCTTGTCGTTTTTGCCTCTTGGACACCTCGGCTTGATGTGGCCTATCTCGCCACACCCATAGCACTTTGGGGGACAGTCGTGCTTTCTTCCTTTGCACTCAAATTCCTTCTTCATGAACTTGTGGAATTTCTTGATGACGAGTCCAAACTCGTTGTCATCATCACTTGAGACTTCTTCCACCGTTTCTTTGGTTGCTTTGAGCGCTATTCCTTTCTTCGTTTGTTCATCCAAAGATGGGGTTAGAATACTGGATTCATAAGTTTTGAGGTTACCTCTTAACCCGTTGATGGTGACGTTGGAGACTTAGATGGATTCGTAGATTGCGTCGGCCTTTGACCTCAATTCGGGTGTGAGACTCCACAGGATTTCCCTTTCTAGATCCTTGTTGGCGTAAGTCTTCTTGAGTGCATCGATCTTCTCGCCTTCCTTCATTCAGAACATTGTTAGAAAAACGTCACAACGCTAGAGGGGGGGTGAATAGCATTTGAAACGAAAATGACGTAGGAATAAAAAATTAAAAGCGTAAAGTAAAGAGCAAGGAAGAGGCACACCGTTTTAACCCTGATTCACCACAACGTGTGGCTAGTCTAGCCTCCCGAGAGACTCTCTCGAGCTACACTATCAACATTAAGCTTAACGGTGCTTAGCAAACCCGTAAAACTTGAGAGTTCGAGTCACGAACCTTGACAAACCTTCGAAGGAAACAACCCTTCCTTCAAACTACTCAAGAGAAAAACTTTCTCTTATCAAGTGTCTAAAAAAACACTAAATCACTCAAGAACAATACTCTCTTTTAGAGTGGATAATGAGTAACTAAAAACTAAATTCTACAAAATAAAAATCATGTATTGAAAACATTTGTTTAATGCATTTTGCTAAGAAATCAAGTGAAACATCTTGAAAACCACATCATTTAGATAAAAACCACGGATAGCCAAGTTTACGCGGTTTTGCATGGTTTTTACTAAACGACCAAAAACGAGAGGTGATTTTTGAAGCGTCCTTGTTGGAGAACTATTTAAATATGCCTTGAAGTAAAAACCATTCATAAAATGTTGAAAACCACTTAGTTCATTTGGACGCCAAAAACCAACGCCGATAACCGAATGCCGAACGCCGATTTCTGAAAACCGAACGCCGGATGGCTTGGTTTTGCTTTGAGCAAACACCAAGTGTTTTAAGCTTGTTTAAAACTTATGAAAAATTTTTTTGAATATGCAAAGTAATATTTTAATGAAATGAGCCTAGAGAGCCAAGTTAGGAAGTTTGTCCTGGTCTTGATCACATTAAGACTGACTCAATTTATTTCTAAGTCTTCGTTCTTGGTTCCTGGTTCTAGGTTCTCATTTCATCATGTCATGTTCCTTCCTCTTTGATTTTCTTAGTTTAATCTTGTTATCACTGCGGTTTGGCATTATCAAAACATGTCATCAAACGAACACGGTTTAGTACGACATAGGCGTAAACCCGTGTTCCAACAATGATAATATGAATATTGTGAAGTGAATTGGTGCGTAAAGCAGACCAAAATACCCCTATTTATAGTGCCAAAACAGGCTCCACGGATCATGGCATTAAAGGGGTGATGGGCATGATTTATGGGATTGAATAAAATGTGGATCTGCAGGATATTGGCTTTCCCAGCGATGTATGGACTTACCCATCGCTGGTAAGCCAATTTTCCTTCAGTTTTGAAGCCAACGGTCACCTACCCATCGATGGGTACATGCTTCCCATCGCTGGATGGGAGGTTGACTTTCAAACAACGAAAGAATCAACCTTAAATGACTTACAACGGTCATGCCGAACTAGTTATTGGTATGCCCTCCCATCGCTGGGTTCCCATTGATGGGTTAAAGTCCCCATCACGGGGTAAGGTCATTCTGCCTTGTGTTAATGTTGGACCAAGGCTTGAACAGCAATGGGTAGAACTCCACATCGCTGTTTGGCATGGTTCTGGAATTTGGATGGGCTAAAGGTCTGCTTACTCATCGATGGGTAACTCTTCCCATCGCTGGGCGGATGGTTAGTCAAAAACCAATGGTTTTTGCCTGAACCATGGCCTAGCCAACCGATGTAAAAAACGACCGAAGAAACCAAAGTTCTCCAAAATAAAAATAAAGTGTTTAAAACACTTATTTGATGTATTTGGCTAAGAAATCAAGTGAGACATTTTAAAAACCACGTCATTTGATTAAAAATCACAACTACCCAAGTTTATGCCGTTCTGCGTGGTTTTTGACAAACGACCAAAAACAAAAGATGGTTTTTGAAGTGTTTTTGTTGGAGAACAATTTCAACATGCCCAGAAGTAAAAACAAATCATAAAATGTTGAAAACCACTTGGTTGGTTCGGACGCCAAAAACCAACACCGATAACCGAATGCCGAACGTCGGTTTCTGAAAGCCGAACGCGGGGTGGCTTGGTTTTTGGTTTGGGCGAACACCAAGTGTTTTTAGTGTGTTAAACATGTTTGAAAAACATTTTTATGATATGAGAAATGCAATAAAAGGTTTAAGACTAAAGAGCCAAGGCGTGAGGTTTGGGTTGGTCTTGATCACATTTGTGACTGACTCAACGACACTAAGACTACGGTCTTCATTCTTGGTCTTCTTTTAGCTCTTGTTATTATCTTCATTTTTCGCCTTGTATATTCAATGTTTTGTCTTGATCACAGCGGTTTGGCGTTATCAAAACGTGTCATAAAAATGAACACGGCTTTAGTACGAAAACGTGATAAACCCGTGTTTCAACAACATTGGTCTTATAAAACCAAGATATGAGCTCAAGAAAATTACCTCGATGGATTGATTCGGGAGATTCATCATGTCCCCTGAAAGCTAAGCCCTCCCCCAAAAGATATCAAGCCACTTTTACAACAGTTGCTAACCGAGTACGATAATCATCTTCAATGGCATCAGTGTTAGTCGAAAAGACATAATCTATGCTCTCTCTTTGATTAAGATATTGTTGAACTTTAATTCTACAATAAGAATGAGAACTTTCTTTGGTTCCTTCATGGTCAACAAATGCTTTTGGACAATCTTTCCAGTTGTTAAACCCAACTTTAGTAAAAGCCTTTAATATATTTTTGTTTGTATTCGCAAACAAATAACAATGCAAACAATATGCTCTATCCTTGGCGACACTATACTCCAACCACTTAAACTTATCCAACCAATAACTTTGAAATCTTCTTTTGTTCTTGCCCGTCATACTCTGTGGAAATTTATCCATCGATTGTTTACAAGGACATATTGCTAAGTATCTTCTTCTTATTACATATCTAATTTCCAATGGAAAAATATTAATTGTTTTTCGTAATCCCAGATCAGCAATAATATCATCATTTGAAACCCACTTTCTTTCTCTATAGAAGAAGAAGCTTCTTTTTCATTGTCTCTATCACTTACAAATTTTAAATTCTTCTTATGTCTAATAACAAATTTATCCATCTCACATCTCAAAATTTCCCGATTCAATAATAAAGCAACATAATAATGTTGAAAAACGGGTTTATCATGTTTTCGTACTGAAGCTGTGTTCGTTTTTATGACAAGTTTTGATAATAACAAACCGTCGTGACCAAGACAAAGTGTTGAATATACAAGGCGAGAAACAAAGATAATGACAAGAGATAAAAGAAGACCAAGAACGAAGACCGTAGTGTTTAGTGTCGTTGAGTCGGTCATAAATGTGATCAAGACCGACGCAAACCAAATGTCTTGGCTCTTTAGGCTAAAACCTTTTTATTGCATTTCTCATATCATAAAAATGTTTTTCAAACATACTTAACACACTAAAAACACTTTGAGCTGCTTCCAATCACTGACAGTGGAGAAATTCAAGAAATAATTGCTTTTTCCATTTCTGCTACAGCCTATTGCGCCACTGCGTATTCTTTTTAGACAATTCACTGTTGGGCCGAGTAGTGATTGGCAGGGTCAAATAAATTCTTTTAAACCCATTACTAAAATGATGTCGTTTTGGCAATATTTTTTCTAGAAAACGCTACCTCTTCTTATATTCTTCGATCGGAGCACAGTTGGAGCTAGACCTGTTTTGTTTTCAGAAACTGCTGGAGCTGGACGGCTCTACCTGCGTCGCTGCCAGAATCTGGGGGGGGGGGGCAAATTCGGCCTCCCATTGCCGATTGGGTACTCATTCCTATTTTGCTGGAATTTCGCCGGGGGGCACTTGCACAGGCATGCCCCCCTCCTCCGCCCTACGAGCTAATGTTTTAAATCTTAACACAAATAATTAATGAAATTCTTTTGTATAATCTTCTTTTAATTTACAAAGTATATATATTAAGTACACTAAAACAATGTTATTTCCCAATTTAATACTTAAACTTTTTTTATGTTCTAAATAGTATTTGAATAATTGGAAGGGTAATTTACCTAAATAGGACTAAAACATAATGACATTCTCAATATAGGACCATATATTTATAAGAAATCACCCTACGCAGCACTCTAACTCATCTAATACTTCGCATTTATCACAGCTTATTATTTTTTACAAAATTAGCTATTTATGTTGTCAATCTCTTTTAATAATACCCTTTATGTTGTTAATCCCTTTTATATCCCACTATCAATTGTTTCAATTCCTCTTTCAACTCCTATATCAAATTGGGACTCACATAATGTATACTGATGGTGTAAATTAATGACCGGTATATCGTTTTAGGCGGGCAAAAATGATAAACTAGTCTACAAAAATACACCAAAATATAAACACGGAATCTTGACGTGGAAACCCAAATCGGGAGAAAACCACTGGCCTTTTTTGGCGGTACCTTGCCAACGGGGGGAATTTTATTTACATCGGAGGTTGTACACGGTACATTATTTAGGCTTAGGAGCCATTAATGGTGGAGCTATAAGGTCTTGAAAAAGAAGAGAAAATACATGCTATTCTAGAGATAGAAAAGAAATTGGGCAGGATGGAATGGATTTGGCCTCCCTCTTATTTGTGGAATACCTCTCCTTTTATAGCAGGGAAGGGAGCATCTTCGGAGGAATATTCTCTTATTCCTCCATTGTACTAAACAGGCCCCATTTGAGTATTCTTTGCAAATGATAAGGAAATGTGGATCAAGCCACATATTGTTTCCCATCAAAAAGTCCTCCACTTTTTTAAGTTGTGAGAATCATCAACTTAAAAAAGTAAACAAGTCCTCCGAGTGCTATCTTTAGTCTTCTTAGTTTCCATTCTTGACCGATTGATATTGTTAGTCCTCCGAGTCTTTATTAATTCTCTAATTTCTTGAATCAGATGTTTTTCCTGCAAAAAATAATACGTACAATACATTTTTATTTTTTGACCGGCCTATGTCATGCTCAAATAATTATTATCTTTACCAAGGAGCTCGGTGTTAGGGTGATTAAATTTCGCGCGAATAATTATCGTAACAAGAGCGATGTCAGTTCGATAAAGCAATGATGCTTCGAGTAGTTATACGACACCAGAGTTAGTACGATGAAGCGGTGGTGCTTCAAGTAGTTATTTTGTCGAGACCGTTGTTAGTACGATGTATAGCGAAATTAGTATATCGAAAATACCGACGTTGCTTCATACGAATTAAGTACACTACAGCACCTTTGTCGAAGATCGATGTTAGCCCGGCTAACTGATGCAAAAAATCTTCATGTCATGCAGAGACCACTTCCGAAGTGCCTTACTTAAAAGGCTTGAAGAAGAATGATTTTTACCAGTGTGCCAGGCCAGGCCTATGTCACATATTATATATATACTCCGTATATTTTTATTATACTGAGCAAGACCAGTGTAGTAACCAGCATGTCAGCAGTCTTCCTCTTTTTTTTTTTAAATACTAAGCAAGATCAGCGTACTAAGCTTGGCTTGTGTCTCAGTCTTCATTTTCTTTCTTTGTAAAGTATTGAGCAAGACCGGTGTAGCAACTGGTATGGGAATTTGCTTAATTCCTTCTCGCCGAACATGGGTTGGAGTTTTGCCTCTTAGAACTTTTTCCATTATTGCAATTATGGAGGAACATATATATTTGTGGAGTCAATTCTCCATTTTCAAAGATATTCCCACATGAAAATATCTCCCCACTAAAAAATACCCGAGTATTTGATACTCCATTATCTTTGTGTTGTCAGTGGACCCATGCCATCCCAATGCCACCTTCGAAATAATTAGAAAAAACATGCCTCTGCCCATGATATCTTCACACGTGACTTGTTGGTTGCAAGCAAATCTTCTTAGCCCGATGCAAATCTTCGAGACCTTAGTGTTGCTTGGTGGTTACAGTGAAAGTAGTGATGATGCCAAGTCTCGTTGGTGGCAGCAGCGACTTCTTGGTGGCAGCAGCGACTTCTTCAGATCTTCCTACTTCTGCACTCCCGTATGGCCATATGTGCTTGTATGGTGATGGGGGTATGATGATGGTATAATGGTATCTAGTCACTGGCTCATTGCTCCACCACTGGCGGCTGTACACTTCTCTCATTTAGGAACGAGGTCGAGTGATGGCGGTCCATAGTGAAAACCACGAACTCATGCCTGCGGGAGAGAATCAATTGGCAACAAGCTCCATCATCCTCCCCCCATTTAAAAGGGGCAGCGTCGGCAGTACGTGTGTGGGCTGTGATTGCGGCGTTGATGACAAACCTAGTGGCGGTCTTGATCGGGCGAACAGTAAGTGCGTGGGCCGCGATTACGGCGTTGATGACAGACCTCGTGGTGGTGGTGAAGGATTCCTGTGGCAGCAGCATAAGTCTTTGGCAATGAACTTTGGAGAGGACGAGGCAACCTTTTAAGAGAGCCGTGGCTGGCGCTGAGCTTGACTAGGCCTAAAATGGGGAGGCTATATTTAATGCCGATGAGGAAGTAACCGACAAGTGGGTCAAAAATGTTGGTGCGTGAGGAGTCGTCGATGTTCTATTGTACCATTGCGGTGCCGGTGCAGATGGTCTCCTCCACGCTGTTACCGGCGGAGGGGGATGACTGGTTGATGTCTTCATCTAGGGAAAAAATGGCACAGAGAGAACGAAGAGAAGATCCTCTGCTTTGAGGCATAAGATGTGGCTGCCCGTCTTTTGCTCCTTGAAGTTTCTGCAACGTGTCCTTGTCTGTCTGGAATGAGTCTGTGACGTACCGGGACCAGAACTTGGCCAGAATGTTGCCCCGCCGTAGCCCAGCCGCTCAAGGAGTTGTTCCTCCTTCTCTTCCTCTTCTTTACCCTATTTCTATCGGCGACGGCAGGTTTGAGCAAGGGCGGAGGCGAGTCTGAGCAGCGGTGGAGGCGAGTCTGAGCAGCAACGACGGTGGACCCTGGTAGGGGAAGGCGACGGTGGACTACGGATGCAATTTGGGGCGCTCCTTTCTTTCCCCCTCTTTTTTTGCTAAGATTCCAAACCCAAAGAGCCATGGGTGATGAAGATCCAGAAGTGCCATGTATTGGGCGAAGATATATATATTGTAACGAAAATATAACAAGAATAAAGGGATGTTTAAACTTGAGTCTCTCTTCTTCTCTCGCCCCTTTTTTTAGCAATTGTTTTTTAAGTCCATGCTAGAAGTTGGGCCGCCACCAACAGTCATCCAAGGGTGACAGTTGGCCTAGGGATTTCAGCAGCAGCTTCGTGCATCGTTTGTGATGTCGGCAGACCCAACCTGTGGTGACGGCGGATGTTCCCAGCACCGTCGAGGATGACGATGACAAATCGTCTAAGCTTCCCCTTCAAATGATTGTAAAATTTTGTGGTCATCCATGAGTAATATTTCGGGTCCTACGGTCGGCGCCAAAATGATGGCGTAAATTACCCACCGGTATATCGTTTTAATTAAGCCAGGCAAAAATGATAAACTAGTCCACAAAAATACACCAAAATATAAACACAGAATCTTGACGTGGAAACCCAAATTGGGAGAAAACCACGTGCCTTTTTTGGCGGTACCTTGCCAATGGGAGAATTTTATTTATATCGGGGGTTGTACACGATACATTATTTGGGCTTAGAAGCTATTAATGGTGGAGCTAGAAGCTCTTGAAAATGAAGAGAAATACATGCTATTCTAGAGAGAAAAGAAATTGGGCAGGATGGAATGGATTTGGCCTCCCTCTTATTGGTGGAATACCTCTCCTTTTATAAGAGGGAAGGGAGCATCTTCGGAGGAATATTCTCTTATTCCCCCATTTTACTAAACATGCCCGATTTGAGTGTCTTCGTAAATAATTGGAAAATGTGGATCGAGCCACGTATTATTTCCCATCATATACTTTGTGCATAGTGGCATAGTACTCTTTTTTATCAAATTTTTTCTTCAATCAATTAAATATAGTTTTGAATAAATATATATAATAAAAATTTGATATATAAAAATTATATCATAAAAATATGCCAATTATAAAAATTTAGAGTATTTTAATGATCTAAGAGTGCTATTTTGGTTTTTTTCCCTTTTATTTTTCAATGTAGGACCATTGGTTATCTATTAATCTTTATTCAACTAAATGGCAAGCATCACTTGGTCATTATTTTTCTTACTAGTCATTATTAAGTCTTATTTACGAAATAAAAAAGTTTAAGTCTTACATTGGAAAATTACTTATATTTTAGTCCTATTGAGTGTAAATTTCACTAATTGGAACAATGTAAGTTCACAACAAGAAAAATGTTAGGGATACACCAAAGGTGTACCTCATTTGTCACCCACCCCCTCCTCCACCATTTAAATGGCAAAATTTTTTTAAAAAATTAAATAAAAAAATTAGATAAAAATGAGTGGTGGAATAGGGGTACGGGAGAAATGTGATACACCTACCAGCATTGCTCTAATACAGTGACCATTGGGAAATAAAAACTGGGATACGGGGGGTCCTGACAGCTGCGACGCCGATGGGGAATTGCTGCTCCAACGGGCCCGACAGTCAGGCGGCCGTGGGCGGCATCAGGAGTTCCGCAAACAATCTGGCTGATGATGCCAATAACTCCGTGGATGCCTTTCTCATGTCTCGACGCTATTACTGGCTCTACTCTCAGATCGAGGTTCCAATTAAACTGTATGCTTTTTTTCGTACGGAAATCTCCTTGTATTGTTTTCAAACGTTGAGTCTTCCGGTTGAGGTGTGATCTCACATGTCATTAAATGTTAATGCCTGCCCGAGCTCATGTTGGATAGTTGACCTCTTCGTTTGTGTCATAGAGTACTTTATAATGCCTCAATTCCAGATAGAATCTTGATAGGAGATGTACAACCTTTTTGTGCCGGTAAGACACAACTGGTATAAATCATTAATCCTACGGACTTTTTTTTTTATTTTTTTTTTGGCAAAAAAATAGTGTTTGAAACATAGAATCTGTTTTTGAGAACTGCAGGATTACTATGTAAAGTTGTACCAGTTCTATGTTAGTATTTCTCAATTGTTTTTATTGACAAGACTCACTGGAGAAGTCACATTGCTGAAGAGGTGACAACATCTTGGACTGCATAAGTTATTCAGACGTGACCATGGAATATAGAAAGGCTTCCTTTTTTGTTTACGTGGGTATATTGGGGGCATTCAACATCCATATGGCACTTGTTTGAATAACACACCAAAAACACTAAAACCCAAAATCCCAAATGTTTGGATCATCACGAAGAAAACAGGAAAAACATAAATTGAAACCTGTTCTAAAGTTGACTAGATCTTTTTTATGATAATGATGCTATCAGTTACGGTGTCATGTACTTGCCTAGTGCATTTAAGCATGCTATTATATGGAAGAGATAATAACTGAAGTGCTGACTTCCATGTTAGAGTACTTACGTTGCATTTGTAAACTATAGTGTACTCATGACCACCTGAAGATCATCTAGGTGGAGAGAATTCATGCATTTGTTTGAGAAAAATATGACGGAAGTACCATTATGTAGTCATGCGGTACAAGTTTACAACATGGTATGGTTGAAATATGACTGGAAATACTAAATGAATGAATAGTTACAAAATATAGATATGGTGGTTGCTTTTTACATGTTACATTGAGCTTTTCAATCTTGAAAGATGTTAGACAGACCGTTGACAAACATCCCTTTGTTATGATAACCCTAGTAAATTGAAGTTGGATACATTCTAATATACATTTTTGCAGTTATCTCTATCTGCCTCAAACTTACATGATCGTGATGCGCTTTCCAAGGTTTGTTTTAATTTTTTTAACTAGAACTATGAAGTATGATATGATTTAGCAAGGTAGAATTACAAATATTCATGTAATATTATTGAAGTCATTACATAGGTGCCAAATATAGAAATGTGAGGAAACTTAGTCGTCAATTACTCAATTCTAGCCTAAATGTATGAGTGTTTGTATAAAAATTCAAGTTCATATATATCATGATTCCTAAGATCTTTTACACTAGGTCCTTGAATATGAATCCAAGGGATATTTTCATTGAATTGTGGAAGACTATATGACATGTTCCATAATCAATTGTAAATGTTGTTTTGTTTACAGCGTGATCCTATGGCAGTTTTGTATTCCAGAGGAAAGGATGGCTCACTCCAAGAGCTAGGTCGAACAGAAGTGGTTCTAAATTCGGTTAACCCTCGATGGATTGCTAAATTTAAAATAACCTATCAATTTGAGATGGTGCAAAATTTGATGTGCGTTCTCACTTTAAGTATACAGTTTGGGTGAAAAAAGTAAACCTCCATACCAAAATAAACATCTCACTTTCCTTTTTTGGTTTGTCCAAAAATAAACTTCTCATTCTTTTTAAGGAAAACATTGAATCATTCACATGATTTCTCTCATCCGCATTAATTGGCAATAATTTGGGACGGAGGAGTACCTTTTATTAGTCTCATTTTCCTTTATACACAGGTTTCATGTTTATGATGTTGACACACATTTGCATACTCAAGATACGAAGGTATAAGTTTTCTACTTTTATCCTAACATTGTTTAATCATTTTTCTACCAAAACAACTGCCCGGTATTTCTTGTGCCTCATTATTTTTCTTGAAAAGTTAAGTGAACATATCTGGCTATTTGATACCTATGATTTTTTGGCGCTCTTTGTTTAGGGTTGTCGTTGGTCCTTCACTTCAACCCAATCCATTCAAAATGCAGTTGTTAAGTGTTTTAATGCTAAAATGAAAATGTTAGTCTTCATATAACATTAACCTCATGCAGATGTTGAGATTGGACGAGCAAGATTTTCTTGGCGAGGCTAACTGCACATTGTCCGAGGTTAGTATTATGAATTCATATTCATACTTTATAGATCTGATGTGCCACTCTTGTGGCCAAGCAGTAATAATGTAATATTGGAAACCTCAAATCTGGCAGGGGGTTGGGCTTCTCTTATTTGAAATGGATTTGCTGTAGAATGTGGGCAGCATGGTTTATGCTCATTAAACTTTTTTTAAAAAATATACTCCCTCCCTCCCACACCATATTTTGTCATATTTGTGTAGTTCACAATCATTCGTACTTTTTGTCACTTTTTAACATTAATATCAACCACCCATTTGTAATTTTTCTTATTTCTCGTGCCACTCCCCCATGTCACAATTTTTTTCTTACACACATTTCACATGTCTTACAACGCTCATCAGCATGTCACGCAAGTGTCCACAATGCCTTGCGCTCTTCACACAAACTTGTTCGTAGCTCTTCTCCTACGACGATGAGCTGCAACCCCCTTGAGTCTGGGGCATTACCCCCTCAGTTATCTTCAATTCATCGTTTAGTTTTGTGGTCACTCTGTGTTCTATTTAGTCTTAATTTAGATCTTGAATTAAGAGCCTGTTCTTTAGGGCTTGAACTCTAAAGTTCCAGTTCTTCCAGTTCCTTCCAGTTTCTTCCAATTCCTTCTAGGTCCTTCCAGTTCTTCTAACTATTCTCATTTTCTTCAAACTCTTTCTACTCCCCATCCAATTACTCTAAAAATGATATATTTGTTATTTGATTATTATCATCATCATTATTATTAAAACTGTTATGTTCTAATTATAGTATATACATTATTTTTTTCATCTCACTATTTTTACGATTCACACTCATTATTTTTTTTCTTCAGCTTTTTAATATGAATAATACAATTTTTTTATATTAATCTATAGGATAAAATAGGAAAAAAATCAATATGTTAAACTATATTAAAAAATTATGGATAAAATAGTGACATAGAATGTTACATTAATCTAACTTTATATAAGACATCTCACCTTTCTCTTTATTACTTAAAACTTTCTCATTTTTCTAATTTTTATATAAAAATATTGAAAGTCAAAATAGTTTAGAGAAAAAGACTAAATTAGGAGTAGAACATAAGAAATGTAAAAAAAAAGTTCTATGTGTTTATTCTAAAAATAGGACTTCAATGAAAATAAAATGTCAATCATGAAAAAAATAGGTTTGATTACATTATGCCTGATATTTAAAACAAAATATTGTAATATATTAAGTATAATTACAAATATATCATTTATAATAAATATTGCATAAATAAATTGAGGTGCAACGTAACCATAAAAACCTTTTAAAATTTAATATTTTTATACTTATGCTAACTTTATATTATAATTATTTTTTTGCAAAAATAATTTTTTGTATTTGAAAAATAACAACACTTTTTTGTAACTTAAAGACATTCATTAAGATAACGTGATGATGATGATGATGATAATTTTAATAATAATAATAATAATAGCAATAATAATAATAATAATAATAATAATAATAATAATAAAATAATAATAATAATAATAATTTATAACATCAAGAATTTAGATAAATTTTTTAAGAGTTTTTTTAGGTTTTTCAGTTTTTTGAAGTTTTTCCAGTTTGTTCCACAGTTTTTTCCAGTTCTTTCTTGTTTCTTCCAGTTTCTTCCTGTTCTTCTAGTTCCTTCCAGTTTTTTCCAGTTTCTTCCAACATCCAGCTCTTTTTTTCCAGTCCTAAAGAACAGACTCTAATTCTAGTAGGTTTCTATCACACACACACATTTATCTATGTAAGGTTGTGTGGATGCTGTTTCTTATATTGCTTTAAATTTTTGTAACTTTCTCTCTTCATTCTATCACTCATATTTAAGTGTACTCAACTTTCCAAATATTCCCCTATTGATATGACATTAAATTAAAAGTTTTGCATCAGTTCATTAACTTTTTGTTTTAACTTATTATTATTATTATATTTATTATTATTATTTATCCATTATATGTACCAGTATTTCTTTAGTTAATTGATTAATTAATTAATTGATATATATATTCATCTGCTGTCTGCAGATTGTAACAAAGCCAAACAGGTGCATGACTTTAGATCTTTCACATGAAGATCAATCTTCTGTTTCAGTACATAGCAAAGAGCTTGGCAAGATGACTGTGTGTGCAGAAGAAAGTATCATCTCAAAGACTACAATAGAGTCTATATTTCGCTGTACAGATTTGCAAATTAAGGAATCATTCTCAAAAATTGTAAGCACTTAATGAGGGCTGTTTTTGCATCAGACTAAATACTGATACATCACGTTATTTACTGTCTCCCAGGACCCCTTTTTGCTGATCTCCAGAATTGTTGAAAGTGGAAATGTTATTCCCATTTTCAAAACAGATGTGTTGAAAAATGACCATAATCCAATTTGGAAGCCTGTTTACTTGAGTATGCAACAAGTTGGAAGTAAGGTATAACTAATAACTATTCAAGGACAAAGTATCGTAGAGGTCAGTGTCTAAAAATGTTCAAATTAGTCCTTGTACTCAAAATCGAAGCAATTTAGTCCCTATACTATTCTTTTTTTGTTCAATCAAGTCCTTCTCTTCACTTTTTTCTTATTTATTGCCCTAAATTCTTAAAGATAACATCTAATTTTACTAGAGATGGCATGAAACTGTTGTATGGACATGTTAATTCATACTTATTTTTTAAAAAAAACTTTTTTTACTAAGAACAATATACATTTATTTATTTATTTATTTTATTTTAAGAAAAAATTTAGGGTTAAAACTTTTGGTTATATAATGACTAAGTATGAATTATTATGTTAAACAGTATTTTCATATCATCTGTGGTAAAATTTTGCGTTATCATTATAAAATTAGGGCAATATATGTAAGAGACAAGTGAAGAGAGAAGGACCTGATTGAACGAAAACAAATAGTACAGGGACCAAATTGTTTCGATTTTTAGTAGAGGGATTTATTTGAACATTTTTTAGATAGTACAGCTGTACAGGAACCTATACTATACTTTGTCCAACTATTTAAGATCTATCTACCACATCCATAGTTGCCTTCTGAACATCAAGTTTTTTTGGGTAAAAGCCGTAAAATGCAAATTATAGCATTAGTATCCCAAAATTATAAGTACAAAGTACCGGGGCATACACCTACAAATCAACAAAGTCAAGGGCGAACATATGGCCCAACAAGTTCAAAGCCCAAAAAGTGTAAAGAAGAAAGGGAACAAAGCAAACAGGAATCAATGTCATCATGGGGTATGTATCTTGACCACTGCCTTGAAGCCATTCAGGACAGCACAAACCCCTAAGTTAACGGCGACGAGTATAAAACTTTGTACACCCAAAATCTTCATCAGAGATTTGCTCAATCTCAAAGATGTCAGGCACAACAGCTTCCTTGGCCGGAGGTGGTGCTAAAGAAGGGAGAGTGACCTTGCTTATCCAAAGTGTTCCCAGGAGTGGCATATGGAAAAGCGGCAGACTCTGGCTCAATCTCCAAACTAGCTTGATCTTTGCAATCAGATTCCAAGTATGCAAGTTGGGCAACACAAGTGGTTGGTTGCCTGAAGCAGCCTGTGGCCCAAGGCACATTAGCTTGCCCGCGACTATATCTTGTTGGGTTCCAACACCACATAAACGTCTCTCGGTTGCTTCCTTCGTTTGGAATGTTTGGATGGCTTATCACTGGTCCGACCAGTAAAGGTGGGTACTACCTTTTCGATTTCATGCACCTCTGTTGCCTTGCGTTGCTTGCCCTTAGAGCTCTAACCATCCTGATCAAGTCGTCCACAGCTAGGAGATTTCGTATGAGGGCATAAAGGATGTGACACTCAGAAGGATTGTGTCCAAACTTCTTGCAGTGAAAACGAAAATTTGGAAGATTTTCATACACAACCCGTTGAATGTAGCTCGCGTCCCCAAAGTGGACTTTGAAGGATGTAAGCCAAAGGAGATCCCATTTCCTAGCTCGCGTCCTTTGTGAGTGACATAATCAGATTTTTTTTATTTCACATACACACGAGGATCCATACCCACCCCCCCACTTGAAATAGTGTATGGAACTCAGTCACAACTTATTGGATGTGTAGGTGGACGAAAAAAATCTACCTGAACTATGCCTCCTTCTATAGTACTCGTAGTATACAAGTGTTAGTTCCATATTGTGTTGGCATTATTTTTTGACAAACGATTAGATTTATCTAGAATTATTTTAGATGTTTTATTTAGACTTAGAGTCGTAGCATGTGAAGGAAGAGAAAGAGGGAAGAGCTTGAAGAGAGAATTCTAATCCTACTTGAATTCTAATCCTACATGGTTTACTATTCTTGAGGAGGAAGGCATGGTTGAGACTCCTAAGCACACTCTAACAAGGTTAATATTCTCTATATATTATCTTCTCCCTCCCTTAGAGTTGTGTGGTGGAAAAATACGAAACTATTGAAGCAAATCCGAAAATAGGAAGAACAAGGTGCAGAGTTTGATAGGGCAAATATTCTGGACAGCCTGCACGGTTTTGATCATCGCCGGAGATCCGACCGTTGGATTTTTCTGAAATTTTCAGAGGGTGTTCCCAACACATAGGGCTTCAACGTGTTAAAATTTCACGTCAATCGGAGTTACGGATCTTCTGTTATCGAAGTTACAATCTGCACATTGCCGCTGATTTTTTGCACAGAATGCAGCTCTGGTTTTGTTGATGATCGGAGTACCAAATCTTGTCTGATCGTGCTGAAATTTTAGGAAGAGTCTAAGGACTCGTGGAGCTTCAATCTGAACGGTGGAGATTGACTTTCAACGGTTCAATCTCGATTTATGAGCTTCAGAACAGCCTACATATTTTTGTAGATCAAGGAGAATCTTTTATTTGAAGGTGTATTGGAATCTACGTCTGAAGAAGATCTTTGAGAAGGTGTAACAAGCCGTGGAGATAGACGCAATCCGAGTTTGTCGTCAAGTCATTCGTAAGTAGACAAATCAATACATTAGAAGGTTCTGTTGTGATTGATTGTGTAATTCTTACGGTGATTTAGTGGAAGGGCTATTACACGGACGTGGGCCTTGCAGACGTAGGAGAATTTGCTCTGAACTGCGTGAACAATTCTGGTGTCTTGCTTGCTGTTTTTACTTTATATTCTACGTGTGTGCTTGTGACAGAGAAGGTGTTATAGTACTATGTCAGTCATCTGTTACTTTCTGTTACTGTGACAGTGCTGCAGCATCTTATCTACAACATAGTTGATTGTTGTGTTTGCATAGCTTGTGTTTGGTGTTATCCGCTGCGCCCCCACGAACTTACAACAAGGACTTAAACATCAAGAAATAATCCTCCACTTCCTACATCTAATATTTTCATAATGGATAACAGCTGCCATCATGTTTTTTAGGAAAACATGTGGCTTTTTCTTTTATCTTCTCCAGACTGGTGTTTGTCTCAATAATCTAACACCACGCTGAGTGAAACATCCCGGAAACTCTTCACACACCCAATGCCGGAAGCTCTTCCATGCACCACCTTTGTTGGACAAGGACTTCAACTGTTTGCTGCTAGATCACGTTTTCGCGAGCTCTATTAATCTCACTGTCATCATGGCATGTATGATGTATCCTCTCTGGCAAAACCTTATCTAGAGATTCTAGTCACTTCCATCACTGCCACATGTGAAGTGCCAAGAGACAAGCATTTTCTATAACAAAAGCCATGTTTTATATTGTAGATCCTAGTTCTCATGGCTTCATCAAACCAACAACTACAACTACAAACCCAATATAATCCCAGCACCATTGAGGTTTAGTGGGTCATGATGTATGCAACCTTACCCCTATAAATCTAAGTCTCTTTCAGCTAGAGTGTTAGACCCTTGATGCAAAGAATGCGCTTACTGCACAAAACTTCATCAAAAGTACGAGCAAAGAAAGTTTAATGTGCTATTTTTAATTTAGTGCATTATTTAGTTCCAGGGCTTCATAAAACCCCCTACATATAATTTTTTTATCAGCATTACTTTGGATAAACTGGTCAAGAGTCATAATTTAACATTGTTAGAATATAAAAAACCTTTCCTCGGCCACAACCACAAGCTTAAGCTTTTGGTTGAATTGGTTCCTTGACATGGTATTAGAGTCTTGTCGACTAAGAGGTCACAGGTTCGACACTCAGCGTCATCTAGTTTTAAAAAAAAATTAAGGTTTCACGTGCAAGGCTCTAAAAAGACTACACCTGCACGTGAGGGGGCGTGTTAGAATATAAAAAACTTTTCCTGGGCCACAACTACAAGTTTTAGCTTTTGGTTGAATTGGTTACTTGACACACATTATGTGTTTCAAAGGTCATAATGTACAATCATTTGATTAACATGGTAGATGAAATAATTTTTAAAAACCAAGTGGGAACAAGCTGATTATCTCTTGTGCATTACACTAGCAAGTCATTGGTACCAAACTGTGTAGTTTTAAGAAAATTGTGGTTGAAAGCTACACACTCTACACTAATGCTATCCAATGCCTTTACAATGTTGTCAATGCAATTGAAAATCTAAACCAACTGGACCAAGACGTAAGAAAATCATGAACGAGCTGGATCTGTAATAGAGTCTCAATATCCTTATCCCAGTTAAATGTATACATAATCAGCTGGCACAACGAGACAAATTTATCACGGTGCCTCAAATGCTTACATTTGTAACAAGTTTGGCAGATATAATGTACTCCCTCCATCCCATTAGATAGTTAAAAAACAAAAAACTACAGAGTTTAAGAAGGATGATAGTGACCTTTGATATGGCCAAAAAGAAAAAGGGAATAGTGATTGAAAAGTGGTAGTGTGAGTATAAAGTAGAAAGGAAAAAGAGGGCCGTTTAAATTTGGGGATGGAGCATCAGTTTAATTTGATATAAAGTAGAAGCAAAAATGTAAACATTCTAATGGGACAAACAAAAAAGAAAAGTGTAAACTTTCTAACGGGAATATATGCTCCAACTTGAGGGTATGTGGACTTTTATACTCGGCCAGCCTCCGTTTGCCTCTAAACAAAGACCATTATTAAGGTTGGCCTTAGCCCAACTATATTTATAAAAATTTTAGCTTTTAAGCCTAGTTTTTTGTCTATAAATATACTCCTTAGGATATTTGTATATTGTTCATCATGAAAACATTAAACAATCTTCACTTCCGAAATCTGCGACCTCCACATTTGTGAAGTAACTTCTAAGTGTGGTGAATGTATTAACTTTTTCTTTTCAAAAGTTCATAGGAGATTATAAGAAGGAATTATTGCAGTTAGGCAGTAAGGCACACACTGAAGCCTAAAGCTCATTAAACATGACTGCTTAGTTCAAAGCTCTTTTTTCCCTTTTTTTATAAGTAGGCTATATTGCACAATGATGAATTTAATGGCTACACTGTCATTGCAAAATTGTAGCTGATAGCAAGATAAAACTTTACAACATAGCTATGAAACTGCACCATGTTTGGAGGATCCCAAAACTTGAAGTCAAACTAGTCATTAATTCATTATGCAGGCAATGCACCATTGTATAAATGTCAAATCATGAAGAAAAGTAAATATATTTCGAGAACTGGACAAGTGTGAACAAGCATGTGTGAGTACACACTTAAGTAGCGAATAAGTTAAGTAAAACAAAGAGCAAAAAGAACAAGTACAAAATTTGAAATAACTTAAAAATCTGAAACAATGCATGATTTAGAAATGCACATGGTTTCATTTTTTTTGTTTCCGTATACAAATACGGATAAAGTTGGAAAAAAAATCAAAAGTTTAAAAGAAATTAAGGACAATGTACAAGATTGCATGTTGTTATTGCCCAAAATACCAGCATAATATTTGCTTCTAATAAAATCATATCAATGCTGATTCCTATATGATGTGTCAAATGTAACGCTCCATCAATGGATTCAAACTCGATGTTCAAAAAAACCATAGGCAAAGTTCTACAACTAGATGGATGAGATTCTATCTCAGGTAGTCAGGTCGTGGCAGTGTTAATAGCCGATTTCCATGTTTTTGAACCTTTGGTTCTCTTTGATATTAGTTTCTTTTTGTTGAATACTTGAATATTTTTGTTCTGGAACGATTGGACCTTACTTTCCACTATGCACTGTTACATTTTAATTTAACTGTGTATTTCTTGAGCAAATTACGTTTTTTTTGGAGATTCAACAACAACCTAGGTGAATCCCACAGCAGTAGGGTCTGGGGAGGGTGTGTGTACGCAGACCTTGCCCCTACTCGGAGGTAGGGAGGCTGTTTCCAAGAGACCCCCGGCTCCACCTGCACAAAAATATGGAAGGGAACACAGTATAGCACAGATAAAGCACCAAGTACAAGCAATAGCAGAAGATTCCAAACAAATACAACACACCACAAAACAACCTCTACAAAACCGAGCTCCTACCCAGCTACTCTAATCCTAGTTTTCCAAAGGTTCTTATTTAGGGCCAAATCCTCAGTCAGGTAGAGAATTCCTAAATCCTGCCTAATCACCTCCTTCCAATTCTTCCTAGGTCTACCCCATCCCCTACTTCCCCCGATAACTATAATCCTCTCGCATCTCCGTACAGGGGCGTTAGCATCTCGCCGTCTCACATGGCCAAACCATCTCAACCTCGCTTCCCGCAACTTATCTTCCACTGGTGCCATGCCTACGTGACGTCGGATAACTTCGTTCGAAATCCTATCCAACCTTGTCTTCCCACACATCCATCGTAATGAGCAACTCCAGATTTGCAGCAATTCAACTGCTATGGCAAGACTGAGCTCCAACACTTAGCTTTTCCTGGTTTGTTTGGGGTTGGGGTTGCCGTCCATGACGTACTTGGCCCTTTCCTGATGAATCTCTGAGCTTTGGACACGATTTTGATTTTGGAGCAATGTTTATCTTCAGCTTCCATTCCCGATCCTGTGTTCCGGACTCTCTGTGAAGGGTCTTCTTCTGTTTCGCTTGTGTTGTAACCTGTGCAGATTCGTTTTTGGATTCAGTTGCAGCTGGGGTGGTGTCCATTGCTACCAACCAGTGACCAACCAGCGACTGGGTAAAGCATACTGGGTTTGTCTAGCTGACCTTCAGCCTTGTTTACGTCAGATTTGCAGCACCATGGGTAAGAAGAAGACTAATGGCCAGAAGATGGACAAGAAAACAAACATCACAAAGTTTGTTATTTAAAACACCACTAACAATGCAGTTGGAGAACCGTCAACCCAAGTCTGCAGATCAACCAACAAGCACAAACCCAAATCTGGAAAAACCAAAGTTGTTTCTACCCAGTCTGATGGCAATTCTGCTTCTTCATCCGCGACTTGGAACGAAAGAGGTTGCGGCTTTCATCACAGCTGAACCATACAATCTGAAGGATTCACGGAGCACCCACAACGTGCTTGATGAAAAGTCTAAACCGGAGGACAGAGCTCAGTCTAAGGCAACCTTTGCAGATCTTTTCAGGAAAAACGGGGATCTGTCTCAAGGAATTCCGTTGATTAAAGTTGTGGTTGGAGATGAGGTTTTCATTCCAGCTGCTGCCGTTCTTTCCTTAGAATCAAAAGGGGCTTCTGTCTTGTTGATTGTTTCACCCACCGGTTCCCAATCCATCAAGGCCATCTGTTAGGGGTGAACCGGGGGGTCTTATCAAGTTGATGTTTTTAGGCTTGGAAATGGGAAGAAAATGGAGGTGTATAAGTTGGGAATGGGCTGGACGAAATATGGAGATGGTGAGGAGTTCTTTTTGGGTTTTTTTGATAATTTGAAGAAGAGTGGAATATCAAGAGAGAAGGATGGGTTTAGGAAGAATGGGATAAATTCCAAATCAGGGATAAGAGATAAACACACTCTTATCTTAATTTGGAGCCAAATTAATACTATAGGATAAATTCACCTCTAGATTAACTTGGGGTTGAACTCTAGTATTTCATCAAGATATTACACACTCAATCAAATAACTAGAACCTAAAACTCACACTCAAGAGAACCACTCTTAAGATATAGAATTAGGAATTTGGCTAAAATAGCATCACACTATTTTAAGAGAATACTCAAAAGAGTAAACAAAGTTTTCATTTAATTCATATGCTGGTTTACAAGGCCTATGGC